>JANIWM010000003.1:0-461209 GCA_030555655.1 Starmerella floris
ACCGCCGATCTTGGCATTATTAGTGCCACGCCCTAACCAACTAGGCCATGAGACCTTACAGTGTTCACACAATCCGAGATTTAGTACCTCCACTCTAACTAAGGTACCGACAAAGCGAAATTTACCTCACATATCATTCATAAGCTGGAATGAAATCCACCCAGTCACTGTTCCTGGGAAATGTTTTGTCTAGAACATCTGGCGAGCGTAGCAGCGAAACGATGATGACTACCTCAGCTGTTGTATTATTTATCCCATAATGACGAGATATACGGCTCCAGTTATCTCCTATGAGTGGACTGAAGGGTGACCAAGCCGTGCGATTTGGTTCTTTGGTGTCTTCATTACTATCACTTACTACTGGAGATGTCGAAGTAAATACTCCGCCGACAACAGTTCCCGGTAAATACCTTAGCCCTTGACGGTCTAATTCGATATATTGTGGTCTTCGGGAAACTCTGACTTTATTATTGTACGTTATTCCATCAGAATCAAGCTGATAACCCGTATCAATAGTACTGTTAAACACAGTGCCAGGATCCAATGTGACGTTATATTTCGGGTGGCCCCGGTCGCAATTAAGAAGTATCAGTTCTTTTCTCAAAGGAGTCATAGATGGGAACTCGATATGCCGAACTTTCATGAGACGCACACCAGTGAATGCTCTACCTTCGATCTGACACTCTTCTTTATAATTCCATCGTTCCGTTTCCAGCCATACTGGAGAGATGGATGGCGAAAGAGCATGCACTAGTAAAAAGCATAAGGACAGCATCAGCATTATATGACTTCAGGAAACAGTCTGTTTCTATAGCAAGTTTAGAATATTTGATGAGAGGCTGTCTTGACGCAGCACATGTACGCATCCTCGAGTAAGCATACACCTATGTATGATGCGCCCTTGGGGTACGGGTTTCATAGTCTTGTTAATCTAGAAATACCACCATCAGCAACTCAAACGAAAAAAAAAAATATGTGGTCAAGAACAGACTCAGGGCTCTTGTACCGTTTTGAATGGACAGAATATGGATACAGCCTGACAGTCACTGACCTTTTATCAGTATTTACTGAAGAAGTGAGGGCTGAGCAGATAGCAGTGAGGGGTGATCAATTGAGCTGTCCATTCGCCCTAAGCACACCTCAGAATATCCTAACATTTGGAAAAGTCCTAAATTCTGAGCTATGTAACAACACTGACTTCAATTTCCTCTCAGAGAAGGCCAAAATAAACGCAAAAACATCTGGAATCGAATGGATTTGGGAATTCGACTTAAAGCGTCTGGAGGCCGATCAAACAGCGATATTATTCGGTTCATTGGTCAGCGAATTGTTAGAAGTCATTAAAAAGGCTGCAGAGCTGATTAATGCTAGGAATTCTGTGGTTTCCTGTAAGGATTTAGTGATTCAGGGACTCCTTGAGTCTGGAAGACGCGGGGTGGTTTACAAGCCTCCCCCTTTTCTAACAGACTATCTGTCCACATCGAATCTGCCTAGTGTTACTGCCGGAGAGCTCATTGAGTCCCATGGCGAAGGAGACTCCGATTCTGACGCAACCCAGTAAGGGACATCTAGACCGCGCAAAGAGTTTCCGGAACAGGGCCTACTTCCTCTTGCGACAAGCCTAAACCGGCCAAACGTGCTAAATTAAGGACCATCAGGTTCATGTTTTATTTATTTATAGAGCCCCAACTACGTGCCCCCAATAATTTCGCATAACAAAATATCTGATCCTCTTTGCTGTGCTCTTGTTTTTCTTTGCGGAACCCTTACAAGCAGGAGGTCTCATGGCCTAGTTGGTTAGGGCGTGGCACTAATAATGCCAAGATCGGCGGTTCGATCCCGTCTGAGACCATCTTTTTGATTCTCATGGTAGCTATCCCCCAAGTAGGGGATGTGTCCACACTTTTACTAAATATAACACAGATAAAGATGGATAAATTGAGGCTGGAGAGAGTTTTTTGTGTACTTCTACTTAGGCTGCTTACACCATTTTAAGTGCGGTCTCATGGCCTAGTTGGTTAGGGCGTGGCACTAATAATGCCAAGATCGGCGGTTCGATCCCGTCTGAGACCATATTTTTTGAATCTCTTTTTCTATTTCCGCTTAAGATTAACAGACCGTAGAGAATCAATTTTCTCCTGTGGCATGGTCGCTATGAAGAAATTAGTACATCTCATCGTATTTCCCAACTTCTTAAAATGTCATAGCGTCTTGTTGGAACAGTAGCAATGAGTCTCTTGCAATGTATTGATTTGCAGAACCTCTCCAATTCTGCGTAGCTCGAGTGCTCACTGTAAGGTACACGTACTATTCTTATTATACCACCACTTGATTTTGTACACGATTTCGGAGCTTCTAATGACTTTTCTGTGAAATCAGTTGCACTTGCTGTCCAGGTCCAGCCCGTTGGAATGAAGGCAATTAAATGGGTGAAATGTTTTCTTAAGCGCTTCCAACTTTGCTCTAATTTGGAAACAGTTAGCTCGTTCATGGATGCCAGGTGGACTTGCGCTTCATGGTCGCTTTCGCATAACAGCGCGTCGATCTCAGGAGACCCCAGTGATTTCATGATTGTCTTTTTGTATGCAGTACACCAGATCTTTTTATTGAGTTGTTGAGCAATAGACACAGCGAGGCGTTCCTTACCAATAGTATAAGTTCCTACAACTGCCAGTATCCGTCGTCTCTCCGGAGTTTTAGTGAAGAAACTAGTGGGCATCGGCAGTTCTTGGAATTTGCGGCAGTAATCCGAACAGACTCGTACCACCGTATTCTGAGGTACAAAAGACCTATTTGGGTCCAAATATGTGGTGTCTAAATAGACTGAGTCAAGGGTATCAGTCCAGTTACCGATTTGTCGCACAAGCTCATCTGTGGCTCGAAAATCACCTGTGTGAAGGATCTTTTGATCGAATAGAAATACCACTGCACCTGGACAATGGTTAGCATCCATTAGCACTACATCGATGCCCTCGATTGTGTACCTTCGATTGAGATCAAGAGGTTTGAGATACTGAGGGAGAACTCTCAGTTTGAACACAACAAGCCGCGCAGTACTCTGCGAGCAATAAATGTTACCATGAGTCCAGCCTTTTGAGAGTCCTCCGTAATGATCAGAATGAAAATGGGACAGAAAGTACGAGTTTACACCGGGTATGGCTCCATAACTAAAGGCATCCACTGCTATTTTGCTAGAGCCGATATCGATTGTTTTGTAGAATGGCATCGTCCTTTTCTTCGGATACCTTAGCCCCTTATCTAGTGCCTCGCTCGCTCTTTCCACTTTCTCAGAAGGGGATGGTAGCTTCACTAGAGGTGATTTCGATACACTTGACATTTTAGCGTTTGTTAGCGGTCCAAAGTTTGAGGGAGATCTCTCTGTTGGTAGTGGCTGCACCAGTGTAGATCGTGGAGGATCTGCTTCCGATTCCCCAAGTGGCGTGATTTCAGGAGATTTTTTTTCACTCTTCATTCTTTTTCTTGCGTATTCTGTCCATTGAGGGGCTTCAGAACACTCCAAAGAGTGCTCAATCCGAGCGGGTATATCTTTGGGCACCCCAGTGAAATAATTGGATTCAGGAACAACCCTCTCTGGTTTATCTAAACAGGCGTCACAGTGCTCTTCTCTTTTACGAGGTGTCAGTGCTTGGATGTTCAGATTGCATATCGGGCATCGAACGTGCATTGATATCTTGGTAAGATTTTGGGGTCAGGCTATCGCCGCCCGATGTAAGGGGGGTAACTAGGACTCAGAGCCACATGTATTCACCATGTAATGGGTAATTATCTACCCTATTGCATCCCCTCCCATAGCCGACACACCCTCGACAAAACGCCTTCAACCCGTTGGTAAACATTGGTTTTCCTCGAGGGAATTTGAGTATCGCCATACCGACCAATGACTCAGCCAGAACATTCATCGGCAAAGTCGTTTATCCCTGAATACGAAGGTGGCGTGCCCGTTTTCAGGCCCAGCTATGAGGACTTTGTGGACTTTCGCATGTTTGTAAACAAAATTGAATCCATCGGTATGACCACTGGAATTGTCAAAGTTATACCTCCGGAGGAATGGATTCTTGAGCTGCCCAAGCTACCCACTGCGGTTGTTGACCAAATCGAAATACGCAACCCAATTGAGCAGAACATCACCATTAATGGCGGCCGAGGCGTATTCAGCGTCGACAACTTCGAGAAGCGGAGAAAGTACAGCGTCAAACAATGGGTAAAACAATGCAACTTACTCAGTAATCAGCCGCCGGTAAGGCGCGGGGAGCGACAACAAGTGCTGGGTGAGTACGATGCTTCCCCAGGCGGCTTTGTGAGTTACAACGATTCTGGATTGAATCCCGAAGTTCTCAATGACCTAGAGCAGAAATTCTGGAAAGGCTTAGCATATGGTGGCTCGCCCATGTATGGTGCAGATCTTCCTGGGTCCTTGTTTAGCGATGCCACTAAGCACTGGAATGTTGCAAATCTGGACTCGCTGCTGTCGGTGCTGCCTGATAAGGTGCCAGGTGTTAATGATGCATATCTATACTGTGGAATGTGGAAGGCAGTGTTCTCCTGGCATCTAGAGGATGTTGATTTACCATCTATAAATTATATTCATTTCGGTGCGCCAAAACAATGGTACTCCATTCCTCAAGCGCACCATGAGCGGTTCTACGAGTTGATGTCGGCACTCTGGCCGGAAGAACAGCAAAAGTGCTCAGAGTTTCTGCGGCACAAAACGTTTCTTGTTGATCCTAGCTTCATTGAAAAACAAGGAATTCCAGTTAATAAGATAGTACACCGTCAGCAAGAATTCATGATCACCTTCCCCTATGGATACCATGCTGGCTTCAACTACGGTTTCAACGTGGCTGAATCCGTTAATTTTGCTCATGATTCTTGGCTGGAAATCGGGTCCAAAGCCATTAAATGCGAGTGCGTTTCACATTCTGTGGGGATCGACGTACAAGAGCTGATACAAAACATCAAAACAGCAACCAAGAATTACGAAGGTGATGTCAACAACAAAGTAGTGGAGACGGACGGAAATAAATTCAGGGCTCCTAAATTCGCAGATCATAGAACAGGGAAATGTGTTTTATGCCCGCACATATTCAAAGACAATTATGTTTCCAATAAAGCCCTCACGGCGAAGGCGCATGTGACCTGTGTGAATTTAATCCCAGAAACCTGGATTGCAGGTAATATGGTGTACGGTTTAGAGTCTATTCCAAAGGAAAGATTCAGGCTAAAATGTGGATACTGTAAACTCAGCATTGGCTGTTGCTTCCAGTGCAGCATGCCCCAATGCACGCGTTCCTATCACGGTTCATGCGCTTCTTCCGCTGGCGTGGATTATCATAATCCGCATAAGCCACTCTGTTACCACCATCGCAAGTCCACCCATACTGCTGACGTTTTCTCTTACCGAAGAGCTCATCCTCTATTAGGTGACATTGTACAGTACGAGTCAGACAGCAAGATTCTCTCTGGATTGGTTTCTCAAGTGAAAAAAGACACAGTCGAACTGAAAACTCTTCCTAATCCTGTAACATCCGTCAGTGTAAGCCCCATGGATGTCCTGGATATTTTCGAGGAACAAAAAATGGGTCCATTTGTTGAGCCTCTGCAGCCAATGGCTAAAAAAAGACGGACTTTCTCGAAAGTGAATCGAAAAAATACTGCCATTGTGCGGACAACAACGGTGCAGGCGCTACCTAGCGAGACTGTCTCTCGGGGAGGCTGACGTCGTCACCAGCGGCATTCTATTAGTAGTGGTGTCCAATTTTGATCAATACCCTTTCGGTACTCCAAGTTGTGCATGGCGGTAGTGGTATACTACTCAATGATTTCCCACATGGCTTTACCTTGCGATATTAGAACGAGAGTCTGGCAGTGGGGCGTATCCAGCTGCATGAGGGTTAGGAACCCCAGAAAGCATTGCATACCCTTCGGTCTGCCGTTAACGCCCTGATTTTATAAGATGCTATTTTAAGAACTTGTGTTTATAATATGTACCTAAGGAAAACGCAGTGGGGTATTTTAGGAAAACTCAATTCTGTATCAGACTCTAAGAATTTCTTTGACGTTTGATAAGTCTGGGGACCAAGGGTGTCGCAAAAATGTCAGTTAGAAATGGTGTAGCTTTGAAAGGGTGGGTGGTTGGGCTCACAAATATCTGCTCAGGCCCAAATGGGCAGTGGTCTCAGCTAAATTCCAGCTTTGGCTTTTTTTCAGAGTGATAGCACTACGTAGAAAATAATTACTACCGTCACTTACTTCAGCATCAGCTTTCCCCCTCCAATATGAGAGTGCTGAAATTTTTAGTTGATTCGAAGGCTTGATATTATTACTGACTATAGATTTGGTAAACTTTTATTTCAAGACCTTGCCATCAACAATCTCACGGGGCTCGCCGTTGACGATGAGAGGCTTGTCCCACGCCCACAAGTCCTCAAGCTCGGCGCGATCAGCGGGGTTGCTGGCATCAAGACGAGTGAACTCGTAGGATTCCCAGTCGGGGGCAACCTCGAAGGCGGGGAGGAAGTCCTTGCCACGGACAACAAAGGCACCACGAATACCGTTGTTGTTGTTCTCACCATAGACGACGGCGGCACCGAACATGAACTTGGTGGAAGCGAAGAGACGATGGAAGAGACCGCCAATTAAGTTATTGGTCATGAAGGTCATCTTGAGTTCATCGTTATACTTATAGTCGATCTTCCACAGAGACCACTCCTCGTCATTGTAAAAGTTGTTCCAGAACCAGGGAAGGGCCTCCTCACGAGTCTCCTTGTTGGAGTAAGTACGCTTGAGCTCATCAATAGGGACAGAAGACTTGCCAAGCTCAGCAAGAGGGTGAGCAGGCTTCTTGGCAGGGGCCTCCTGGGCAGGAGCAGCCTCCTTCTTGGCGGCGGGCTTGGCAGCCTCTTTCTTACCGCCCTTGAAAGCGTCGTGCAAAGCGAAGAACTTGTCCAAAGAGTCGCTACCAGCGAATGCAAACTCACCGTTCAAGCGGCTCTTGAAAACCTTGCCATTGAGGATGGTGTTCGCCCAACGGACAGTTGCGGGGTAGTTTTTCTTCCACTCCTCGCTGACAAGGAAGGAGAACATAACAAAAAGCTGGGCAGCACATTCAACGTCAGCCAAAGTGAGCTGCTCACCGACCAAGTAGGTGTGATTCTTCAAGCGCTGCTCAAGAACCTGGAAACCGTGAGTAGCAGATGAAGCGACACCGTCGACCTGCTTGCGGTTCATGGTCTTACCGGCGAACATGGCACCCAAGACGGGGGAGAACTTGGTGAAAATGTCGGAAGTAATACGGTTGTTCCACTGCAGAATCTCATACTTGTCAGAGTCGGCGGCACCAAGGAGACCCTTGTCGCTCTTGGCGAGAGAAAGCAAATAGCGGTTGACAGCAACCGACTGGTTGATGGCCAAGCCGGTCTCCGAGTTGTAGACGGAGGGGGTAAATCGGTTGTTAGCAGGGAAAAGATCCTCGAAGAGCTTGTTGGACTCGGGGGAAACTGCCTCAACCTTGACATCAAGGCCCAAGTACTCAACGAGGGCTTCGGAGCTGAGAGCGTAGGCGCTCATGGGCTTACGAGTAAACAAAGTGACGGTCATTTTGTCCGCGTATGTTTGAATGGAAAGTTGTGATGTTGCTGCTGTTATATATATGTCTTTTTCCTATTGCTTATAAAATAATTTGAAGGTCCCGTTTAGGGTAAATAAGCTTCCGTTATTGATGCAGGATGACCACTTGTCCCATTAGTGCCCCTGTGGGTATTCAGGGCAAGTGGATCATCTCGCGCAACGGCCCGCATTTACCCTTGGGGTATGCTCAGTGAGTCAAACATTGGGTAAAGGGCGACGTGAACTAAAGTTGTTACTGAAGCAGCAAGTTGTATGTTGATGTGAATTTGTATTATGACCGCATGATGACCACATAATGGGATCGTGGCGGTCTCTCGAGATATGTCATTGCCCTTTCTAGTAAACAGTGATTAAATAAATAGTTATTTTAGATTACAAGTAACCATTATGTCTGTAGTGCCTTGAGACGTTCGCGCATGTCCTGTATAGCTTCGAGATCCTCTTCTTCGTCCTCTTGAGGTTCGGATTCTTGAAGATCCAGGGCGGCTTGTCTCTGGGGCCGTCTTCTCTGGGGTGGGTTTAGAACGTCGTTGAGAATCGTATCCACCTGTGACTCATCAGCCTCCGATTCCATGGCCATCTCATCGTTAGCATCGAGACCCTCCAGTGAGTCTGTGACCATTTCATCAATGATTCCGGCCTTCATCAGTTCCTGACTTAATTGCCTCATTGTGCCCATCAACTCAGGTAGTTTCACCAGTTGATTGACGTCCTTCATAACCGCGGTGGAGCTCTGCATGGATCCTTGCACTTTCACTAACGCAAAAGATTCAGCGACTTGCATTTTGATGGAATTGAGCTGCGCTTTGGAGAGGGTCAACTTTTCTCTGTGTTTCTCTGATTTATAGATCTCTCGAGCTAGCATTTTGGCACTCTTCATATCCTGACGGTTAGCGCACTGTTTTATCATTGCCTTAGTTTTGATCTCGGTGCTCTTTATTGCATTGAGCTGCTTGTCTAGTTCGCGCTGGTTCTTGCGAATCAGCGCATCACAATTCCGTTTCTGCTCACGAGGATCCGGTCCATAGATGGCTCTTTTGACGTAGTACATTTTCTTGTTTGAATTTCAATCAGCAAGCTACCCGTAATTTCAGGGATCGATGCGGGTTCAGTTTCCGTGAGCTACTGAGCTACTTGTCTCAAAAACGCTAAGCGGGGGCGGGTCACAGCTTATGGTTGGCTCTGCGCCCTGGCCAGACCCACTGCCTGCCACCCACCAGTACTGCTTCTAAGGCTGGCACTTGCTCGAGGGGAGGGTATCATGGGTATATGAATAAATGTCATCACTAGATTATATCAGTCGTTGCACAGACCCCAATGGTGAAATTCGAGACTGATAATTTCAACCCAGTTTTCAATTTTTGCGAGTAGCATTTTTCGCATCAGACCATGGTGATCGTTTCGCCTAACAAAGCCGTAGAGAGCAGTTCTCCGCGACGAAGTCAGCTCAGGTTTGTAGGTGCTGCAGGGCGGCCTCTGCTGAGGCTGTAGAGGTCGGGCGTGCTCTTGTGGCCCCATTCGGTGCTCTGCGACGAGGGACGACGGATTGTCAAGGTGCGAAACACAGTTACTGGATACGATTAGTACCACGACGTACGACCGATGTTAGGTCACGTTCGCCTTGATTTTGGGTTTCGGAACGCCTTCCGATTTCAATAGCGATACGGGACAACGAGCATATAGCAAGGGCTAGGTACCGTATCATTTAGTGAGCAGACCGCTACATGATTACGTAATATTTTCCATGATTAGGTCATTTTTGATCATCAACGGCAACCAGAGCCCTGGGCCCCAAAAGAACGTGATTGGTTTCCCGGACTGTGTAGTACATCGTTCAAGGGGACATCAATGGATGAATCTGACCACCTGGAGCGGTTAGAAGCGTCCATAACGAGCCCAAATGTTTCTGAGCATCCTGGAGGGACTCAATCCCCCAGCGGCGCTGCGCCGTCTCCGAATGATTCGCGTGATTCCCAACATAGTGGCACCAAACGGCCAATGGAGGATGACGAAAGTGGCACCAACCAGGAAAAACGTCAGCACGTTGAGTCCGATGATGACGAGGAATTAGATTTGGATGCCTTGATGGCCCATATACAGCAGCACACCGAACAGGGTCAAGCAAATGCCACTGAAAGCCCCAGCGAGTCTAGCTTGGAGAAAAACGCGTCGAACGAAGACACAAATAGGAATGGGGATCCTCAGAATGAGACAGAACTTTCAATTGCTGCTCAATTGCGAGGCGCCCTGTCTTCATTGCAAGATCTTGACGATGATGGCTCTGACGAGATTAATATAGATGAATTGTCGCAAATTCTCAAACCCGCAGAAGACATCACGTCAAAGAGAACTCCTGATTCTCCAAATGAAGATCGTGCCCCCCCTAGAGCGAGCGATGAGAACAATCGCTCGACTCAGGATTCTCGACAGGCGGCTTCCAGTGAGGCGACACCCGATGATTCTGCACACACCGATCCTAAAGCGAACCCAGCCAGGAGGGAAAACAAGCATGAAGCGCTGATGTTGCGAATGCCACCCCCTCCTGCGCACTTAGGGGGAAATCTTCCCCCTATGCCACCACCACCAGCGGCGTTCACCAGTCCCGTGGCCTCCTACACTGCAATAGAGCTGTCCAAGAGCAGCGGAAGAACGTCCACAATACCTCCAAATACAACGAACAGTGCTCTTCCGGGAGCTGGGCCGAGTAGGCAAGTTAGATTTGGTGGTGCCACGGTGCCATTGGGTTACACGCCGAGAAGCGCTACTCCCTCTGCCGGATCCCTGGATGGCAAAAATGTCGCGGATATGACGTCCAAATTTCCTGAACCCTCGTTTTCGGAAGTATCCAGTGTTTCTGACAAATATGGCTCGGCTCTAGCGGCTCAGATTGACACAGTATTCATGGAAAAATCAAATGAAAGGTCTGAGCCATCAGGAAAGGACGTTGACGTAAGTGAAAGTGCTGATGTAGGTGGAACAGCGCCCACAACGGGTATCACAGACTCTAGTGGTCAGACTCAAGCCCCGACCTTGGCGGTGCTTCATTTGAATGAGAACAAGGCGATACTTCAGGCACGAAAGCGTTCCATTCTGCTCCTCGATTCGTTGGCATGTCAAGTCTTGGACACGCTGAGCTTTAGTCACTATCAGGATACGTTATCAACGGTCATGCAACCTGAGAGCGATCGCGGAATGGCGTACCGCATCCTTCTGGATGCTTTTGAGGATCTCAAGCGCATCTATCTGAAATGGGAGACAAGGAGTTCGCGGGAACAGGCGGAGCCAAAAATTGATGAAATCCGCCCCTTCTTATCTTACGATATCCCGGGAATTGAGACTTCAAGAGATAATTTGATCACAATTCAACGGGTAAATCTGGCCACCTTCGTAGCCGCAATTTTTGGGTCCATTGAAATTGGTTTCCACGAACTCAATGATTGGTTTATAAAAGTCTTTGTTCCGGAAAACGGCAGACTACTGAAACAACAGGGAAATATTTATTTAGACCTGAAAACTCAGGCGTACATTTCCGCTCTAGAATCTACCGATAACCTTGAAAGTCGACAAGCAGCGTTGGACCATTTGTTTCCTACAAATCTGGAGCTACAGATGCAAGAAATGTTTGGAGATCGCGTATCGTTGGCTCCTACTGAGAAGGATTTTGTTGCTAAATGTCACCGTCGAAAGGAGAACATCAAATCTGAGAATGAGAAGGACTTGCCTATGAAATACCACTGGGTTCCATTCCTTCGCGACGTTAGTGAATATATTTCGCGAAATCACTACACTCTTTTACCCCAGAGAAAGCACTCCATTGTGCCGTCAGAGGTGGTGGGCGAGCACTCGGCTATGCCTACCCCAACTGTCCGTAACTATCCAGGTACTAGGCGGCAGGCACCCACGCCCTCATCCAGAGCAGGCTCTGTGAGTGTTGAGGCTGAACGGGAAAGTGCCCCTGGGTTATCGGGCCATGGAAATGCCAATGCTTCTAACAAAGGGCCTGAGAGTAGCCAGAACAACTCATCGAGAACTTCCCCTAGTGTTCCTCGAACGGGCGAGAGTCCTAATCAAAGTGTTGATAATAATACTGCCACTAGCTCGGCCGAAGTTGAAGTATCCTCAGTTACGCCTGCCACTAGTTCAATCAGAGCCAACCACCCTGAGAGATCAAAATTGAAGATGGAGCTGGATGAAATCTTCTCTGACAATAACAACAAGCCAGATAACAAGAAAGACAAAAATCAGACCAAGAATAGTACCCAACACGATGGTACTGCATGGGAGCGTAGTGGTGTGACGTCCCGTAATATGGATGGTGCCGCTAAAGGTGCAGCTGATACCGAGTCGAGTGGTCTTCCACCAATAGCGGGATCTTCAAAACCGCCTGCGGGTGAAATTCCTCATCCTCCTGCGCACAAACATCCATCCATTCCTTTGGAAGGCCATCCTCTGTTCCCGCCATTACCGAAGCAGGTGCTTCCAAGGCCGTCCTATACCAACTCCAGTGCACCCTCAGATTCCTCTGATAAAGAAAGATCGAGGCGTCCTGGTCCGCGGCCGCAAGCTGAAGCGGTAGCTCAAGCCAGTGCCGGTTCAAGTAACACTCTGGCTGTATACGAAGCTGCAAGAGCCAGTGCAGAAGGCACAGATTTGGTCCGGCCCAAGGTCTCGTTGTACACTACAAGAAGAACATGGACAAAAGAGGAAGAAGAAGCGTTACTGAAAGGAATGGATCGTGTTCAAGGACCCTACTGGGCACAGATTCTGGAACTTTACGGCCCAGGCGGGAAAATAAATGAAGTTCTCAAAGACAGAACTCAGGTTCAGTTGAAGGACAAAGCGCGAAATCTGAAGATGTTTTTCGTTAGATTGGGTCTCCCTATACCCGCAGTGTTCCAGTATGTCACTGGTGATTATGAGACTCGTAAGTCTTCTAGCAAGCGAGTTCGGGATAAAAAACAACTTAAAACTAGTCCAATGGCCAATGCCCCTGTCATGGTTCCAGTGCATCAAGAGGGTGCTCAGATGCGGATGCAACATGTTCACAATTCTATGGAAACAAACACTATACAGACTACTCAGCTTGGGAATGCGTCTCTACAGCCACCCGCGGCACTGAATACTGTTCGTCCACTTGCGGATCCTGAAGCTTCCCAAGCTCAGCATCAGCAACGGACAAATAATTTGAGTCATGATCCGCAGCTTTCCTCTGGTAACACACCTACGACACCAGTTAATAACCCTGTGAGCGTGAATCCTAAGAGATCTTCGCAGCACTCGCTGACACAATCTTCAGCTAATCTTGAGCATAGCTCTCAAAACCCTGTACAAAATCAAGGTAATAATGACGCGACGACGACAAAGCCTGCTGCATCTTCTTCTAAGATTTCTGAGACAAATCTAGATACAGGCGCGAAGTCTAATTATGAACATTCCGAATCGAGTGAGACACATACCAATGATAATAGAAATGATGAAGGGGAACGTGATGAGGCCAAGGAGGCCGAAGAGGATCTATCAAGTCTGCTTGATCGTGTTGGTGAATACGTCGACAGCCACTAAGGGTGGTAACACGTTTTATGAAACATTTGTATTTATAGCTTCGAATATTTTATTATTATGAATTTGCGATTAGAACTGAGCTTAAAGGGAAGCAACATCAGTGACTCACTTTAAGTCTGATCTCTCGGGCATAATCACCCGTGATTTCTGTTGAGTATCGCGTGCCTGCGGGAGATTGCGCAGCTTAGCCAACGCAGGGGTTGTTAGAAGATTCGATGAGAGACGCTAGGATAATTCCGATTAGAGCTAAATTTCGAAGGTCATGTCTGGTTGAAGTTGAGAACATGAATTAAGGAATAAATTCATAAGTACTTTAGTGGGATGCTAATAATGCCAACCATATATGAAGCCAATACGACCATTTCTAACACGTTTGAAAATTGTCAATCGCAGGACTGTTGTGTCAAACAAGTAAATGGCTTGCCCCCTGAAGAGGTTTTGTATGTCACAAATTATTGCAGGAATATACCGCAGGAATTTAATCTCAGCAATATATATCTTTTAGAGTCTGACTGCAATATCTGTCTGAAAAATTAACACGTCGTGAGGATCACTTATAATGTGTGGTGCATAGACTGCCTTAAGACAAAGCAAGAATTCGGTCTGCATATGCGATTAGATGACCCAACGGAATATTTGTCCCTTGATATCCCAGATCTTGGGAGTCATGGGAGGGAACTGCCAATTGTCTGCTATTATCTTAGTCAATGGACAGGATTTGTCAGTGGTGACACAAACAAATTGGCTCTCGGCGGTTCCGCGCTTCCCTGGCCTCAGATTCATTATTTGTCAGAGACAACGTATCCGATTATGTCAAACAGAGCTGGGAATCGAATCTCAAATCTTTCTTCCATGCGGCTGTTCGCAATTCACAACTGAATGGCTGAGATCTAGTCGCCATAAATGATCTTGGATGCACAGCCACTTACATTTTTGGGAATAAGGCAAGGGTAAGTCTGCATATCCCCGGGGGCACACCATACATGCACACCCCCCATTACCATGCTTGGAATTGTGATGAACGTGATTCTACAGAGACGCTAGGTGCTATATAAACTATCATCGTGCACTAAAGCGAATCCATGTAATAATAATATGTATGCTAGAGGACTAAGTAGTTTGCGGCGAAACATTGCCATTATACACAATGGTCAGCGATCATCGGCGGCATTGCCTTCATCGGAGACATTGCCATCGCGAGTTATAAAGTGTAAGGACCTCTATTTGTGTCTATCGTGATCAACACCGATCCCCAATATTTGGAAAACACATCTAAATTGGCGGCTGGCTTGATATTAGTTTTCGTACATATCTCCCATACCCCGAGATGGCTCGAAGAATGGGGGGGCTGGTCACATAAGGGTGCATAACCCTAATATGTATTCCGCCGGCTGCCGTTCCTACCCTCACTTTCCGATATATAAATTGGCCCTCATCGTCACTTGTTAATATACAGCTTCGATATAGTAATTCGTTTCTTCAATCAAAATACACCATGAGAAACTTTTCCGTCGCTGTTGCTCTATACCTTTTGACAGCAGTGTCAAGCCGTATTGTGACAATTAATCAAGTCACCACGGCAGAACCCACCACAATTACACGCTCCGAGTCGGATGCGATCATTACCAACCAAGAGACAGAGTGGATTTCTACAACTATTTTTCAAGCATCAACTCTTGTAACCACTATTCCTACTGGTATCGTGAATACTGAGCCGGTGAGTTCTTTGTCCAATCCTGTGAAAGTTGCCAGCTCTATTTCCACTGGCAAGCTCACGCAATCGATTGACCCTTCGACATATTCTGGAAGTTTCACCGTGGTGCCATCTCAAGAACCGTCGACAATTGAGAACACATCAAAAAGCGAAACCACTACGCCCTCTAACGCTGTAAAAAGCTCTAAAAGTGAGCGGAGTGTTGAGGATAACTCTCATACGGCTACTGTGGTCCCCGCTTCGACTTCCTCAAGGAAGTCGGATGTGACCACATCTCCTGAGGGCTTTGTTCCGTCCGGTTCTTTGACCAAAACTACTTCGACTGAACTGAGTTCGACGGATACTTCCTCAGCACCTACTAGCAGTGTCCCCACTTCTTCTGCCTCATCCTTGTCAGCTGTGGCTTCACCAACAGCTAAAGCTACTGGTAAGTACAATGGTCCTATCTTCAATGCTATCTCCACCAACGCCCCGCCCGGCATGTTCCCTCGCGAAGATTTGGCAATCAGCATGCCTCCCGGATACGACAGGGATCAAATCTGTCAGACGAATAAGTTCTATGACAATCTCCTGCTAGGAAACTACAATCTCACCTCTTTCACGCAGCCTTACGGCGTATTTTACTCAAATGATCAGAACTATTACGGTGTTGGTATCTCGTACTCCAACTCTTCCCAACGTGTCTTTGGCCCTGATGCTTCTGCACACCCGGTGGAGTACTACACGAATCCTTTGATGTTGAAGTCACTGGTGCTGTCTGCTAAGGAATTTACTGTTGATGATCTGGAGATTCCTGAGGTCAGCGCGATGGGACCTTTCTCGGCTAATATGACCTTGAAAACCAAGAATTGCTGGCCAAACCAGAAGCTGACCGTCCCGCTGGCTATTGGCTCTGGATTTGTCACCGGTATTTACGACGGCTACACTCCCCGCTTGTTTTCCCAGCTCGGTATCTCTAAGATCGTGAAAGTTCACTCCGCTCACACTGTTCAAGGTTTGCAGAAGTTTGTGGTCACATTGATGAATGGTATTCAGTGGAATGTGTATGTCAAGGCACCTCAGGGATTCGAGTTCAAACCAGTCGATGACTACGAGGTCATGGGTAATTTCGCATCCTCTGGTTCTGAGTCGATCGTAGTTCAAGTGGCTGTGGTAGTGAGCAATGAGGAAGCTATTGACTCTGCGGCTGGTGCATTCGCAGTCGGTGCTTCTATCGCTGGTGAGACTGATTCCTCTACCACCACGTACCGCATTGCTTATGAAGTTGTTGGTGAGTCGAAGTGCGGCACCACTCTACTCTATGCCCTTCCTCACCATGTTGGATCGTTTAGCTGGAGTAGCAAACAAGCCGTTGTTGATGGTTTGACTGTATACTCCAACACGAAGGGATACTTGACGGGTGTGTTAGCTAATGCTCTGGAGATGCAGGAGAGCGTAGCGAATATCCCTGGCTGGTTGACTGGTAGCCCCTCAGTGCTTGACAGCGACAGTTTGAAACTGCTAGCCTCCACAGTGAACTCTGAGCTGGCTGAGGATATTTCCAGCCAGTTGGATACTAGCTCGACATATGGATCTGGGAAGACCTTTGACAAGTTTGCTTACGTCTGTTTGGTGGCCTCTGAGATTCTCCAAAATGATAAAGTTGCCTTGGAGGGCTTGAACAACCTGAAAGCTGCTATTGAACCGTACACTCAGAACAAGCAGAGGGTGAACCTTATTTACGACACCTTGCTTAAGGGAATCACTTCATCTGCGGCAAACATCCCTGGTGGCTCTCCTATGGGTGACTATGGTTCGCCTTATTATAATGACCACCATTTCCACTACGGGTACTTTGTTCACACCGCCGCTGTCATCGGCTACTTGGATAAGAAGTTGGGTGATGGCTCTTGGGTCTCCCAGAATAAGGATTGGATCAACTCTATGGTCCGTGATGTTGCGAATCCCTCAAGTGAGGATACATTCTTCCCTGTTTCGCGCATGTTTGACTTCTATAGCGGACATTCCTGGGCTCATGGTATGTTTGAGTCCGGTGACGGCAAGGATGAGGAGAGCACGTCTGAGGACTACAACTTTGCCTACGGTATGAAGTTATGGGGACGTGTCATTGGTGACAAAGAGATGGAGGCTCGCGGAAATCTCATGCTGGCTATCATGAAGCGCACCATGAACATGTACTTCCTCTTAAAGGATGACAATTCTATCCAGCCTCCTAACTATATTGCCAACCGTGTTGCTGGTATTACTTTTGAGAATAAGTTGGATCATACTACGTACTTCGGTACCAATCTGGAGTATATTCAGGGCATCCACATGATTCCGTTGACTCCGGCTTCCGTGCTAATTCGCGATAAGACATTTGTGCAGCAGGAGTGGGACTCTCTGCTTGCACCCGTCATCGGGAATATCCACAGTGGATGGACAGGAATTTTGAAGGCTAACCAGGCCATCATTGATCCAAAGGCCTCATACGATTTCTTCGCGTCGAATGATTTCCAGAACCAGTATCTGGACAATGGTGCCTCAAGGTCATGGTACCTTGCTTTTGCCGCTCTTCAAGGTGGTGCCCAGTGATGGTGCTTATTATGAAAAGAAACGAACGCATATGAACAGCTTCAATTTATTTATTATTACTTATTCTACTTATAATTATATTCACATTAAATTATCATCATTCATTTTCATCTTGCTGACCCCTCCACGCGAATAGATGTATACAGCCAGCTGTATAGCAAGGATGTGGGTGCACACAGATAGAAGAGAATTGTGGACCGTTCAGGTGAAGGCGTTATTATGCTACAGCGAAGTGACCTTCATGATAAATGATCAACCTAGGAGCCCCTATTTGCGTCAACGGAGTCTTGGTTTTAGCAGGTGATCCTCAGCTCCAAATAGCTCGCATCGGGATCCTCTGATTCATCATCGCTGATTGCCAAGTCAGGGAAATCGGTCAGGCCTATGTGTACGCTTTTTTCCACATTTCGCAAGAACTCTGGTAAATAGCGCGGAGGGCCAAGACGTGGTCTCTTTAACTCGAAACCATCCAAGGAATCGTCGTCATCCACAATAGGAGACAAAGTATTCGCGACTGGATAATCGAACCCCAAGCTGTTATAATCGGTGATTTTGGGTCGCGGATACAATGGTAGTTGACGCGGCAGAGGCCTTTGGGAATGTGCAAGAGAAAACGGTGTGGAATTCCGGGTTGAAGCCATAACTCCTGTGTTCGGAGTAGGATCATCTTCATCTGTAGTTTCGTCATCGTTTTGCTCATTACCCGTTAAGATCTTATGACGTTTGTTCTCTTGCGAAAAGACGTTATTGAAGCTAGAGCCCCGGCTAGCCGCCCTTTTGAGATCGCTGCTGTTCGCGCTTCCTCTTTCCGTTGTGCTTTGTAGACAATCTGTGTTCAATGACTTAGCCGCCAGGGCTACACGAGGTTCACCTAACTGAGAGGGTTTACGTTCTGCCAGCTTTCCATTAAGGACTTGGGGTCGACCTTGCGAGTCTACGGAGTTTTCCTTGGCCGCAAGAGTCATATATCGGAAAAATTCAGCCTTGATTATTCCGATGTTTAGGTATCCTCGTCCAAGTGAATTGTTGTTGTTGTTGTTGTTGTTGTTGTTGTTGTTATGTGTGTAGGCTGTGTGTGCGTTTGTCGATCAGGGTAGGCGGAGCCGCCGGGGTGATGGTGGGAGATTGACGACGGGTGAACTGTTGTAACACCACCGCATTCATTTTACGCTTTGCGGGACCCAGCTGCTTGTATGGGTTGGGGGTTCTACGCACTCAAATATGTTCTACATAAAGATGGTAAAACGATAAATTGGTGGTTTTTATAGAAATTGCCTAGCTTTATGAGATTTTTGCTGTAGCTTAGTGAAACAACGTCTACAAATAAGTGTCTCCGTATGATACTAAAAATCATGTATGTCCACAGCGCCGCGGAGATGTCGTCATGACAAGTCATAAATTTACAACTTGGCTATCTGAACATATACTGGTTACTTGGAAGCAGAACGCTTAACGCTGGAAATCGAAGTCAAGTCCTAGCGTCGGCGTCGAGAGCGCTTTTACAGGCTTGATGCCGGGGTTGATGTTAGGTTTCTTCACCACGACATCAGGACGCCAGAATAAATTGAAATTTAAAGTGCATGAAACACGTTTCACCCTAAACCTAAGTCTCCTTGGTAGTAGTGGGCGTGTTCTCTGTGGAGACGTGGAATACTATCTAAGGTTTTTGTAGAGGGAAGTTCCGCGAACATATGTCCACGAGTTGGTCCTCAATGGATTATACCCATCTGAATGCAAGTATGCACACTTCCCTCTCTCAAGGGATACGTGACCCCATCAAGACACATCGAAGCTATTGAGGCGACGCGACTGGCGTTCATGGGTAAGGTTAACATGTCACGATTCGAAATCATGCGCATGCAGCTATAAGTGGTCAGTTTGGCGTGTTATATCCACAACCACACTTCGCCGCGAAATAGACGGTCCCTGACGAGCGAACGCTTTTGAACTATGACAAACACTATGCGCAATGTTGATCGCAAAGATGAAGTAGCGGAGCTAGAAACTCAGCTTAGAATAATGTCACAAGCTGCTGCTGATGCTATAGAGAGGGCCTCCAAACTGGAAATAGAGCTCGAGTCCAGCAGATCTATGTCTACAAGTCCTTCCGCGTCATCAATAGACACTCTGAGCGATACCTGTCCGCTCTCCCCAAGCGATAGACTGGTCATTCTGGAGAACGCTGTCGATGCAATCTTCAAATCGCGATCTGAATTGGCCAAGCCATACAATTACCAATATTTTTGAAAGTTTCCAGGTGTGCAACCATCCAAATTCCCAGTCAGTCTTTAGAAACACCTGAGCAAATACGTCCTGATTCCCCATTATGATACCCACCGACTTGAAGCCCTTCATTAATGCATTTTCCTTTAGGCGGCATCAACGTATTTAATTGGCAGCAATAAATTTTACCATACTCTTCATAATAATTAAAAACAACTGGAGCATAAATGATAGGACGGGTGACATGTGTCATGATTTTCATGAGACATATTCCCCTTCAATGATGACACTACATAAACAGCCAAAAACGTGGGCTGTTTCATCAGAGGCTGGTAGTAACTCCTCGAAACGGATCCTCACAATGAATTGTGAGGCAATTATGGGCTTAGGAAAAGAAATAGATCTACTCCTGGGCGAGATGCCCTCCAATTTGATGTCACCCACCGATGATATGCTGTATATCGTTAAATCATGGAGTATAAGCTCATATTTCGGCTCAATCCAGTCCACGGCAATATGACTGACCGCCGCAGTATTACCTAACTCCACTCCAAGAGTAGAACTCGCAGTCAATGGCCAGCACTCTGCCGCTGAGGGACGAAGAACGCATTCAGGATCTAACCTATACCTGTCACTATACAACCACCAAGACGTAGGAAGCCAACTCGGCGATATCCTGATTGGAGGCGTAGTGTACCCTTCTAGAACGCGAGCGCCCTCGCTTTTGAGCGCCAAATTTCGTATTCTTGTCTGAGCTTTTTGGGACACTGCAAAATCCTTAAAAGGAGTGCAGTTGACCAAAATGTAGACGGAACCTGTCCAGAAAAAGATCGCCGCTACAATCATTATTATGCATCTACAGAGATCGGCCCTAGAAGCCCCATTGGCAGAGTTTGTCTTTTCTGTTGGCCCAGGGGCTCGCTGCGTAGGAACATTGGGTTTTGCGTCGGTATCACCAGAACGACGTTGCGGAAACCGTTTAATTATTTCCGGAAATTCTTCCCTTTTGTGCTCTCGCTCGGAGTTTTGAGGCGGCCTTCCATCGAATTGTGTTGTAGGTGGTATCGAATCCATAGATGTCCGTGAATCACCCTGATACTTTTGCGATGTGGACCTTAAATTGTTAGAAGCATCTTCGGAGAACCTTAGGCCCTGGGGTATTCGCAATTGTGGCTGCTCATGCTGCTGATCTTGAGCGATACTGGAGGATGACAAACCTTCGCTGTAAGAGTTGTTTAGATCGGCGACCAAATTCTCGGGAAGTTCGCTTTCGAACGTCACAAATTGTTCACTTTGTTCCATTCGCCATAAAGCCTAAGGCTGTAGAGCAGAGAGACGCTCTAGTTTCAGTTCCACCGCCGAACGCGTTTCGTAATGATATACAGGAGTAGGGTTGACGCGTGCGTGCCATGGCATTTTATGTACATTATTTCATGCAATCACACTGGACGAAACTCTGAGCTGCCACCAGTGCCAGACCACCGATTCCTGACAGCCACTAGTAAATTTCGATGAAAAGAGTTACTGATTATTTCACGGTAGTACCTCCCAAAAAGGTGGCGAAGTCGCCATCTTTATCACGTCCGATGTCCACCAAATCGGAGCCATCGGGCCCTCTATCCAATAAAGCCAACAAGAGCGTACCCATGACACCCAATTCATCCCAAGATAGCCTCGAAGTGCGATCAACGCCTTCGAAATGGGACAAAGATGCGTGGGTCGCCCAACTCTCTCCAGAAAATCGCGAATTACTGCAGCTGGAAATTGACACCATGGAGGAGTCTTGGCTGGCGGTGCTGCACAAGGAACTCACAAAACCTTACTTCTTGTCCCTGAAAAAGTTTCTACAACAGCGTCGCAGCTCGTCCACGAAGGTTTTCCCTCCCTCCGAGCATGTGTACTCTTGGTCGCGGCTTACCCCTTTACATAAAGTCAGCGTCCTGGTACTGGGTCAAGATCCCTACCATGGTGAGAATCAAGCCCACGGCCTAGCATTTTCGGTCAATCCCCCGACGAGACCCCCTCCATCGCTGATAAATATCTATAAAGAGTTGCGCAACTGCTATCCGGATACTTTTGAGATTCCTAAACATGGTTATCTCAAGAAGTGGGCCAGCCAGGGAGTCTTAATGCTCAATGTATGTCTTACTGTGGACGCACACAATGCAAATTCGCATGCGAACAAGGGGTGGGAACAATTCACGGAGCAGGTTGTGAAAGTGGCTCTCAGCGCCAACACTCATATCGCTATCATGGCCTGGGGGAGCCCTGCATACAAACGCGTGGAGAAAATCCGACCTGGTCCCCAGCACTTAGTGTTACGGAGCGTGCACCCATCGCCTTTAAGTGCTGCGCGAGGTTGGTTCGGTTCTGCCCATTTTAAGAAGGCCAATGAATGGCTTGAAAAGAATGGCAGATCACCCGTGGATTGGCACCTCGACCCAGTACAATGAACCATATATTTTCACTTATATAAATCGGAGGCGATCTTTTTATACTTACGCTTTTTCTTTTCTTTTATCTGAGAGCATTCGTTTCCCAAAACCTCGCGGTATCGCGCTTTAGTAGGTAAACCTTTCCATTTCTGCGCGAGTCATCATTGAAGAGGCCGTTCGAGAATGAGACCTGCTCTGTGTATCCCAACCTACGCAATAGAGGTAGTAGTGGCTCGAAAATTACAACTGTTTCTGTCAATTTCTCGGGATGCTCGTCCAAAAAGCCCTCAGGATCCATATAGAATTGGTCCGCCTCATCTACATATCCAACGCTGGTGCGATTCCATGGAGGGTCGCAAGTGAGGAATTGTGGCTGAAACTCTAAATCCAGGCGCTCAAAATGAGCACGCCATGGCGTAGAGTGACAGGGCATTATAAAAGACACATTGGTCACTTTAGTATTGCGCCTTATATATTTGACGACGTCAATCACTCCTCGCTGGTGAAACAAGGAAAAATAAAAAGCCGCTAAGGAATTCACCACTACAGCTAAAACGGCTAGCCATCTATTCTTCCGGTTCTTCAGAAGACCCTGAGCAACCATGATATGCATCAATGGCAGCAGGAAGTAAATGAACCGAAACTCTTTGTGAGCAATTCTGGAAAATGCAAGGACATTAACGACGATCAAAATCCTCCATTTTTTGGGAGTGCGTGACCATCCGGACGGCACAAACGGTAAGTACCCCAGTAGCAGAAACGGGATTCCCTGGCTGACGTACCAGTGCCATGGTAAGACTCCATAAATCTCACTGACTCTGGAGCCAAAGTTGTGCCTTAAAAACTCAAAGATAGCCGGAGCATTAGGCGGGGAAATTCCGGACCGCTCAGCCAAGCCTCGGTAGTAGGACTCGTCAAGAAGTATTATGAATCCCTGGGCGGCCACCGCTACGAGTATGCTCAATATGCCAACACGGAATCTGAATGTCCATGTGCGCGCGTTACGCAGAAGATCTAAGCCCATCAGGAGCCAGAAGAGCCCAACGCTAGGTCGCAAAGCTATGGCTATATGAGCAAGCACCTGGGCAATCAGAAGCTTCCCTAGATTCTTACATTGCCATAAATTGAGGGCACAAACCACCAAAACCATCTCGATGGTATTACTGAACGGACGCGTCGAGCAGTACCAGTTGAACATGGATCCCAGTGAAACCAACCATGCCAATTGCTCTATGCTCGCTTGAGAGTTCTCCGGAAACATTCTTTTGGCCAGCAAGGACGTGGCCACATCAGCGATGGCCGCGGTAAATGCCATGAATATCTTGCCAAGAGTGAGATGGTCCATACTCAAGACACGAGACGCTCGGATTATTGAGGTGAATAATCGTGGCATGAGAGAAGTGCGAATGCCAGCCTGCCACTCCCACGATCGGAAGCCAACGCCGTACACGTCAGCATATGCCGGCTCCCAGGCTTGGTAAAATTCATCAGGCTGAAAAAATGTTGAGTTCAGGAAGGCATTCGCCAACCGAAACGCCAAACTTAGGCCGAACTTGACAGAAACATGATCAAGTAGGCCGCTCATCCTTGTAACGTAAAACTACCCGTACCCGCTGGCTTATTGTATGGAAAAAGGGTACGCAAAGCGTCTATCAACGGTGCGCGGAAACGAAAGTTTCCTTACCGGCTCCCCAATGGAGTTTGAGAGGAAGTTACTCGAATTGAACTTATACTAATAAATAGTGAGAGCGAATGCAATACCGGAGCTAGCGTCCTAAATCGTTCTGTAATTTTTTTCTCTTCTCTTCACTGAGATTCAACTGCATGGTCAGGGCCAAAATCTCATCATGTAGGCCTTGAACGGCGTGGGTCTTCAGATACTCAACCTCAGACATGGCTCTTGCCCGTTCCTGGGCTTGGTCTAGTTGTGATTGTAGTAGATCGAGGCGGTCTTCGAGATTCTTCCGACTCTGCTGCAGGCGCGCAATGAGCTCATGATCTGCACTCACCTGTATCGTATCTTGGGCTCGACAATCTGCATTGGATTCGACACCTGCTACTCTATTTTGCCCACACACCATAGAAGCAGCTTTCTCATTCCGTATAGCTCTTTGACTGGCTACAGTGAACGCATCGAAGTAAGGCACGAGCTTCTGCTCAATTGCATCCCTTAATCTTAGAGAATCTCCGAGGTCATCTATTGTTGCCATATACCAGAGGTGAGGTAATTCGATGCTCAACTGGGATGAAGAGTGGACAGATGGTTAAATGCTGAGGAGCTTCGGAACGCTTGCATAGGTCCTTCAGAGCGGCGTGAAGGGTGTGAGGTTAGGGTTATAGAAGCTCACCTAGAGTGGTGAAGGTGGATTTGCATGGCGAGAGCGGTAAGGGTGAAAGTGAAACTAGTTGAGCGCAGTGAAAAAGGCGACACTGCATGCTTGGCTCCAGTCGGGTATACCGCCGGATTCTCTGGCTTTCTTACGGATCGAGGAAATACTCGCTGCATCCTGCCCTCAGAACTCGCGTCGCTTCGATCCAGGATGAGTTCCATAAACTCAATGATGAGATCACCCATAATTATTCCAACGAAACTGCCATCAAGCTTGCCCGTCTTCAACCAATTGTAGACAAATTTAAAGAATACAGCCGTGTAGAGAATGAGGTTGTGGAATTGCAGGAATTGGTAAAAGACCCTCAGCTTGGCAGAGAGGCCGCTGGTGAGCTCGAGATTAACAAAGCACTGGTGACCCAGTTGTCGGAAGAGCTGAAGTCCGCACTCATTCCTCCACATCCGTTTGCGGACCGAGCTTGTATGCTAGAAATCAGACCGGGCATCGGAGGGTCGGAAGCTGCGCTCTTTGCTGCCGATCTTATGAAGATGTATCAGAATTACTGTTTAAAGCGTAAATGGCCGTGCGAAATTATGAGTGTTAACGAGAATCCCCATGGCGGTATTACCGAGGCCATTCTGAACATCAAGGAGCCGGGCAGTTACAACACTTTTCAGTACGAGGGTGGAGTTCATCGCGTGCAGCGAGTCCCCGAAACTGAAACCAAAGGCAGGGTTCATACCTCTACCACTGCCGTGGTGGTGTTACCTGACTTGGGTGATTCCGTAGAAGAAACGACCTTGAACCCAGCTGATCTCCGAATCGATGTCATGCGCGCCAGCGGTAGCGGGGGACAGCATGTGAATACTACCGAATCGGCGGTACGCATTGTGCATCTGCCAACCAATCTGATCGTGACATGTCAAGATGAACGATCCCAACACAAAAATAAGGCTAAAGCATTGAAGGTTCTGCAAGGTAGACTCGCAGAATTGGAACGCCAAGCTAAACAAAAACAGGACAGGGCTGACCGGCTTTTACAAGTTACTTCTGCAGATCGATCTGATAAGAGCCGAACCTATAATTACCCCCAGAACAGAATCACGGATCATCGTTCAGGAATCACAAGCCACCACCTAGACGAGATCATGAGCGGTCATGAGGCTTATTTCAATGAAATTATTGAATCTGTCGATCGAAAAATTCGACAGGAAAAAGTCAAGATTCAGATCAACGAATGAAGATGCGGATGACGACTGTAAGATAAGATGAGATTAAGTTAGGACTGTACATAGAACTTCGTCACTCTTTGCGACTATAGATTCAAATTTTCCAATTTCTGCAAGAGTCGCGCCTTCGATTTACACGGTTGGCTACCGTTTGAATTCACTATCAACAGCGCGGGCGATAGCTAATATGGTGTGTCAGCATCAGGGTATCCACAAAAGCGCGTTGCGCACGAGTCAAGACATAAGCAAGTCAGTTACTTGTCGTGAGGCAGGATTTTGTTGCCAGCCGTCTGATGGTATGGAAACCTTCGCGCTAGAAGTCGTAGAGCACAAAATCTGGCTGGCCGAAAGTAGATGTGAGAATCTCAAAGAAGCACAGCGCCAGTTACTCGTGTATATTGCTGCTCTTGAGGAGAGGCTAGACTTAATTGTGACCTCTACTGAACCACTAGCAGTAGAAGAAAAATGTGTAGATTTACTTCAGTCACTACAAATGCGTCTTCATAAATTAGAACTCTCTTTGAAGGGTTCCATGGCACGTCTGCAGAGCATCCGAAGTACTTTGACTGAGCAGCCCCTCTCGGATGTAAATCGGAGTTGAATTTCGTGCCGACACTCTATGGCAATTGCAACAACGTGGTTGGCTGGCTGATCACCCTGACTATGATTAATTGGGGTTGCCACCAGCACCATATGTGGTGCCGCTGACGCTGCTGGCCCGAGGAAACGGTTGCTTATCGGGGTTGTGTGTAGTTCCGATTCCGCTTGTAAGCTGACAAAACGGCAATACTGGTGCCACCTTCGAGGATTGTTCCTTCGTATACGTACAGATAGGTAATAGCTGATCTTAATTACTCTACACTTTTGCTTCCTTGATATATGGCAATTCACAGTAGGAGTTTCGACAGCCCCTCTTTCCCTCCTCCCCCTCAAGAGGTTGAGGGGCAGTTGGCTGCGCATGCAGGGCCTATCCCGACGGTGGTCATGTGCCCAGCTCTTTGTTTTCTGCGTTGACTATTGTAAACCCCAGCCCTGAGTATAGTGACTGCTGCCGTGCTCTATCAACTCACTGCTCGTGCCACTGCTTGAATTACCGTTTGAAATGGGCAGCACCCCTACCCTCGCCAATGACTTGCTCGGTCGGCGTGCAGCGGCCAGCACCACCCGCTCACCGCCGTTTGTAGCATTGCATCACCTCAACCAGCCGTATAACACCCCGGACCAGTACCAATTACGATCTTAACGCTGTAGCAACCAGCACCCCCACATTTCCACCAATCGCAGACGAAGCGGTAAATCCAGTCGGAATCCATCCACCCCTACACTTTGAGCACACCTCTTATTGTGAACTTCGTCAATGGAAAATATAGAGGTTCATTCCAAAAACTTTGTGATTCGCTGGGTCCACGCTGGCGCTCACACCCAGATCACCTGGAATGTTCTCCCCACTAAGCGGTCCATTAATTTTGGCGTGTTCACCAGTGGTGACGAATCAAGTCTTTTCAGCGGTCATCAGCTCTCTGAAGCATCCGGTCCGCTGAGGGATAGGCTGGAGTCAGCGGGATTTGAGTCCCTGTTGCCGGATGGGCTTGTGAGAATCGAAGCCAAAGAAGTTACCGAAGGCCGTCTGGTCCTGGACAAGGCGCGCATGCTAGGCTTTGTCTTCGACAACACTTTCTCCATCAGTAACAGTAAACTGGTACGCTTCGCGTTCAACGTTGAGCCCGTCAGCCCTGGCTTGGGTTCCAGTGGTGTGACATCTGCATCCTCAATTGACTTACCACCGGCAGGAAATGATTCGCACGCATCAAGCAGCTCGGATGCCGCATTGGCAGCTGCCGCGGCAAATGCGTCCTTGTATGGGCGTAGCTCTGTGGGTTCTGACGGCCACCTGGCGGTTCCTCACGTCGGGTCCCCCACAGGATCCCCCACCTTTTCTCCCACTGTTCCCCATGACTCGCTTTCTTCATCAGCAGCGTTTTCAGCTTTGTCTTCGTCTTCACAGCAGACAACCACCGGTGTTGTTCGGAAAGGAAGCTTCTCACGAGCCGCCAAGGATCTCACCGGTGGTCGTCGGCGCCGAGGCACGATATCTTCCACGAACAATGGCTCAACAATCTACCCGTACGCCTCGCTGCCTTCCAGCAATAGTGTTCATTCCATCACTGGAAATGCGCCCGCTATGAATGACAGCAATGGTACTTTGAACACCTTGGATGATGATAGTGCCAGTGTGCGAGTCAGACACCGACAGGGTACTATTTCCAGTACCCACACCACAAGTAACGGCAACTCCAGCTCTGAAAATGAACCCATGCGCTCACTAGACGGCCGTTTCCTGACTGGATTTTTACTCAAGAAACGCCGAAAGCAGTTCCAAGGGTTTGCTCGACGTTACTTCTCACTGGACAAGCGCAATGGATTGTTGAACTATTACTTGAACAATCGGTCGAGCAGCCTTAGAGGTGTCATGCCAGTGAGAATGTCGGAGATCAAAAGAGACCCCAAGAATCCCATTATATACCTGAATTCAGGCATGGAGAAATGGGTCTTAAAGTCCCATGACCATAAGGCTTTCGAGGTTTGGTGGACTGAGCTTAAGGAAGTTCAGTCCGCTGGCAGACAAGATGAATCAGAGTTAGACTCCGAGGATGACATCGTCAACCAGGTCGCCCCGCCAGCCAGTTTGTCAGATTTAAATGGCGTTGGAGGTGGCAGCGGGAGTAAGGAAGATACCCCTGTCGCTAACGGCGTTGGTTTCGTCGGGGGCACTCCCGGAAGTGGTATAGATCTGAAGAATGTTGATGGTTTGGCTGAGAAAATGCATGCTGCGTTTCCCGCTTTGAAGCAATTGAGGTCAAGTATATCGGAAATGCCCACTGGAAGTCAACGGGCGAAGGTCGACTCTGCATACGTCGACTTTTTGAAAGAGCTTGGTAGTCGATTCTACCAAATGCAGCCTCAAGCTTCTCATCAGTCGTCCTCCAATTTGCATGGTCAGGCCGATAACCTTAAAGAGGAATTCAACCCTCGCAAAACTTTCAGAAGATCACCTATTTCACAGGCCACTATCAAAGCATCTAAGAGTCAAACGCACAAGTATAAGGAGCACCTTCTTCAGCAGATCAAAAGCCGGAATTTCGCTGTTATAACCATCGTCTCCATGCTAGTTGGTGCCGCCTTTGGGTTCTCGCATGTTCTCGTATTTTTCCTTATGTTGATTGGTGCTGTCACTGGCGGATTCATACAATTCACTCGGCCAGGCTCCGTGGGTTTCAGTGGTGACATTATTGCTGATCATGATGTCTTTGCTGATGCGTACAGTGGTTCGACCGGAATTCATGGTGGTCCGGAGGATCTCGATATCACAAAAATTTACAATGAGAATGGCGACGAGATTGGTAGTATAGTATCAGGTAGCCATGGTGTCGGGGGTAGTGACGAAGATGATGACTTCGATTTGTCCGATGGTAGCGATGAGGAATATGCAAATGCCGACAGCGACAGTAAAGCTCGTGATCCTGAGCACGGGACGGTATCCTATGTGCCGCAGCGACCTGTCTATAATTCAGCAACCTCTTCTGCTATGTCAGAGCAATACGATACCGCTCGAAAGCAGGGTGGTGATCAGATCTGGGCCTCAGAGGATCCCGATATTGCTGCTGTTTTCACCAAATTAGCTGAAGAACATAGGAAGTCAGCTGCCGCTGCCGCCGCCGCTGAAGGCAAAGAGGGTCGCAGCCCAGAGGCTGCCACTGGGGACTCTGCTCAAGGCGAAGTTTCGCAGGTCGCCACACGACAGGTTGAAAGTGCCGAAACCTCTCTGTATCCTCTACCGCACGAGGTAGTTAGGCGTCGCAAGCAAATTACAGGCCCAGCACAGCCTCCTCCCAGTCTTCTCGCTTTATTAAAAAATGCGAAGTCTGGCAACGCTTCAGCACCTATCATCAGTAACGAACCACTTAGTGGCGTTGAAAGCGTTGCTGAGATTTTTGAGAACTCGGACTTGCTTGCCGCTGCCTCCAAAGCGCCGCCAAAGTCAGAATTACGCGTGATGTTGGTCGCCCTCTTCTCAGTCGCCAGAATGTCCAGTGTGCGTTGCAAAGAACGTATTTTACGCAAACCTTTCACACCTTTATTGGGCGAAACTTATGAGATGGTCCGTGAAGACCGTGAATTTAGATTTGTAGCCGAAAAGGTGATGCACAAACCAGAGGTTATTGCCTCCCAGGCTGAATCCCCCCATTGGACTGTCCACTTTACATCGCGTCCTCACAGCAAGCTCTGGGCTAAATCAATGCAGTTATCCGACGTTGGAAGCTTCAATGTCACTTTCCCAGATGGCGAGGGTTTGTCTTTCAATAATCCCGAGCTTTTTGTTCGCAACATTATTGGCGGTGAAAGATATGTTGAGCCTGTCGGAACGGTAACTGTTGAATCCAATGCGGCTCCTCATTTGGTTGCCACCATAGAGTTTAAGTCTGGTGGAATGTTCAGTGGACGATCTGAAGAGGTTAAGATCACATGCGGTAAGATGGTCTACGAGGGAAAATGGACTGAAGCGATTTATCATAAATCTAAGGTTGTTTGGGCTGCAAAGCCTCTGGTGGAAAACCCCACGAAACATTATGGGTGGACAGTTTTCGCTAGCCAGCTCAATGAGATCACACCCATTGAGCGGGATCAGCTTCCACCCAACGACAGCCGACTTCGACCTGACCTGCGATTGTACGAATCCCAGAGTAACGTAGAAAAGGCTGAAGAAATCAAACTCACACTCGAACAGCATCAACGTGAACGAAGAAAGAAGCTTGAGGATGCCCAGAAACAGCACGAACCGTTCTTTTTCGTCAAATCAAAAGACTCCAAGGGTCTGTATGTTCTGCGCAAAGGCGAACGTAACTACTGGGTGCAACGCCAAAAGAAGGAATGGGGGGCTATTCCCAACTATTTTGAATAGATATATGTAAGTTATAGAGGTGAATATTCCCATACCTGTAATATAGTTGCATAAAAATCCGAGGTATTAGATAGGTCATATGACGATTCTCGAGAAATACCAGATAATTGGTAGTGATGGATAGAATCTTGGAATTTTATCTCCTGGAGGTGCGCGCGGAAGAGCGTTCCACTACATCGTTGACACCGCCAAGTTCCTCTAATTGATCCTCCAAAGACTGAACGTTCTCACGGCGTTCCCACCAGCGCGATCGTGCTAGTTCGAATGCATGTGTTCGTAAATCTTTGCCACGAGCGTCCGGCTCTTGTCTGAGTGCCCATTCCACAAAAGTGTTCATATGCTTAGCATAGAAGTTACCCACAGTCTCGAAGGCCTTGGGATGGGGCAGCCACGGACGAGGATCCTTGCTGCTTTCGTCCTCATCTTCGACTTCATCCTCAACTTCGGTGCCTGCGTCGTCCTCGATTAAGATTCTATCGACCTCATTTATGTCCTCTTGAGCGTCCTCCATCTCTTCGTCCTCGTCTCCCTCATCTTCTTCATTTTCCAATGCCTCTTCCAAACCTAGGTCCTCCCAGAAAATCTTAACACCGTCAAGCTTACCAAGGTCTACAGCATAGAAACTGTCAAACTGGTACTCACGGTCACCATCTTCCCAGGTACCACAATATATGTAAAGGATATCACCACTAACACATAGAGTAGCATTGAATCTGGGATGAGGCGGAGTGTTGATATAGGGATATTCTTTAGTTGATGCTTCGTCATTATCCTCATCGGCATGCTCTCCGGCGACAGATTCTTCACTCTCATTATTACCATCCTCATCGGCGATCATCTCCTTCATATCAATATTCAATTTTTGCAAAATCTGCGACAGGTTTTGTTGGAGGTCCTCACCCGTTGTGGTTGACGCCGATTGCTTCACTTGTTGTGTCTGATTCTGTCGCTTGTGATTTCTGATGCGGAGGGAATACCATCGATTTGATTCCGCTTGGTATGAGTAGATAGTATTGAAGAATGTGGAAGTGAGCGATTCCTCTGTTTCCTCAGTGTCAAAGACACCTCCAAACATAACGCCTCTCCCCGTGCCTAAGCGATGGGGGACTAGCTGGCAGCCGATACGTGGAGAGGGAGCAAAGGCACCTTTCTTCCTGCGCTCCCACTTAACATTCTTAAGATCCGATTTCATTTGCAAAATCCAAGTGTCTTGTAGGACTTTACCCTTCTGGTGTCCTTTTCCAGCCTTGACCTTTGTATAACCACCATAAAGCACAGCACCCTCATTAGTAGGTAGCAAGGAGTGACCGCTGCGGGGATCAGGAGCAGCCAACGTAGGGGGGGTTTCGATTTTGTGCCACTTATAATCAGAAACATCGAAAGCCCAAAGATCTCCCAAATATGACGTGGACTGGCTCAGATCTCTGAACCCACCGTGGAGCAGCACGTAGTTTTTCCAAACGCACATACGGTGTCCGCTACGAGATTGAGGAACTGCGACATTGTTTTTGGTTTCAATCTTTGTCCATTCCTTAGTATTGCCATCAAGGACCCAGGTGTCACCGTAGTGGTGAAAAGTCGACTGTTTTGGACTGCTGAATTCACCACCGTGCATGACTATCACACCTGACGGGTGAGCGCACATGGCATGGCTTGATCTAGGAAGCGGTGAATTTGCTGACGATACGATGCGCCAGGTGTCAGTGTGAGTATTGTAAACGTACAGGTCGTTGAAAAATTGTGCTCCACCATCCTTAGTGAGATTTTCACCACCGAATAATAGAATCTCACGACGATTGGCCGGATTGGGGACCATGGTACCATTCTGACGCTTGCTGGGACGCGAGGTGACCTTGATAGAGACTTTTTCGAACTCCTCTTGTTTCTTGGCCATTTCTGCCAAGACTTGATCCAGATCCACGTCATCCTCGTCATCTGCCCCAATTTTGGCGTTGAACTTCTCGGCTTTGGAGTCGGATTTCTTCTGATTTTTTAGTGACTTTTCCAGGCCTCTCTGGCGCTTAGCAGCCTTGGCAGCCTTATCGTTCTTCTTTCCCATTCTGCTATAGGCTTTTGTTTTCTGAGATCTAAAAGATCTATTATGGTGGGTGTGGGCGGTGGAAGTGGGTACGCTCGCTGTACTTCACCTACCTCGCGCCCTCAACGACCGTGACGGATCTTCACCAGCTGGTAATGCAAAAATATATACATGTATAATAATTACAAATAACAGAGTAACATCCCAAAAATAACTCAGATGCGAGTGTCACCCCTGTGCAAGCTCCCGCGTGGTCAAAAATTATGACGAGAGGTCATGTATACAAGTACATGTAATAGTGTTACAAGCTGGTGTGCTTGAATTTTCTAAAGTGTAAGCCACGACGACAGTATAGTATAATCACGCAAGAAAAATTAACAAGTTCTGCTCAGGACTTAACACCACCTACTCAATCGATTCGTATGCAGTCACTATAGTAGATAAACAAAAGAATTAATTGCAAAGACTAGCACCATCTTCATTTGTCCCTTGATTATAGTCATTGCTGCCATGTTGAACAAGGCTTGCCTTTGTTGCCTGTAACGTAGGAATGGATCGTAGGCCCGCTGGTGGTAAATGGTGCTTACCCTGCATATTCAATTATTAAGATTTTTTCATTCAGCTATACAGCGTTGATAGTACCATCCCACAGAAGTCCGTGTGTGCGAGGTTTCTTAGATGTCAGAACAGACTGAGTCACAGCAAGTGAAGTCTAGGAATAACAGAGATGACCCTTTCCAGTTTGGACAGCGCTATCTAACTTCAGAAGATGATGTTTGGCAACACAACGCCTGGGATCACGTCGAGTGGGGTGAGGAGCAGAAAGAAGAGGCTGAGCGTCAATTGGCCTCTCAGAAGCAAACTCCTGTGAACGACTTTGATAAGAAGCTTTATAACTCGAATCCAGCGAAGTATTGGAACCAGTTTTACCGGAATAACCGTGAAAAGTTCTTTAAGGATCGGAAATGGCTCAACATAGAATTTCCTCTGCTTTTTGAGCTTACAAAAGAAGGTGCCGGTGCCCACACTATTGTAGAAGTTGGATGTGGTGCTGGGAATACTATGTATCCTGTGCTTGAAGTCAATAAGAATCCCGATCTCCGTGTTGTTGGGGTTGATTATAGCTCTAAAGCCGTAGACTTGGTAAAAGAGCATGATCTGTATAGTCTTCCGCAAGCTCATGCAGCTGTGTGGGATTTGGCCAACCCCGAAGGCTCGTTGCCCGAGGGCGTGGCAGAGCATTCAGCTGATATCGTCGTACTAATCTTTGTCCTTAGTGCACTGAGTCCTGATCAGTGGAAATATGCGGTTGCTAATATTAAAAAGATTGCTAAACCTGGCGCCAAAGTTCTATTGCGAGATTATGGTCGGTATGATTTGACTCAAATACGATTCAAGAAAGGTCGATTGTTGGATGAAAATTTCTATATCCGGGGTGATGGTACCCGGGTTTATTTTTTCACCGAGGAAGAGCTCGAGCACATATTTTCGGGTTTCCAAGATGTGAAAATAGCCACTGATCGCCGCCTGATCGTGAATCGTCAGCGGAGACTTAAAATGTATCGTGTCTGGCTGCAGGGAACTTTCACCGTTCCCTCGGATTAGGTATCTATTATTTATTCGGATTAATAACGATGACGCAGTGACTTTTTGAGATTACACCACTGATGGTCAGTGATTTTGTACTATGTATTCAATCGATTACTACCAGTAGACTACCAAGCATGAGAAGTGAACCAGTTGCGAATATTTGACCATCTGCTTCGGCAACTACTTTCTCAAGACTTGAGCAAACATGGACCTCAGTTTCAGGATCGAGCTCAGACCATATTTTGGCCAACTTTTTCTGAATTGTGAGCTGATCCACTTCATCTCGAGAGACATTGTGGCTTATCATTTCTTCCTGGAATCCACGTTCATAGCTCTGATTTGTGGTAAAATAGGCCCTTGATACGATAATTCCATGTTTTCTTAGATCATTATACAAACCAGTGAGCAACTCACCAACATTGTCTCTTTTTTGTTGGTTAAATACCAAACTGATAGGCTTTGAAGTATCAGCAGAGCTCGCCACCCATTCTGCAGCTAAACTTAGACTCTCCTTGGTATGGGCGCCATCCATAAACCACTTAGTAGTCGGAGATGTCTCCAAAATTTGACATCTCCCAGGCCAGGTAGCTTTCTCTAAACCGGTGATAAATTTAGGGGGAAGGGGAGTGGAAGGTGAGACTTCAATTCCCAAGGCTTCACCAGCCAAATAACATGCGAGTGTAGCATTTTCCTTCTGGAAGTTACCAAGAAGTCCTAGTGCTCGGTTTTCTAAGTCCCAGTGTACCGGTACCACTTCGAATTTGCTCACCTTTTTCTCAGAAGCTCGTTCGCGGAGTACTCTCAAGGCTTCAGTGGGCTGTTTCTCAATAGTATACGCAGGCGCTCCTTCTTTGAAAATTCCTGCCTTGTTCCACGCTATTTCACCAATAGTATCTCCAAGAATGGACGTGTGGTCTAAGCCTAAGGAGGTGACAGCACATGCGACAGGATGAACGAACACGTTTGTAGAGTCATACTCACCGCCAATACCTACCTCATATATGCCGTGATTAACTTTCTCCTGCATAAAGGCGTGGAACGAGACCAATGTTAGAAACCGAAAGTACATAGGTTTGACACCTGAAGCATTACGGGGAAAACGTGAGAGATCGCTTGAAGTTGAATCTAGCCGATCATAAACATCGAAAAAATATTTCGCGAACTTTTCCTCGGAAATAGGCTGGCCGCCTATTCTAATTCTCTCTCTGACGCTTTTCAGGTGAGGGCTCGTGTACAACCCGATTCGTTTCTGCTCAGAAGCATACTGAAGTAAAATGGACTGAACAAATGCGCAAACGGAGCCTTTTCCCTTGGTGCCAGTGATATGGATTGGATTCATTTTGTCCAGATGTTTCGGTGTGTAACCTATACGCCGAATCCACTCTATCATCTGAGGGATCAGCTCAGGGTCTCTGACGGGTTTTCCTTGGGTCCATTGATGCCGTATTTCCTGGATGGTACTGTAGTTAGTTTGTAATTGATTGAGACACTTAATTGCATTTTCGTAGTTCCGACGAGACATGTGATGACGTCTCGTTGGAAGTAATTATTTTGAAGATCGGTAAACTAGAGGGTTGGGCCTATATCGACAAACTCATGATATGTCAGCGATAAGACCACTGGACCCACCTCCCTTCGCAGGCGAACGCGAAAGATCAAACTATAAACAGCAGAACGAACCAAAAAACAACAAGTTATTCCTTATTTGCCATTAGCTAGCATTAGTCGTTGCAAATATGATAGTTATATATGATAAAAAACGATCCGAAGGAAACTTCGATCTCAACAAGTGTCTAATTTGTCAGACTTCGTTGATGAATCCGAGGAGGCTGTTCTTCTCGAGAACTTACGGTGATGATCATGGTCCGTTTTTTTGTCCTGATCTAGCGAAAATTCAGTGATGCAACAACTGAGAACCAAACACAATCCACTTAATCCAATGTAAAGATAGTACACCGTGTGCATCGAGCTGGTGAGAACTGTCTGCAGTTCGGCTTTGACTGGATCGGAAACACTCATTTCTCTGATGTATTTGACAAGTATGAAGCTTTCCTTAGGGTCAACTGATGGCGGAAGATGCAAATTGGCTGTTCCTGCTGCCATTTCTGAGGCGAATATTGCTCCTCCGACGGCAACACCTATCGCTTCTCCCATACTACGCACGAAAGACATCATAGCTGCTGCATCTGCCCAATCTTTGGGCTGTTGTGGAGCTTGCACGGCCGTTCCTAAGACCGAGTAGAGGATGCCTAAGCCGATTGAAGTTGGGAAAAGCGGACCAAGCCAGGTACCAACACTTCTATTCTTCTCAGAGGGTAAAAGTAAGAGACCCAAGCCAAGTGTTAAGAGCATCCACCCAGTCGCTGAAATCCACTTATATTTTTCATATCTGCAGACGATCCAGCCTGATATTGTCGCACTGGGTAGGACGATACCAGCAAATGGAATCAAGGCAATTCCTGAAATCAAAGGCGAGTAAAGAAGGACCCCCTGATAGAAGAGTGGTAAATAATATGGGAGTGCTTCCATCATGAATCCTTGAACCATGGCATGAAAATAAGCTATTGTAGCACTACGGTTGGCGAACAAAACCTTTATTGCAAGCATGGGCGAAGTTGTGCCCCATACTTCGTATAAACCATAGCCTAATAGTCCAAAGAATCCCAATAACAGAGGTAGTAAAACTTGAAAACTACTCCATGGAAATGTTACCCCGCCTAATGTCATGCCAAGAATGAAAGCTGTAGACGACGAGACTATCATAAAAGTGCCTATCCAATCAAACTGTTTCATATTTGATGTTTTACAAACCTTTCGATAGGAATCCACTTTGCTTACCACATCCTTTCTCCCTGTTTCCTTTAGCACCAAAAGAGAGATCACAAAAGGCACACCAGCAATCGGCAAATTTAATAAAAAAATCCACCGCCACAAATTCGAGGATGGGTCATGGACAGACTTTGTGAAACCACCTCCAATTAGAGGCCCCAAACCACTTCCTATAGCCCACATCACACTAATCAATGCATAGTAGCGAGCTCTAGATCGGAGAGCAACCATATCAGCGATACAAACCTCTGATAAAACCAGAGTTCCTGCGCCCCCGATGCCCTGTATCGTGCGTCCTGAGAGTAAAGTAGCTATGTTATGTGCTGAACCCGCAACTGCAGAGCCAGCAATGAAAAGAAAAAAGCTTATGAGGACCATTGGCTTTCGACCCCATATATTTGACAGTGACGCAATGGGTAGCTGAAGAACTGCTCCAGTTAACATATACGAATTACCTACCCATTCTAATTGAGAACTAGTAGCATCCGGAAGTGCTGTGCCGAGAGCAACGAGTGCGGTAGAGGTCGAAGTTGAGTTTGCAGACTCAAGAAGCGTTAGAACCATGAATGCAGCAATTACAAAATAAAACTGCCACCGAGGGCCAACTAATAGTGAATATTTTGAGCCACATATACCACCTATATTAGGCTCGTCATCCTCATCAGCTAATGAGGCAACGGACGTACCCGATTGCCCGGATTGACCCAGCTCATTAGATTTAGCTAAACTTGGAGAATTGCTGTCGTTGTTATAACTTCCATTGTCGGTCATATCCTCCGAATAATATGATCAACTTGATTTGATCAAAGATGAAGGACAAGATTATAGATGAAGTAAGAGGTTTCCGATGCCAATGGGCCGATAGCAAGATTAAAATCTCACCAATTCACCCGCTCTAAACCGTCTAACCGAATCATTATATATATTCCAGTCGTCATCCTTTGTCATGTCATTATACTTGCAATTGCATAGCAGTAGGGCTGGGGTTATGCACGATCAACTACATACTTCTGTGGGGATAGGAGACTCCGGCAAGTTACGGGAAAATAAAGTAGCCACAAGGCTCATATAAACAGCTCGCTGAGTAGAACAATGGCCAAGCAAAAGGACCTATACTGGCAAAAATCCCCCCAGGAAACTTCGCTTCATCGGTAATCGCTAGGATGCGAGCTCGGCACGAGTAGATGCCCGGGTAAAGTGGCGACCACATTTGGGGCAGACTTCATCATGGGCATCACGGAATATTATTTCCATGCTACGTGTACTGGCACGTTTCAACGTGAGGCGTCATGATCTCTATTTCACGGAGATCTGAGCCCCACAGCAGCTGAACCCTTCCCCTTGACCCCCCGCCCCCGCAACCTTGGCCCAGGATGCTTATCAGTACTGATAGGAAACCCACCATGCGATTACGGGACAGTAACTTCTTACGCCCATGTGAGCAACTAAAGTAAATACAGTCTCTATTGATAGCCATCGCAAAATGTGACTTTATCATTTTTCAGAGGTTTGTACTCGCAGGGGCTGGGTATGTGTACAAACGTATATATGTCTACATATGTATGTATACGGTAAAATCAATAATTAAGGGATATTACTAAATTCAGCTGATCTTTTTGGGTTCAAGACAATATGCAGGAAACCGTCTGGGTAAGTACAGAGGTAGTACAAATGGGAGATCTCGACTGTCTCAGAGATGATAATCCCATGCAATAAGGCTTCCTGAGGTTGATCTCGACTGAGTTCCTCGGATTTCAAGACGTCACCCAAAGTCTGTGACATCGATATAATTTTCTGAATCGCTTTATGCGGCTTTTCAGACCGTAAATAAAATCTGACTGGCACATTACCTGTTGACGAATTCTGACGCTTGAACAGAGATGATGCAAGTTGCCAAAAGGTATTTGAGGTATCCAGTTTTGGATCTGTGGAATCAATGATGGATTGCCACAAAGACTCCTGGTCTTTGACACTTAGAGCCATAACCGCTCTCGCGTTGCCATCACGCACATAGCAACTTTCCTTGAACTGGTTCATCCAATAGCTACGCAAAGGGGAGTCAGTCTCGTTGAATGGTAAAATTATGTTACTCGGAAATACGCCTCGCCTTAACACCAAATCCCATGGCTCACTCGAAGGCATGCCTACCATCAAATCATGGAGTAGTCCAATAGGCCGATTGAATGATACCGGTTCGGACTCAAACTCGAACCACCAGGAGTCATTCTCTCTTTCTGCTTGTGCGGGTTGTTCCAAATACTTCCCAAAATACTGTAGGGCATCAGAGAGGTAGAGCCACAAATAGGAAACACGGCTGGCAGAAATGAGATATACCTGGGTGCCAATTGACTCAGGCTCTCCTACAGTGATTCTAATGGGGATTTTCCCGTTCCATACTTGTTGTCTCACTGTCGATTTGGCCATATGCCACACTTACAGAGTCTCAACACGATTGACGTGATGGAGTATTTTCTGCAAGGGTAAGGGTGTGTTATTACATCTACACCGTGCCACACCACATCTGATAGTGAACTAAATATGAATGGCTTCAACAAGAATCAATAAAAACCGTAGTCAATTTATAGCACAACATTAAAATACAGATCACCTTGACCTCTCAAAACTTGACAATAGGCTTACTGCTTCTATGGTTCGGCGGGAACACTTCGATCGAACAGATCGAATTATCTGTCATTAAAGCATACGCACGTAAGAACTTAGCAACTCTCGGTGCGTCTGGGTCAGCAACCAGATCTTTAACACCGAGTAGAGGATGACGTATGCGAACACTGTGAGGTACTTTCATGACGTCGACCTCCTCCGTTTCAAAATTGTAGTGGATTCCAAGCAGACCAAATTTATTAATCCTGGGTTCATAGGATGCCATCAAAATGTAGAGATGTTCCTCCAGAGCATTACCAGATACGAGCTGGGAAACATGTGTCCTGAACTCTGCTTTTCTTCTCATTCTAACCGATTCTCTGGTAATCACCCTCAATTTTCTTAATTTGCCATCCCCTTGAGACTTAAACAACAGAACATGACATTTGCAAGTCACAATCGCAATATCCCCCGCCATAGTGATATTGAGGGCAGGAGATGGTAGTTTGGTTTCATCGTTCACTATACTATAACCCGGTTTAATAACTTTGAGAGATCGACCAGAGCATAGATAGACTGAGTCATTATTGGATGTTATTAGATCCTTGTAATGCGGTTCAGAAGCTGGCTCTCGCGGTTCAATGAACGAATCAGGAAAACTTGAGCGGAATTTCAAGGATATCCTTATAAACTTTGAAAAACGCTGTAGTGTGTAAGACTCTACCGTTTTTTTGCCATCCGATACGACAAGATGTTCGTACGGAGTTTCATTTTCTCCAAATCTCCATAATGCTAGTGTTCTCCAATTGGTTGGTGACGCTCCCTCTAGTGTCAATGGCTCCAACGTTGCGCTGTCGAGAAAAGTTACATTTCCTTGGCCATATAGTAAGAGCACACGTTGCGACCCAATGAGCAGCATTTCCAAGGAGTTTGTTGGCAGGGATGTTTCTGCTCTCAAGAAAAAAGATCGAGCCCCAAACAGCAGATTGGGGTCGCTGATAAATTTTAACTGCTGCTTCTCTAGGTAAGCAATTGTTGTGTTGTCAAGTAACACGGTACTGGTCACATAGTTAGGATTCTTATTTCCAAATTCTTCCGCCCCGGCCAAGCGTTCACAGGTTCCTCGAGCGGCGATGTACAGGCTTGTTCCACGAAATAAGACTCCTTTTCCATCTGGAGTCACACCCCCCCACTCCAGTGACGTTCTGAAGTCAATAACTTCTTGTTCGAAGTTGTTATGGGTTTCATCCTCATCTTCCAAGCACACAATTTTTGGCTCATATTGGGGTCGTAGTGGCACATCCTCGAGCCCAGACAGCATATTGACATCCTCATCGCCTCCATCAATCAACATGGAGCTTTTCACTGCACCTTTATCATGTTCCAGAAAGCCCATATTCGTATCAATTGAGCCGTTGGTCTCTGAAGGTGTCACTTCCTCGCAAGACGATGAATGAGTAGACCTCTTTTCCGGTTCAGTGCTCAGGCGCTTGAGCCAAGTTGCGATCCCTTGTGGTCCATAAAGCGCAAGCTTGTCACCATTTGGAAATATGTGCCAACCAGAGGGTGTGAACGTGTGATAGTAGGATTCTATCAATACGCCATGGCGATTGAATATAGCAATGCAGCCACGAGGCTCTCCTTTATCGAAAAGAAAACTCATGTGGGAAATTCTCCGTATCTCACTAACATGTAATTTAGCACGATGTGAGGCTAGACTAAGATCTAGTCCAACCGAAATTTGATCACCCTGACACGAAATAAAGGAGATTGGCACGCCGCACGTATCGGCGTATATAAAGGGCAAAGGTGCGGTATCTTCGAAATGAGCACTGAGGTCTATTATCACGGTCATGTCATAAGTATTCAAAGCACAAAATGTTGAGCCGAAAGCAGCGCCCAATATTGGACCACTATTACCTATTCTGTCGATCGAGAGTGATCCTATTCGTGAAGACGGATTCACGCCGCTATAAATTTCCACTTCTGATGGGTAGACAAGAACTAATGAATGCTTACCCACCAATCGCATGGCTATCAAATGCTCCGTTGTTCTTAGCTCTGGCAGGGTCATATCTTTGTGTGCTCGAAGGTATCTGTTTTCACCGGCTGTGGAAGAGCAGATCAATATCTGTAAAGTTGGCTCGTAGCACATTTTATGGTAGAACTGAATGCCAGAATTAGCCTGTAAATCTGCTTTTTTGGCAAGTGATAACCCCTGAATGCCCTGGGTACCTAATGTAATCAGTTTCCAAGGACTCTTCCGAGAGTCAATCACAAATTTAGAAATTTTTTGCGGCATCCTTTCAGCATATATCAAGTCAGGAATGTGACTTTTACGATTTTTGATCTCACCAGACTCACCATGACCAGTAGAATCATCTTCATCCGTATTTGATATCGGTGGTGGCACTGCAACAGCATATTTACGCCACCGGACGAAATCAAATTCTGTTGCTTCACCCCTTATTAGAGCTGAAGCAGTGTTACACATGAAAACACGGTGTCCGGAGGCCAGTGGATCGATTTTAGTCATGGTAAGGTCAGGCTTTGAAATGTATACAGCAAGCTCAGTGTTAGCAGTATCGATTGATGTCGTGACAAGGTTGACAGGATGCTCACATTTAACGAGCCCAGCCGTAAAGTCCCCTACTATCAGCTGTCTGTACCCGATGTAGTAGGCTTGGTCGTCAATTTGACAGAGTACACCCTCCCTGCCTTTCGAGGCGCAAACATAGATGTTCATCTGCCTTTCAAGTAGGTTTCCGTTATCAGAAGTCATGAGAGGACATTTAGCATCGGGGATATGGCGGAATTGGAAAGGGCCCATGGGATCTACGCTGTATAGTTCCACGTAGATAGCTGACTTCGGCACCACCGATAACATCCAGATACACAACACTCCTTCATGCAAAGTAACTTGAATTTTGAAATCACCCGGTAGTTCAAAGCTATTGCGAAAAGTTAGAGTGTTTTCTGAAGGATCATACTCCAATATGAGCATATCATCAGTCGAGCTTCTGATACAAATGTAGCGACCGTCGGGCGAAGCTACGACTCCAACTTTCCCAGTTTCAAATATGTGCATCGCGAAAGAGAATGTAGCTATACGTCGGTCTTGATTGTCCAAATCAGGCTCACCCCATAGAATATCACGGTGAGGCACTAACAAATCGCCACTTTCTACGATTAAGACAACAGTGTCCCCGCAAGTGGAGGACGCCATGACAGGAGAGTTCGGACGCATGATTATAATACTGTCTCTGTAAATCACATATTTGAAAATTCTGAAAATGTGACCGTCGACTACATGTATATTCACGAAGTTGGGCACATCAAACAAGGGCTGAACTCGCATCATGACCCGTCCGTGTGCATCTCCATCTTGAGGTGATTTCCAGCCGGACAGGCCGTGTATTGATCCCTCCGAATTAGGCACTTTTAAAGGCGTGTATTTTACTATAGAGAGTAGCGTCAACTCAGTGCCATACTACGGCGAAACAAATAGTGTTCCCTTCAGCTGATGCCCTCTCGTTCAGAACCCTATGCCAATGTGACTCCAGATATGCTCACTCATATCTGGTAGCAGGTATCCGAGTTGACCACAAACGTACGTAGTACTTATGTATGTATGACCGGATTTTAAATGGATTGGGTAACTTCTAAACTCTAGGGACCTTCCTGTTGAATTGTGACCGACCTTCCGCATCCCCAGGGGCTATTACCAGCAACGCTACCCTGAAAATCAAGGTACTAACTTACTTATGTATATGTATGTGGGTATTGTGCTGTTCTGATCTGGCACAGCTCAAGATCAGCGGTATGCCGGCGGGAAACTACGAATTTGGCGGCATGAGTCCACCCTACATCACCGAACCCTTACCTTTTCATTGAACCATCACGCCATCTACCGACTAGCATTGATCAATACTGTGAATACACATATCACTGGAATAATCCACTTGGAATCCATCATTGTATGCAATATGATATCGGCGCTATACAGCAACGCGTACAATCGTCGATATGGTCGAACAGACACATCGGGAACTATGAGATAGTCCGAAAAATTGGTGAGGGCTCCTTCTCCTCAGTGTTCCTGGCGGTACACACAATTACGCGCCACGAGGTTGTCTTGAAAAGCGCCGATAAGATGCAAGCCAATATAGCTTCCGAAATTGCCAACATGAGCCTTCTCTCGCACCCCCACATTGTCCGCTTGTACGAGTATATCATCATGCCGGACAAAGTGTGGCTAGTGCTAGAATACTGCGGCGGGCAGGAGCTTTATAACTATTTGACAGCCTCTAAAACAATACCTCCTCATCTCGCGTGTCGTTTATTTGCTCAATTGGCGGGTGCTGTCGCTTACGCGCATCAGCTACATTGTGCACACCGTGACCTGAAACTTGAAAATGTGCTGCTAGATAATGACGGCAATATCAAGCTTGGTGATTTTGGGTTCACGCGCAGCTACGTTCCGCGAACCATGCTGGAGACTGTTTGTGGAACCGAGAGTTACATGGCCCCCGAACTGGTCTTGCGTCAGAAGTACAACCCTGAGGCCGCTGACGTATGGTCTTTGGGGGTAATATTATACGCAATGCTATATGGCCGGCTTCCATTCGATGAGGATAACAGTGTTGAAACTTTGCAGCGCATAGTTGAATCCGACCCCGCATTTCCTCATATCGTCAAAGCCGAATATCTGGTTGATGTTGCCAAAAAAATGCTTTGCAAGAATCCCAACCAGAGACCCAAAATAGGACAGATTTTGAATGAACTAAAGGAACCTGGGAAACAACAGAAACAGTTACTGACTCAGATTACCAATCATCCAGAATCCTCATATATCTTCTCGTCTAAAGAAGAACGCACGGTTCTTAAGGGTATGAAGGCACTCAGCATCGACCTGCATTCAGTTGCTGCCTCAATTATGCATCATAAATGTGACGCATTGCATGGACTATGGTTCACCGCTTTGGACAGACAGCGTAGTCTTAGTAAACAACTACTGGACTCCGCGACTGCGTCCAATACCACAAGTGTTCATCGGAAGAAAAGTAAAGCGAGTATCAAATCGTCAAAATCAACGCGATTGATTAAAGGCACCACTGTCAATAATGCTTCAGTGAGTGCAATTGGAGGAAGTGCAAATGGTGGCTTTATCAGCCATACAAACAATGCACCTTCCTTGAATGGAGGCCCCGTGATATATGGAGCCCAGGGAAGTAATACGCCTGGATCTCTGAGCAATTATACTACGCCGGTAAAGGATTCTCATCTTGTCGATACGTCAATGCCTACAGAAGATGAATCTGATGATGATCTTAAACAAGATACTGCAGAGTCGCATTGGCAGGACCAGCGATCATTAACATCATTGACTCGCCGGGATTCTTTAGACAGAGCTATAGGTAGCAGTGGCCTGCCTTCATCAAAAATCTTTATGAATGGCAACAGCGGTTCATTTCAACAAAGTCCAAGAACGACTTCGCAGACCATTCCGGATGTGGCACCTCTGCCGTCTGAAGAACTACCTTACAATACTCACCACAGGAAGGACAATGGGGCAAGTAAAAGCTCATCGTCTCTTACCGAATTTATCGAACGCCGATCAACTGGTCGATCCCGTAGAGCCATGGAAAAGATCATTTCTGTATTGAAGATCAAGAGAAACAACACAAAGGAAAATCTTTTAGCTTACTACAACTCAGTGAGAGAGAATGACAAGCATTTCTCGAAAAGTGCCTCTGCTTCCGCTACAGCTAATGAACCTTCGACTGACCGCATTATTGATAGTAGACCAATTGGTATTACTATCAGCGAAGTTGCTAACAAGAGGGATGGTAGTAATATAAACCCACCCCAAAATGGTATTGATAAACAACTGAACACTCCTGTCCTAGATTTAGGTAAGGGATTGTTTCCCCAGCCTTCAAGCAGAAGGCACTCAACGCTGAGCTTAACCAGCTCCTTATCGATACCTTTGGATACACCCGTACGGCGGTCCTCGACGACCAGCAGGTCCGCTATGAACAGTGATGGTCCAGGGACTGTTCACTCTGGTTCCAGCACGTCCCTGTCATTAGCCGCTCCAACAGCTACTCAGCAACAGAACGCCCAGCAATCGAGGCAGCAGCAGCCCATGCTTCCCGCTCAACTACAGCATATTCAACGGGCCCCATCGCCACAGGAGTCCTCCTCATCTCCGAATCTGCCTGCTAAGCCTATATCATCACAGGGATCCCAGTCTTCCCAGATTTCGACAAACCTTTTATCATCTTCAGTCCCTAATATCAGTCGGCCCATGTCGACTTACTCGCAAATCTCACAGATCTCGCAACTAAGTCAGTCATCCGTGGATGCCTCTATGCTTTTATCGGAGATTCAAGAATCCAAGAATACTAGCTCGCTTTTCATGCCCAATGGAATTCGTAGATCAAATTCTGTGACCGCCAAGAAGTTCACTGGAATGGTTCTGTCCAACGGTATTTCCAACCTTTCGGAGGCTAGCGGAGCTGGTGGCAATAGTGCGACTTCTGCTAATTCCAAAATATTACCAGGATCTTCTTCCACCCCTCCCGGAACTCCCAATTTGCCTCGATCTAGAGCAAGGTTCATGACAATCAAGCAAAAGATTCCACAAAAAATTGACGAAGGTGATGAGTAGCAGTTCATAAAAGTCATTCTTGCTTTAACACCAACAGATCTACTGATATTCTGATTCAATATATTTATTATTTATCTACTCAATGGAGACGATGGCAACACCGGGCTTGCCAGGAACAGCATCATTCACTGCCTTTGTAGCAGTCACCTCTACCGGTGCTCCAGTCAGGAGATCGGTGCCCTTGCCATTGTCTAAGACAACGACTTGGACTTCGGTCACATTTGTTGCCATGGCACTCAATTGCAGGGTATCGAAGGCCTTCTTCAGGACATCAGGCTCACTGAAGGTCAGCTTACGATCCAGGATTGCTTTACTATTCTGGGGCTCGGCAAGAACCTGCTGACGCAACGTATTTACCAACTGCATTCCTCGCTTAGGATCACCCAACTTGCTGACTTCCTTTTTGAAATCACCAGTCATCTCCTTGAAATCCAGGGAGTCCAGCTTGGCTCTCAAAAGTTCAACGTACGGATCCTGCCACTCAGGGAACTGCAAAGCGGTGTACACCGTGAGCTTGGCTGGCTTCTTGGGGTCAAAAACAGGGCCCTTCTTTTTCTTCTTGAGAAGCTGACCCTCAACTTCACGCACCGACCGAGCAACTTCACGTACGTAGTTGACAGCATCAATAAGGCCACGCTGTTGGGGTCCGAACTTACCAGAGCTAATCTCGGGGAATAGAGCATGCTGAACGCTAGTCTTGTGATTCAGTAACTCTCTCCAGATGTACTCAGCAAAATGGGGTGCAATCGGTGTCAACAACAAGGTCTGAACCTCAGCAAAACGAGAGATCACCTCCTTACTGAGGCCGATGTTCAGGGACTGGCAGACATCACGGTAGTAGTCGCGGCTGATCTGCAAGTCAAAAAGGCCACGCTTTAACGCTTGTCGATAAGCGGTGGCTTCGTAGGCAGCCTTAGTGTCCATGATTATCTCGTCCATCTCCGCATTGAAGGCCGCATCAAAGAAGCTGTCTGAGCCAGAACGCAACTTGGAGCTGCTATCCTCAGACGCTAGCATGTATTCAAGCCATTCCTTCAGATTGTGCAGACGAAGAATTGCAGCGTTCGCCGAGCTTTCGTCAAGATTAGCGTCTTCCGTAGAGTCACCTGCGTCTGCCAAAGCAATACGGCTAGCATCAGAACCATACTTCTTGATCATTTGATTAAGCGTAAGGAAGTTACCGGTCGACTTACTCATCTTTTCACCATTTAGAAGGAGGTGTCCGTTGACACGCATCGATTTCGGCCAGTACTCCTTCGGGAAGAGGGCCTGGTGAACGTACATGCACATAGTCAAGTGGTTGCCGATGAGATCCTTGGCACTAACACGCACGTCTACAGGGTAGAAATAGCGGAATTCACCACGCAGGCGGTTAAGCACCTCCTGTGGGATGGTGTTCTCGCTACTCAGCTTATCAGACACAGCGAAAATGTAGTCCCACACCTCATCAGTAAGCTGTTCGGCCTTAACACCCAGCTCTCCGACGACATGACCATCAACGTCAGAGTGCAGGAGGTGAGCAACAGTGTAGTAGGCCATATACACTGTAGAGTCGGAGAGCGACTCCACCAAGTACTGGGGGTCCCAGGGGATATGCGAACCAAGACCATAGGTCCGCGACAGGGCCCACTGCTTCATCCAAGCAAGCATACCCTGGAAAGAGTTACGAACATCATCTGAGTAGGTATTCATCTGCTTGAGCACCTCCTCAGTCGCCGCGCGCCAAGTGGGCTCACCATAATCGCTATACCATTGGTCCTCAAGAGAAACCACACAGCTGTCACCACTGCGAGAAACCACAAGCTTCTCAGGTTCGCTGTAAACGAACGCCAAGCCTTCCCTAACCAGATCATCGCGAACCTTGGGCTTTGCATCCTCAACCCGCTCGCCCTTGTATTTGCCAACGATCATGTGGCCATTGTAGAATCCCTCCTTATAGGCAATCTCCTTTGCCTCAGCCAGCTTTTCCTTGTCTTTGGGACTCTGAATCTTAAGTTCCTCAACCAATGTCTTGGCCGTGGTGGTACCGTACTTGGGAGTCTCCAACACGGGAATTTCCGGTGGCGGCATCCAGCTCTCTTCGACACCATAGAATTCTGGTTTTTTGCGGATATCCATAACTGTCATGTAGTCATCCGGAGAATCGCTGGGAACGCAGGTGACGACGCCGGTGCCCTTATTGGGCAAAATCGTTTCCATGGGCAAAACGTGAAGAGGCTTATCGGTTTCCACCAAGGGAGCCTTGATCTCGGAACCGAAAAGCTCGGATCCTGGAATGACCATGAGGGGATTGTATTCGCCACGCTTCGGGGTAAGATCTTGATAGCACATGTTACGGTAGGCCCTCTCAGTGCACACAATATACTCACCCTGAGTGTTAGTGGGATAGACGCCGTAATCGATCTTGCTTGAGACAAAGCAACAGGTCTGGCCATACATGGTCTCCGGGCGCAAGGTGGCAGCCACGAGGAATACCTTGTTCTGGGCGGCCAGGTCTTGGAAGCCACCGGACGCCTTGGGGCCCGCTTTCTGCACGAGAATCTTGATTGCAACATACTCCTGGGGACCAACACCCTCACCGGTCTGGCGATCATGATCCATACAAGGCTGATTGTCTTTCGGGGAGAAAATCGTGTAACGCTTTCCGAACTTGATCTTGTTCTTTGCGTACTCGCTATTCATTTGCCAACGCACAAAGGCATCGTAATACGGGTTGTAGTCCGTGGTGACGAAAGAACGTCGCCAGTCGATACGTGCGCCAAGCAAGCGGCAGTCCCGCTCAGCAAGGGGTGGGAAATACTTTATAAAGTAGGTAGCGTCGGCAAATTTGTGAATCTCTTCCCGAGGAATGTCAAGCTGAAGCATGATCTCGTACTGGTACTTAGCCGAGCCTTGCTTGGCCACAGCCTTGGACTTGTTCGACTTGAACTTGGTGGGGTCCTTGGCGGCCTCCTCAGTGCTGGCCTCCTGCTGGGTGCTGGATTCCGGGTCTTCCGGGATCTGGTCAAAGTTAATGCCAAACATCTCAACCTCACGCTTTAGCTTGTCAGCTGCCGCCTTGATGGGCAAGCCAGTGCAGTGGAAGCCTAGTGGAAATAAGGCCCGCTTGCCCAACATGCGTTCAAAACCCACGGCAAACTCGGCCTTGGACAGGGTGAAAGCATGACCTGCGTGAAGGACACCGTTCATGTAAGGGTAGGCCATAGTGGCCAAAAACTTTGGATACTTCGCATGGAGCTCTTCGCTGGACAGCTTCAACGCGTCCTCCTCGTTGGGCACGTTCTGCTCAAAAACTTTCTCCTCTTCCCAAAGGGCCTGATACCTCTGTTCGATTTCAATCAAAGCATCACGACGGCTCGTGTTTTCTAGAACCAACGTCTTATCACCAGCCATCACTGTAGTCTTAACAGGCAATATACGAAAGCGCTTGTTTAGGAAGGTGTCTGGGTTTACGTTCGATAGGTGTCAAGGACTTAAGGGTGATCAGGTTTGTGGCCGTGAAAAAACTCCTCCCAACCCTGAAAATACATGAGTATAAGTATCACAGACATCTATGGGCAACGGCAGCGGGGTTCTGCAGAGGTCGTATTGTGCAGTCTAGTTAAGACTCATAGTCATCCACTACCTACTCCGCCGCCTACAGTCTCTGCCCCACATACATGTACAAACTCGTGAAATTACTCTCATAGTTGATGGATTCATTTGTGTTTTGGAACCAGATAATATAAAAGTAAAAATTATTCCAGTAAAGCGTCATACCTCATAACTTTGTGAGGACGCTTCTCCCGTATAGCAATTTCGGCTACGCCTGTGTTCCGAGGGATGACAAGGTTGGATAACACTGGCTCTAAGGCATTCATGGCATAAAGCCACAAAGAAATGTATTTGATGACAGGACCGTGCGTCACAATTAGTACATTTGTGTACTTCTTTTCTCTAAGTTGTTCGAATATGTCTTCGATGAACGCCTCAACATCGTGTTTGGGACAACCTTGGGCTAGCTGAGCAGCAGACTGGACTAGTTTAGGCACTGCACGACCTTTCATAATACTCTGTGTGGTCTGTGTGGTTCTCAGACGGGGACTGTAATAGACTGCATCGATGCACTGACCATGGAGGATATTATCCAACAGTTGCGAGCATTTGTGGCACTGCGTCTCTCCTGTAGAATTTATCGACGAATCTTGGTTTCTCTGTGATCTACGGGCCAAGTTATCATTGGTCTGAGCATGGCGAACTATGAAAACTCTCATCGAAGGTGGAAGAGCATCAAATGCCACTGATGCTGTTGAACTCACTGGCACAGTCTCATGTGACAGCGCTGCCCCAGACTCAGAGATGACATAGGAAACATACAACCGTAGTTCATTATTACTTAGGATCCTTCTTTATAATGTTATATTTCACGTATATATTCAAATCTCTTTGAAAACCTCTTGGCGCAATGGTGGAATTCCATTACTAACCATATCGTAATGCATCGTCACTGAGGAGAATCCCACGAACATGTCGTTAAGCTCGTCGGCATTGTGGGACGGACGGCGTTTTTCCCATCTATCTCCGAAATCCAATGAAAGTGAGTCCCTCAAGGAATCATCTTGTTTCTTATTCGGAACAAGATTTTCTCCATCCTCACCAGGAACGATGGGGGGGCGCATATTTCTCAAAAGCGCCCAACTCTGATTCTTAAAAAACGGATGATTTTTGATGTCTGACGCGCCCGCACGGCTTCCTAGACGTTTGGCTTCATCCTTGATAAGAAGCTTCCTGATGATGTTGCGGCATTGCGATGAAGTATGCTGGTAAGAAGATATTCCGTTAGGCATAGTGGAACCGTCAGGAAAAGTCACATCCCGCTTCAGAATATTCAAAAATGTGCTCTTTCGGTTCAGACCCTTGAAAGGGGTGGCTCCATATAGCATTTCATACAAGAGAATACCCAATGTCCACCAATCAACGGCAGTGCTATGATAAGTACCTCTGATGACTTCAGGCGCGATATACTCTTCAGTACCCACGAAACTGTTTGTTCGGAAATTCGCAATACAAGCCTTAGTATCGAGTGCCATGTGGTTGTTATTACTATTGTTGTGAGCGAACGATTTCCCATTGCTGGTCACCATGGTAGGTTGGCCATGCTCCTCACTTTGTTTGCTTAGATCAAAGTCGGATAGCATGATATGCCCCGATTCATGAAGAAGGATGTTCTCGGGTTTCAAGTCACGATAGATGTAGCCCATCAAGTGAAGATATTCTAGAGCAGCTGTAACTTCCGCAGCATAAAATCGGGCATCAGGTTCCCGCAAACAGCGGTTCTCCCTCGCTTGCAAGACTCGGAAAAATTCGCCACCACCACAGTACTCCATACACAGAAAAAGGTAATCTTCTGACTGAAACGAGTGATATAGCGTCACAATAAAAGGATAATTTGCCGTTGCCAGGATTTCTTGTTCAGCTTTTGCGCGCTGGATCTTCTTTCGCTCATACATTTCTCGTTTGCTGAGAACCTTCATCGCGTACTTCTCATTGTTCTTTTTATTGCGAACCAAATAAACTTTTCCCACATCTCCGCGCCCGATCAGCCTGATTTTCTCAAAATCTTGCGGACCCACCTCCGCTTCACCAATCTTTATCGATGACCTTGAATAACTGCGGCTTCTTGATGTCAAAGAACGGCTGTTCATCGATGACGCAGATAACTTTCGTTGGGATAGCCCTGTTCCAGTACCCAAACCACTCCCCGTGCCCAAACCACCACCGAGGCTTCCATATGAAGTAGTGGCACTGCTGAGCGAGGTCACTGTTGAGTGATTCTCAGAGATTGTCGAACTCGTGAAGTGTGAAAGTTTTGGCAATCGCTGTGAGTCCTTGCTATTGTGGTCAGCAGGACCCGGGACAGATGCCGCGCGCCGTAGTTGTTTGAACACGGATTTGTCCGGCTTACTACCTATGGAAAGTAAGGGCCCCCCAGATTTGGGGGAATTTGAGCTTACCGTACCTGGTTTTGTTGGGGTTGGCGAACTTGTTCCCTTTGTTGTATGCTCTTCATCCGAATGATGCTGATTTTGCTTTTGGTATGCGGAACTCTTAGACAAAGCCTCCTGTGCTGCCTTGGCAGCTAGATTTGGGGGGTTCTGATCACCGTCACTAGTGCTACGAGATGTCTGTGTGCTATGCGACCCTGACCGGAACCTCTTGAAAACAGCCAATCTGTTCCACGAACTCTTATTGTGCGACGGGCCTGTTGCAGCATGCGTCGCTTGTGAATTTTCGGGATCAGGAATGATCTCCGGGAATGGTTCTGTTCGCGGAAACTTGTCACCCGATTTATCCACACTCTTTTGGTTAGATTTTTCCGAAGACTTAACCAGCTTTTCAACCGATTCGGGGGTACCTTGGTCTGTCGAAACCGGAGTTAAGACTGACTCACTCTGAGTGGCCGAATTTGTGGAAGCATGGGCAGATATGTCGGGAGTTCGCGACCTTAGCTGCGCCGGTGAGCTACTGGCTCTAAGTTGGGGACTCTCAATATACGGAGTCGAGGCGCCTGGACTTAAAGACGTGGTGCTCCCGTGACTTGATCTTGTACTTGCACGCACACTGTCTTGAGATGACAGCAATGGGGAAGAGTTTGCGAATGGTGTCACCGAGTTTTGGGCGTACAACCGCTTCAACATATCCGCAGTAGGTTCTGAAGCAGATTCAAGATTCTCTTCGGTCAATTTTACTTCAGACTTCTGATCCACTTGATTGTCAAGCACATGCGCTTGACTGGGAATTCGAAAAAGACTTCTCAGACGGAAAGCAAAGCCGGTTCCACCACTGCTGTTCTCTTTAGCAGGCAGGCTCTCTCTGCTATCGGTGTCTTCTTTTGCGCTGTCATTATTTGGAGATTCTTTCTCATTGCTGAACTCCTCAGAGTCAGATGCTAAGGATGATACAGGTGCGGTTGCCTGACCAGGGGTCATCCCTGATTCTGCAGACGTCGAGAAACCTGGGGCGACATCAGGCCCATGTGCGATATTGTCATCGGATTTATCCATTTCCTTGATGCCGGGTCGTCGTTTGGATTTGCCATGATCGACAGAAATCTCCATGACAGGTGGGCTTGCGGTTCGACTCTGCGGGCGAAATCTCATCTATAATTGAATACCCAAATGTTACAGAGAGGGGAAGTGGACTTGAGACCGCCAGCACACCTATTTTAGAATGATCCAGTTTCGATTCGTCTTGGTTTTTCTATAGGATTTTGAGGATGTATGGGAGCAACACACACCCACAGATAGACGCTTTCTTAATATAGCCTCTTCGACCTGACGACTAGGAGTGCAAAATTTCTGGCTGACCACCTTCAGCTCGCGTTGTCCAAACACCGGGGGCCCTGAGTAAAGTGAATCAATATAGATCACAACGTAAGTAGATGGAGGCGCAACCGTGGGCTAGGGGTGGGTGTGTCCGGGGAGATGAGGATAAGTCTATATTGGCTGGGGGCCATTAGTGTTGTGTACGCATTGGGAGAATGGGGAGGAAACCAAGCGGAGAAGTTATGGGCGAGAGAGTCATGTGCTGCCGTATCGGCAAGTAGTGGGGGTGCCTGAAGAGGAAGAAGAAGCGGTGGAAGGAGAGCACTGGGTTCGGGTAATCGTGAACACCACACGTGGATACACGCATGAATAGTCAGTTAGTAAAGGATATAAGGCGCACTGGAAATTGTTCCGTTGTAAAATGTTATTTTCATTCGCGTTTAACATGGTATAGTTATCTTGTCCCCTCGTCCCTAAGCGGGTATAAATGCGAAGTCTTAATTATATCTCTAGTCATTATTGGGTCGACCGAGACAGCATGGGAAGTTCTGCGTATTTCATCCGCAGATTCACGCCCTGATGATGATTGGTCCTGATTGGTGGTGCGTTAAGGTCCATCGGCGTAAACCACCCAAGCACGTTCTCTATATATTGTTATTATCCCCGTGATGTTAATTCAGTTTTGCTATAGTTTTACACGTTCACATCATGCCTTTTTAGATCTTCGCGTTGCCTCCTGACTGCGAGACTGCCGCATGCATTTCCCCTGGACGGCGTGAGGGGCTTCGCGTATCATGCATTGGACCTGAGCCCACATGTCGTTTTGGCGTCTTCTGAGTTTGTAACCTGAGTGCAGGGTATATTAGGGTAATGCATCGATGATGGCCCTATAGGAGCCTACACCCCTATGGGGCCTCGTGTAAGAATTTACGTATTACGAGGGGGTGTTAATTCGTCGAACATTATGTATGACGCATTAACATTTCCTCAACAATATAAAGTTTCCCAGTGTCATAGGTAATTTTGAGCACTGTTGATTATTAGCTTTGCGACAATCTTCGCTGCTCAGTAAGTGCTGAATTAATTCAAGATCTGTTGTTAATCATCATATATAACTACTTACTCATTCATACAGCCACAACACACTCTCCAAGCATGATGGCCAACCCATAACCCCTGGAAGATATTATTGAACTCAGCTAGTGCTGGAACCCGAGCCGGATCATTGGTCACACGGAGCGGTGCGTGCAAATTTTATTTAGACAGGTTGAGCGCAGAGGCTGGATAGATAATACTGAGAAGCTCGAGAGAGGCAATCAAGCAGAACCTGACAGCTCGCTCATACAAGTTTCTTGAACTGATGAGATGCCAAATAACGCCGACAAGAGTCAGTTTTCTCTACCGCCATCAATGGTTGAGCAGAGTTCGCTTCTCAGTTTAAGCCGTCCATCGTTGAAAAGGCCCGCAAGGCAAGAGAGCGTAGTTGTAAATTTGAACTCCTGTGCTCATGAAAAAACGAGAATGGTGGTGCCTGCAAACTCGATAAAAATGTCCCTAGATGTAGGAAAGAGAATTGCATCGAGCCCATCGGATGAAAAAGAAAATGGTAAGGGGTCTCAGCATTCCCGATTGAATTTGTATCAAACAGTCAACACACCGGTTCTTGATTACGGAACCATTATCGAGAATAGCAGCTCACTCGACGTCTTTGTTGCGGGAGGATGGGATAAAATAGATCGTAAACTCAACAGTTTGACTTCCAAGCGGGGCAATATCTACGCAGCAGAATTTTTCGGTGCAGATGAATCGGATACATTACTGCAGTCAGGGAAGAATGCGGTAATGGGATTTCAAACGGAGTTTTTGCGCTGGAATAAATGGGACATGCGTTTTGAAGCTATAGGCAGTGTCGCTAGTTCATTTAGCAATACGTTGCTCCAATTGAGTCATTGTGGCAGCTGGATTCGACGGTTGACAAAATTGGTGGAAGATATCCGTGGCGCAGCTCAGAATGCACACTCTCCACTGAGCCTACTATCCATTGCCTCAATAATCGAACAAGAAGTTACTTCGCAGCAATGCAATTTGAACGATCAGGCTGGCAAATCTTCTCACCTTATAGAACTGGTTGGGTTGACCGAAATTGCAAGGGGCCAAGTGTATACACTCGCAGCGCTCATCGGATGCGAGAATCTCAACAGAAGCGGGCGGTTGACGCGTATTCCAAGTGCCGTTGAATTACTGGAAAGAGCTTTTGAACGCGCTTCTCTTATGGATTCCCCACTTCTTTGGCGCGTCGCCTCTGCAGCAATGGAGCCCTGGGTAGAACAGCTGAACTTCGTCGTTGGACTCAGAGACAAAATTACTAGACGCTCACTAAGCATAGAGATGAAAGAGCAACGGTTTCCCGAATCGTTCATTGAGATTGATGAGGACACTAGTCGAGTCTTTTTGGAGAATCGGAATATCCCTTCGTTTTTCCCCTTATCGGTTGCTCAAGCCGCCTGTGATTGTTACAGGCTCCTGTGTATTGCCGGTACCGCTTCTAATGACGTTGGCATTCTGTGGGCCCTTTCTGATACTGCTATTCCATCAATCGGGTTTCAGAAAAATGCGGACATGAAGACCCCGGTTGATAAGATCAGACCTTTGAGCCTGACGCAACCAAATAACTTCTCAATAAAACCACAGAGCATAAGAGGTTACCTTGGAAACTTAGGTTGGCATAAGGCTAGGACCATGCGCACCGACGAAGACTCAGTGCCCAATCAATCTATGCAGACGATGCTCATGGCTTCTTTTGGTCTCATTCTTCATCGTCGTATCGAGCTAAATCTGTCGGTCAAGAAGTTGTTTATGGCAAAGATCGAGCCCGTCCTGCTCGTCATATTAGATCTCTACTTACTCAACAACGGCAGGTTTTGGTCGCTACTTATTGAGCTTATTCCACGGCTCCCCTCTGCTGAGAACATGCTTGCATTTACAAGTATTCAAGAGTTGGTGTACACCGAATTCTCCGTAGAAAAAGAGAGATTATTAGTTGTGCTTGATGAGAGTGAGTTGGGGTTTTCGATAGAGTATAAGCCAACAGACCTTATTCGACATATATTCGATCCGAGCGGTCTTATATGGATAAAACTGAAGCGGGTTTTCGCGAAATTGTTGACCTTACATTATTCTGATCCAGACGAACTCAAAATCTACAGTGAGAAAATCCAGAAATCGTCATGCGAAATAAGACATGCATGCAACTCGGATAGAGCAGGTCTCTTTGAGTTGGCCTCTACTATCAATGCTATAGATGAGTAAATGAGCTTTAGGGTGAAGTTTAAACAAGCAGGCCGCGCGCAATAGGGTGCCCCTCTGATAATGGTAACTTGTAAGTTATACCAATATTTGCTTCAGCTTTCGCTTCTCCTTATATTGCTTCTAAATCGTTGCCACTTTGCAGAGATTATCAAAGTAGAGTGTGCGTGAGTTACAGAACGCATGCACTCACCATCATCCATCAGCCTTTGCTAGTTCATACATACAAATCAATAATCTCCCAGCCCGAAGCAAAGTTCGTATACCAATCCTGAGGGACATTTTTGACTTTCTTTTTTTTTTTTTTTTTTTTGGAAAAAATTAATGACATAGTATATAAAAAAGAAGCCGTGTGCTACTACGACTACAAGGCTTCGGGTTTATTGATGCTCAAACGTGTTGAACAATCTCAAATAGCGAACCTACCAATCTCATAAGAATGAGAGATAAAATACCACTATAGCAGTCAGAGCATCACTTTAATTCAGTTTTTTTTTTAAATCAATGCAAGCGTCATCCTTATTCAACGTATGCGCAGAATTAGCGCTGATAAGAGAAGACACCCTTGATAAGACCGTCAGCCTGAGTGAGGCGGTTCATAGAGTCGTCAGCCTCACCCTTCTGGCGCACAAAACCGCTGAGCACATAGGTGTGGTTCGCGTCCGGAATGACGACTCCATTGGCATCAAGCTTGGCCACATTGATCTGGGTGGCGGCGTGGTCCTTGACCTTGATAAGACGGCCAGTAGCAGAGCACTTGCGGGGGGTAAAGAGCTCGACGTTCACACCTTGGTCGTTCTGCATTTTGATATCTGTGGTGAGGGAATTCAACGATTTGGACTACAATGTTTAGTGAAAGATCAAGGGATCACCTGATATATATGTTGAGTGGGTATCTGTCCCAGATGGCGAGCTGAAAACTCTTCTCAAAGAGGCCGCCACTTAGGGCTTTTACGTCAGCAAGACGTTCCCTGATACGTGTGTCTGTCTCAAGCGAACTTACATTGAACAAGCATTAATCCCTGTATACGTACGCCTTTGCCTCGATCGCCAGCACTTCGTGCACTAATAAATACTATAGGCGTGCGCAGTTACGTAGGATAGAATGCCTGACAACAATGTACCATTTTAATTACATGAACATGACCCCAAGAGTGATTCACACTGAGAAATGATGACACCAATAAACTTAATTAACCGTTTAGAGCCATCTCAGCAGTGTTGAAAAAATATGAATCTATTTAGCACGTGCAGCTTGTTTTACTTTGGACGTACCTTAACGCACGCACGTGTGCTGTTATCAGTTTGCAGTAACATGCAGCAATCATCTACACGTGTGGAGCAAAAACATCCACGTTTCCTAGTGACTTATGCGCAGACTTCGAATATGTGATTAATGGAATTTTGCTGTCTCTGTTCAATGTTCATCCAAATCTTTTAGAGGTTTTACAATTGTTGATGTATTCTATCTATTAAGTGACTTCACGCACTCCTGCTCAACATATAAACGATCGTATCATGAATTACTAACGACAAGGTGTAAAGTGTAGGTGGGGTCACCAAACGACGAGATTGAGGACCAACATCTAACGGTATGTGGTAACGTAATTGTGGCTGAGGTATTAGTAGTCCTCACCACACTTGGGTTCCTATCTACATATATATAACATTGCTTTGTAAGTATCCCAAAGTTCTCTATCGAACTAGGGAACTATCAGGTCATTATCAACATCTTAATTGCCATTAACATCGTGTACTGGCATTTAGATAGACACACTAATTCGACTGATTATTGCAAGTCCAGCTGATATCAGTACGCGCCACAATTCACCACTAGCCAATGCCCTAGTTGTAACCGACCCGATGGATGCCGCTGATATTCAACACTCACGAAAGGCGAGCCAATCACTACAAGTTTTCAAAGATGATACGATCTCTGCAAAAGCTAGGACTCGTTCCGATATGCGGTCTGTCGTCAATTTGTCCACGACTCATGAATCGCCCTCAGCGGACGAGTCAGAGGGGCCTGGTTACAAACTCAGCACCAAATCGCCTACCATTCTCCCCTCTTTGACTGATTCGAATTATGAGAATGCTGTGACTAGCCCTAGTGATACCGGCTCTCCTTCTGTCAAAACAGTCCCGTCACCCTTGCTTCTGTCGCAAGACGATGTCAGAAGGCACAAATCAAGAAGGAGTAGTAGCAGCAGCTCAAGCACGAGCTCTAGCGGGCGCTCCAGCAGTTTCACTGGAGGCAGACGTCGTAGCCGAGGTCGCGCTATGACCGAAGCTGTTAGCGAGGCCACCTATGTTCCTCATCATCAATCGGTGACTAGCAACACTGATGGTGAATTAAGTAGCGATGACAATGCTCTTGACGACTCATCTAGTGATGACACCGAACATGATTTTTCCGAAGCGGAAGATGGAGCGAAATACCCGCTAAGCGTCGAGCTTGAGCCGTTTGTTAATAAGGCAGGTGGGCACACGGCAATCTTTCAATTTTCCCACCGAGCAGTATGCAAAACTCTGCAAAACAGAGAAAATATGTTTTATGAGACTATTGAGAAGTATCATCAGAATTTGCTGAACTACATGCCAAAATACATCGGAGTTCTGAATGTTCGGCACACTGCCTTCACACAACTAACTGATAAGGAGACCGAAGTTTCCTTACCAAACAGTTCGAAACCCATGGCTCAGGATAATACGAATAAGAAGGAACTTTCGAGAGTGAAGTCATGCTCCTCAGTATCTAGTTATTCCGAGGTGCTACTTGATGATAATGTCCATATTCTGCCGAACTCCATGCGATCACTATGCCGAGATCCACTTGTATTGCCACCACCGAGAACAAATACATCATCTGTCGATCAATCGGCTTTTTCACGCAAAAAGAAAATTGGGCCCAGTGGAAGTTTCAATCTAAATGATCAGAGACCATCTATGGTTACATGGAGTGCAATTGATGACCATAATAGCCGAGGTGCAACTACTGTAAACCGCGATCTGCGAGATTTAGTCCTTCAAGAAGTTTTTGGGAATGACCGAGGTGGAGATAAAAGTTTTGGGGAACGAGCTGCGGACCGCAGTGATTCATCGCTTCTGCATAATCATCAACCGCAACACGCTCGAGCGAGAAGTGCCAACGTATCTCCGAATCTTCGTCCTTTTGAGATGGATAATAAGACTGTAAACGGGGGTTTAACCTCTGTGGACACGAAAACTGAGAGATTCATTCTTTTGGAGGATTTAACGCATAGCCGCAAAAAGCCCTGTGTTCTTGATTTGAAGATGGGAACTCGCCAATATGGAGTAGACGCTCCACTGAGAAAGCAGCAATCTCAGATGGCGAAATGTAAAGCTACAACATCTCGTAAGCTAGGGGTGCGTATTTGTGGCATGCAGGTGCGCAGCTCCGCTTCCAATGAGTTGTTCTTCAGGGATAAATATTTTGGTCGCAAGGTGCAAGGCATTGACCAATTTCGAATTTGTCTCATGAGATTCTTGTATGACGGAACCGCATGGTCAATCATCAAACATATCAGTAAATTACTGAAACGCCTAGATCAACTTGGCTCGATCATCAAAGATTTGAAGGATTATCGGTTATATGGTGCCAGCTTACTATTAGTGTATGACCAGTCCGAGAAACATAAAACTGACATCTCGATCCGGCTGATCGATTTTGCTCAGTGTGTTACGGCTGAAAATTTTCCTGAGTATGCTGCCGCTCCTCCCATTCACAGAGGTAAGATAGATGTGGGATTCATGCTAGGATTGCGTACGCTTTCTACATGCTTCCATACTATTTATGAAGACCTAACCGATCACAAATTCTCGGTGGAACATTTTGCATCGCTCAAGGAGGAGACGTTCCAACCTGCTGTGAGAAGACTGGAGAACTTCGACGAAAAAATATCTCAATTCGACAAACTCGGCATCCCCGGGGCCTCCGAAAACGACCATGATGAAAATCCTAATGATAATGACATTTCTGGCTATTCTTATTGATATTTAAACCGCCTAAGATTTACATGTACCCGAATATGGATCAATATGGTATTGTTAGCGATGTTCTAAGAGCGGAGTTCAGCTGAGTCGACTCTGTTGTATCAATTCTGTCCTCCGATGAGGTGATGAGATGACATCATCACAAAAAGCGTTGAGTGTACTAATTGGACTACGGTTTATAGGACTCTAAACAAGTTAGTAACCCAGTGTTTTAGTACAAATAAAAATAGTCAATTCATTGTTCTTCCCTGTGCATAGGGGCTGATGCTGCATACGTTATAAATGAGTCGACTGGTCAATAATTCTGAGGGATCTGGGAATTCAGGGGGGGCCTCAGGCAAGGGCGCATGCGTACGTACAAATCATCCACATGCGTTATAACCCTGCAAATGTACAATTACATTTATAATAACAAACCGCAATCTGTAAACTACTTGCATACACATTGTGTGTTACTTAATCATCTTCTTATAGAGCAGTCTACCACTACAGCTGTAATAGCTGTTTTCCTAAGCCTCTGATTGGCCATTCAGAATGGCTGTATAAGACATTGATTGGAAAAGTTTCTAAAAGCATCGGTGTATATGCATATCACTTCAGGATACATTTTCAGTTTCCGGGAGTCGCTCGTCATAGCCGTTTGCCTCGGCTCTATGTGCCCAATTGGGAATGGGGAAGTCCACAAGGGTTGACGAACCCAGCTTCCTGGTAAGCAAGTGGACCTCCGTTTCACAACCCTTATGTATGTCGGTGATCACTGCAATCTTTAATGGCCCACGGAATTGTAATGGTGGCGCACTGAACGGGTTGTTATCTGCTAAGTAAGTACGGCGGATATATATTGACCTCTTACGGCAGTCGTTGCCCTAGCCTAGCTGTCGAGATCACTTATTCTCTTCGTACTCTTGAAATTTGTGTCGAGAGAGGGAATCGATGAGGGAGTGGACTAAATCCAAAAGAGAAAAAGTTGGAGAAAAGGAAAGGACAGGAGATAAATCAGCAAATCAAGTTGACGCATCAGGTTCCACATCTGAGAGCGATAGTGATGACTTTAAGATAGTTCACTTGGAGGGGTCTGATATCCCTGTGGTGGTGAGACCCCACAACTTTATTACTAGGATATTTCGTACCAAAATCAAACCAGTACCTGCCACAAGACAGCCCAGCCCCAAAGCTCGCTGGAACCCTCTCAGTGGACTCACATGGGCCTGGGTGTTCCCTATACTGAGGACCGGATTCAATCGCATTCTTGAACCCAATGATATATTCTTGATTCCAGAAGGAGAGCACAATGCCAGGCGAATGGCTGAGTATCGGCGAAAACTTCAAGAATATAAGTATAGCGGTGATAACGCCAAACCGTATGCCGAGTTTTTTGCCATGCTCTACGCAATTCGATGGTACTTTCTTATTTCTTTGGTGATGGCGGCTCTCTTCATCGCAGGTGAAATGGGAATGGCCCTCATGAGTCGTACTCTTATTGAGTTGGTCTCAGATATTTATACGGGAAGGACCAATAGACATGGTCATGCCACCGGGTTTGCTATTGGTACCACCATTGTGCAAATGAGTTTTCAGGTTTTCCTCGTGTGGAATCAATATCGCACCAGAGCACTTGCTGAAATTGGTAGGACTATGCTGATATCTGCAGTCTATGATAAAATTACTAAATTGAGCCCAGCAGGCCGTCAAAAGTATCCCCCGAGTAAAATTACCAGCATCATCACTACTGATACTAACCGCATTTTCATGGCCTTACGGTGGACTTCGATGGTACTGATCTTCTTACCTGCATTTGGGGGCATGCTTGGCATCCTAATCTATAACATCGGAGTCTCAGCACTCCCTGGTGCAGGCCTTGTGCTGTTAGGAATTGTCATTAACGTAATCGTGTCTCGCGTCATCACTAAACTACGAATGAGATCGCTACCGTTTGCAGATGCGCGTATTGCAACTGTGCGTGAAACAGTTGAGAACATGCGTGTGATCAAGTTTTATGGTTGGGAATCGAGTTTTGTGAGAATGGTAGCTGACGCTAGATCGGCAGAAATATCATATCTCAAGAAGCTCGGTATGATCGAAGGCGTAGTTGATGCGTGCTTGACTAGCATTCCTCAATTTGGAGGAATATTATCGTTTGCGGTACGAATCATAACCAAACACAATCTTCCTGCTGCGCTTGCGTTTCCTTCTCTGTCTTTGTTTCAACTTTTTGTACCGATTAGTATGATGTTCAGCGCTGGAATTACCAGTCACGCTGATGCTTGGGCATCTGTGAAACGTTTGAATGAATTCTTCATGGCTCCTGAAGAACCAAATTATGTGATTACCGATGGTATCTCACCGGGATCTATAAGGATCACCAATGGAGCATTTAAGTGGGATGTGGATATTCCTCCAGCTGTCACGAAAAGCAGTTGGCGGAGAAAGCTATTACTCTACAAACGGAGTCTGAAGGATGCCGATGTTGATGGCATCGGTATTATGGCCAAGCCGGTGATTTCTGCCCGTGACGACTATGAGGAGGAAAAAGATCGAAAGTCTGCCGATTTGGAAGCTGAAAAGGGAACCTCTGGTATTTCTCGTGCCGGCGCGAGACAATTCCCAGGGTTACAAAACATTCAACTAAATATCAATCCCAACGAGCTTATCATGGTCACAGGATCCATTGGTTCCGGTAAAAGCACGTTGCTAAACGCCATCATTGGTAGTGTCTCGAAAACTAAAGGAAGTGTAGAAGTTGGTGGTCGTGTTTCAACTGTCATGACAATGTGGTCTCAGAATTCCACAATTAGAGATAATATTCTCTTCGGGTTGAAATTCGATCAAAAAAAGTATGCCCAAACTGTATATGCGTGTAGTTTGGAGTCTGACTTTGAAAACTTTGCAGGTGGCGACTTCTCGGAAGTTGGTGAACGCGGTATTACATTGAGTGGTGGTCAGAAGGCTCGTGTTGCTTTGGCTCGTTGTGTATATGCTGGGGGAGATATCATTTTACTGGATGACGTCTTAAGTGCCGTGGATGGTAAAGTCTCTAATCACATATTCAACAAATGTATCAAGGGGATTCTAAAGAACTCGACAAGAATTATGGTTACTCACAATGTTAACCTCCTCCCACATGCCGACCGTATCATCTATATGAATGGTGATGGTCATGCTAGACTTGACACGTTGGAGAATCTATTGGCTTCTGAGCCTCAATTCGCCAGTAGTTTTGCAGAATCAACTAACTCTGCGGACAAACAAGGCTTTCCAGATACTGATCCCAATGCCACTCGGTTGCGTGAAGAAATCCACGAGTTGAAACTTGCAGAAAGCCGGGATAAAGTTGAAGACTACGATGAAGACTTAGAACCTTATAAGGATGAGTTGACCAAGGTCGAGTCATATTCCTCAAGCAGTGTGAGTTTACAACGCTATGCCTCTCGACCTGGAGAATTGGCAGAAAAAGGTGCAAAATTGATGCAAGAGGAGCAACGTCAGAGAGGAACGGTAAAGGGCGAGGTCCTATACTATTTTTTGAAATCCGGTGCTAGGATCGGTGTTTCTTTTGTTGGGATCATCCTTATTGTTCAGTCTGGTGTGGCTGCAGCCCAGGTGATGCAGTCAGTTTTCTTACAATTTTGGACGGGAAATCGCTATCATAAGCCTCATGGATATTATATTGGATTCTACTGTTTGATTGTTTTCTCCCGCGCTGTTTTTTTTGTCGGAATGGCTATCTCTGTGGCCACTTTTTGTTTCAATTCGTCCTCAAAACTACACAATAAGGCAGTGGAAACCATATACAAGGCTCCAATGAGTTACTTTGACTCAACCCCCTTGGGAAGGATTATCAACCGTTTTACAGATGACACAGCTAATCTGGACACACAACTTTTTATGCAACTACGAATGACACTTTTCTCCCTTTCCATGCTGATTGCATCTGTAGTAGTTATCTTCGTCTATGTGCCCTGGGCTATTCTTGCTTTGTTGCCAATTCTTATAGCTGCTTTTGTCATGTTGAACTTTTATCGGGCTTCCGCTAGAGAATTGAAGCGAATCAACTCTTTATTTCGAAGTTCTATGTTCACTCTAGTTACGGAAACCATCAGCGGTATTTCCGTGATCATGAGCTACGGTCGTAAAGACCACTTCGCGAATGACCTCAATAACCGCATCGATGATATGAACGTGAGTTTCCAAATCAATCTTGCGAGCCAATACTGGCTTTCATTGCGTATGGCACTGAGTACGTTAACAGTAAGTTTAATCGTCACTTTGCTTTCCGTTTACCAAGTTTTCAACCTTGACGCGTCAAAGGTAGGGATGCTAATGTCATTGCTGCCCAATGTATCCATATCAGTGGTGATGTTATTGCCTATGTTGGCTGAGTTGGAAAATCAGCTCAATTCAGTGGAACGTCTGTACGAGTTGGCCTTCTCTTTACCCCAAGAAGCCCCTTCCGAAATTCCGGAAGCCTCTGTTCCAGAAACGTGGCCTGAGTTTGGAAGTATCCATATGGAAAACGTGTCTTTGAAGTACAGACCTGAACTTCCGGTGGTTTTGAATAATATTTCTTTACAGGTTCGAGGCGGTGAAAAAATTGGTATTTGCGGCAGAACTGGAGCCGGAAAATCCACGATACTCTCGGCTTTATTTCGAATCACCGAACTATATCAAGGACGCATAGTTATTGATGGGGTTGACATTTCTCGAATTGGTTTACGAGAACTCCGAACGAAATTGGCCATCATTCCTCAAGAACCAGTGTTGTTCCAGGGAACGATTCGAAGCAATCTTGACCCCTTTCAAGATCATACTGATGCAGAGTTATGGGATTCATTGAGGAGAGCAGGCGTTATCAGAAATGATGAAATTCAGAAGAATGGGGAGGCGAACGGTTCTCACCGGTTCCACTTGGATACTAAAACCGATAGCGATGGTAGCAATTTCAGTTTGGGGGAGCGCCAATTGCTCACCCTTGCTCGCGCTCTGGTTAGAAATGCCAAAATAATTGTTTTAGATGAGGCTACGGCAACTGTCGATTTCGAAACGGACAAAATGATACAGGATACAATTGTGAAAGAGTTTGCCAACTGTACAATTTTGTGTATTGCGCATCGCTTACAAACAATTATCAGTTACGACAAAGTTATGGTAATGGAGGCTGGTGAAATCGCAGAATTGGGCTCTCCGAAGAAGTTGTTCGATGATAAAAACTCGATCTTCAGTAAAATGTGCGAAGAATCCGGAATTACTGATAAAGATTTTCTTAACACATAGTTACAATTTCAATGATTGGAATAATCCTCTCTATGATTCATATATCGACAACTCTAATTTGCTTTCTGATTCAAATGCGTCAATTGGTTCATCTTGTTGCATATTTCAAACCACATATATGGGTTAGGGCTGAGACAATCACCCACGAGTCGTGCACCTCACGTAGAATAGCAAAACAGGAGTGTCGTGGAATGGATATTCAACAAAAATGTTGGGCATCTCTTCCAGTATGATGAGGTATAGTTTAAGAAAGCCACTTATACCGAAATCGCCTGGTATTCTGTCACTTGTGCAACCAGTTCGGATGATGCCGCACATGAGCCTACGGCTTCTGACCACTGATCCTGGGAGGCCCGACACTAAGAAGGAATTGCCAGCAAAAAGAGAGAACATATGGACTTTGCCCAATATGCTGACAATGACCCGACTAGCTGCTTCTCCATGTATAGGATATCTGGTTGTGAATCATTCCTATAGCGCAGCCCTTGCACTGATGGTATATGCATCAGTTACGGACTTTGTAGACGGTTATCTTGCTAGAAAGTACATGAATCAGACAGTATTTGGTAGCATAGCTGACCCTGCGGCTGATAAGGCACTCCTTGTGACTCTGGCCAGCTGTCTGACCTACTCGGGAGCTGTTCCGTGGTGGTGTGGAGCGGCCATCCTCGGTAGGGACGCTGGCCTCGCAATTGCAGCGTTCTACATTCGCTGGCGTACTTTGCCACCGCCGAAGACTCTCTGGAGGTATTTCGATATGAGACTCCCAAGCGTGCAAGTTAGGCCGACCACTATCTCGAAATGGAACACTTTTTTCCAGATGATTTATTTATCAGCCTGTCTAGCGAATCCTGTTTTTTCATTAGTGAGCTCTGGGGGGATGGAAAATATGGCTTTTCTTGTCACTGGCACTACCATCTGGTCGGGGATAAGTTATATTTTTAGCAAAACCGCTATAAAGCGGCTTCAAGGTTAACGTCGAAAGTGGTTCTGATATCCACATGGGCTATCTAGATCCGGCTAAAGTACACTCTATCTCTGTTTTAAAAGTTATTTTAATCTGACCTGAGCTATTCATACGCGACACAGTCGAAGGATTACATCTGAAATATGCTCCTTCATCTTTGTGGACTTACTGCTCAAGCTGAACACTGCTAGAGTTTCCAAAATATTTTTACGCTCGATCACTGACAATGATGGCTGACCACTAAAAATGAAGGAGGTAGCAATGTGCATGGCTGCATTACCGCTGCAGTGGGGATGAATATGTGCATCCTGAGCCATGTTAACAAGTGTAAGCATTTGATAAGGAAACGTAAATTGCATTCTGTGAAGCAGCCACCAGACTTGATCATACAGATCAAGATACAATGGATCATCGTCTAATTTAGGTCCCACTAGTACGTAGCGAACCAATGCATGAGCGGCATTCTCTTGCATAGCGAAGTTAAAAAACATTTTGCCAATTTCACTTGATGTTTTGCCTTTGTCCAAACGAGCTCTAAGAAGCATGTACCCAATCATCTTTACGCACTCAACCAAGAAGAAGGGACGAACATTGATGTTCTGACTCCGTTTATTACCAACAAAGTCTTGATCTATGAGTGTGTCTAAGGCCCACAAAACGTACCTGAAACAGGGAATTCCCAACGTGAATGCTGAGGCCATTTTGCGCACTAGCGATCCATGGTACTTATGCAACACTATATTGAGCTGCACATTTCTCAATGTCGGACCATCTCTCCTAATTCGTAAATCCAAATATTTTCCCCATCTCTGAGTGTTGGATTGGAAAAGTTTGTGACCAAACATCGTTGTCAATTTGGCTGTATCGATAAAGATTTCAATGGCTAGATCATGCGTTGTCAGAGTTTTATGGAATTCCGGCATTAAAGGGATGGGTCCTCGTTCATAATAATTTTTCTCTTGACCCATAAATAGCGGCTCCCCGCTATGTAAGGCATCCTGTATAGCCTGAGTAAAGGGCCGGAAGGTTGGGCTTCTTTCGACCGAAGTCGTTTGAATGGGGATCCAATGTGCTCTCCAGGCAGATTTCAAGAAGATATCATAGGAGCGAGAATCGCTAAAACTATGGCGATTGACTACCACATCAAAATGAACTTTTGCAGTGCACAGAATTTCTAGTAGAAATGAATGAATTCTGGCAGCTACAAACTCCAGATTTTCCTTCTCATCGTAGCAAGATACTGCCATTCTTATGATAACGAGCAACAGCATTTGTACCACCATACCAGGTCTAAATTTGAGCGCTCTGAGTGCGCCACCAAGCACCCCTGTGTGTAATAATACTGCTTCTTTTCCTGGTTTCATAGTTTCTATCAGACCTGATACTAAGAAAAACTCGAGATCAGCCATATTGTTTGGTGCTTCAATTACAGCCGGGGTAGTCTCGGCACGATAAAAAATCTCTCGAGAGGGGCGCACCCGTAGCGCTTCATACCAGATAGGATTTGAGAAATTGATTTTCAAATGGCCTAGAAGTAGTCCATCATCAGCCACTTTATCTTTAGACTCTCCATCTGCATGATGTTCACGCGATACTTCCTCGCATTTCCTCCCTGTTCCCAGTCTTTCAGTTCCAACTGACGAACGAGAGTGAAGAACCTGATTATACAGAGTCAGATCCGTAATATCCATCCAGCGATTGTACATGCTTTCTTTTTTTGATCGTAAATTGAGAGAGTCTGATTGTTTCACACAATTCTGGCCCCTGTCCCTGAAAAAAAGGACGGCGGGCTTCACATGTGAACTCATAGGTGGCCATTCAGTAGTCGAGGCCCCATGGAAAATATTTTTCAAAGCATATAGAGCTCGATTGAATTTGGGCTCAAGGTCTGGAGAAGGATCATATTCGTATGTGACGAGTGAGCCACTGTTAAGCGATAGCATACGAAGCTCCTCAGCGAATTCACGCCTATGATCTGACTTTGAACGTTTGCTATCAGTGTATTTAGCATTATTCTCCATGTATGCTTTATGGGGCTTCATAGTAGGCTGTTCAGAGTTGCCGCCTTGATGGGACACCTCGCTCGCGTAATCCGATGACATGGCCAACTTTGCTCGCTCATTGTGAAGTGCAGGCAGTTCATTATTATCAAGCTTAAGCAGATCATCATGCACATCTCCAATTTTTGAGCTACTATTGCGCAATCGTCTCGCATGCCGGACTGCGCGGTCAGCAGCCGTTCCCCTAATTTGACTTTGGGTGGCTTTAGTGGCGCGACTTTTTTCTGCTTCCTGGTCATCACCCCTACCTATCATCTTAGAATAACTTGTATCCTGAGAGCTCATGGGGTTAGAAATAGGATTTTTTCGTGGTCTCCCTCTGGCTCGCTTTCTCTTGCCCCCTGTTGAAATTGAGTTTCGTTGATGCAATGGCTTCGATGGTGTGTTCAATACTACTGATCTTTCGACAGTGAATTGCTTGTCCTCCGGGTGAGGACTAGTAATTTGTTGTTTATCAATTGGTAGTTGTGGACCACTATTTGAATTTGTCTTCGACTTCTCAGGAACATAAAGCGCTCCATTCTCTAACTGAGGTGGATCCGAATACTGAGTTGTTTTGGAGGAAGATTTGTTAATAGCTCTGACAGACCCGTTTTCGGTGGAGAAACTTGAGGCTCGTGAACCAAAATTCGATACCCCCTGCTGGAATATAGGACTCGCATTTATCGCGCGTGCAGTAGTAGGAGTTGATATCTCCGCGGAAGTTGCCGCACTGCCGTGTGACATACTGTGGCTAGACGGCATGACAAACGGCTGTTGCTCTAACATTAGGTTGGATAGACCCTCGTCAGAATTACTGTAAAGTGCCGCAAAACAGTTTTCCTGTGCATTATCCTCGTTCGAATCGCGTGAATAGGCATAGGGACAGCGAAGATCTCTCGATGTCGGTGTAATGGAGTTATTAGTACTAGAAAACACGGGATGAACGAGATCCTGAACTAGCTGTCTGTCGATTGTTTGAACCGGAACTTTATTGCGCGTATGATCGTATTCTCGATCACTAGTTCCATTTGTTGGGAAGCTAGCGCCAATACCGAACCCCGAGTAAGTGGTGCTCCTAGAACCTGCTCCAAGAAGGTGATCATACGCTAGATCTTGGAGGGAAAACATGTTCATGTCGTCCCTCGTCCTGCGAATATCAGCCATCATGGTTGGCGTTTTTTCTGCTTCCGATGTCTGCACTTTCGATGGGTCAATATCTTCCGCAGTGCTCGCTTGTTTGGTGAAACAATTCCCTTTTGGATCCAAGTCTGCTGTGCGCCCCTTATGAGCGACCTGTGCAGGTGATGTTGGGTTTCCGGTTGGAGCACCTGTAAGGTACGGCGACATAATCTATTATTCTCAATGCGGCTCCAAGTATCAAATTTCACTACGGAAATGTGCACAGCGAAACGTACACTGGAGCATGCCCGTTTAGAGATTAGGTGAAGATAGCAAGATTTTGGGCAAGATGGATTTTTTGGCCTCTCAATCACAAAGTATTAGCCTGCATAACTCAGGGTAATTGCATGGACGGGTACCTGGCACATGATAGTTAATAATATCCTATTAAGGTGTTGTCCACTCATATCTGTTGGGTTCAAATCTGACAAAAGAGGACATATGGTGTAGGGTATCGGCCAGATTTCTAGCCGCCGAGTGGGAGATGGCCTAATCCCCTGTGTGTGCCTTTTCTTATGTGGCATTATTATTACTAGAAGTGATGATCCAAAGACGAATCGCATCTTTTCTTGCTCTGATGTATATCGCTTCATATTCAGTCGCGTCTTTATTCCGAGCTCTTCCTCTCGATGGTCGACTAATCTGGATGATGGACCCATGTATAGTCTACACCGGAGGGGGGTGAAGTGGTAAACCGGGTACTTCGTACCCTAGTAATGTCTCCCATAGCTTAAACAGATTAACAGAATACGACGGCAAGAGGAAACATTCCATGAGCATCAAATACATGATTTCATATATAGAGATTTCTACATAGTAAACTGAATATCGTCAATACGCAAAATACTCTTCACTGTTTCGGCAGCCAAAGAGATGGCGGATGTATTAACTAGAACCGGCTGCAAGACGTTCTCCGCAGTAATGTCCGCAGTTCCCCTACGCACAGAAATACCTGCGTTACGCTCACCTTGTTCGTGCTTTTGTCGCAGTTCAGTCACTGCTTGAATAGCATTTAGGCCGGCATTCTCCGCCAGAGTGGTGGGAATAACTTCCAGAGCTTCAGCAAACTCCCTCCAGCAAACGGCTTCCGTACCGCCAAGGGTGTTGGACTCTTTCTGCAAGACGCGAGAAACTTCGATTTCAGCCGCGCCTCCGCCTGCGATTAGCGCCTGTTGCTTTATGAGGCTTTTGAGAACGCAGAGAGCATCATGAATGGAGCGCTCCGTCTCATCAAGCACCAAATTGTTGACACCACGGCAAACAATTGAACAGGTAACGCTCTTCTCATGAGTCTTGAGGATGCTTGAGGATGAAGCATTAGAGGAAGAAGTAGACTCCTTGTCCTTCTTAGCATCGCTACTGCCGTCAGTAGTATTGTTAGATGCTACGGTTGTCATAGGGGCTGCACTGACTGTCGTAGCGGTGCCCGCGGGCGGTTGCTTTAACCCGGTAATTTTGAGGATGGAGGCCTCAGCTTGCTCAACTTCTTCAACCAGCTCAGCATAACCCAAACGATCCTCAGCAAAACTGTCAATGTCAGCAATGGGGTGGCAGCCAACAGTCTTCGAGATGAATTCGACCTCATCTCTCTCAATGTCTTTAACTACCATGATACCCAGTTTGTTCATGAAATGTAGAGACATATCATTAACAGCATCGCGTAGAATAGACTTCTGGACCAGCACCACGTTGCATCTGTACTTTTTGATAGTTTTAGCAATATTCAGCAAATACTGGCGCTCCTCTTTGAGAATCTTGTCCATTTGACGGTAATCGCTAACAACAACATGATTCTCTAGATCGGGTTTCGGGGGCGACAACTGGAATTGAATTAAGGCAACTTTTGCTTTCTCGACTCGTTTCACTTGCCCCAACACGCGCTGTCTAAGGACCAGCCCTCTCACCAGTTCTGTGTCTTCAATAGTGCCTCCGAGCTTTTTAACGAGACGAATATTGTTCAGATCAACCTCATTGCCTCTGGCCACGCGCAAAACTGCATCGACACACATCGGGGCCAGCTTGGAAGAATATTGTGACACAATTTTCGAGTTCAGAGAGGTGGTCGCTGCCTGAACCAACGGACGATCTGTGCGAAGATCGACAGCTGACGCCATGCCAAGAATGATCTCGACGGCACGTCCAGCGGCACGAGTGAAGCTTTCCGCAATGATTGATGGGTGGATACCACGGTCGAGAAGTCGCTCGCCAGCACCTAGCAGGGCACCTGCCAGAATCACGACCGATGTGGTACCGTCACCAGCTTCAGCATCTTGAGCACCACTCAGCTCCACCAGCATGCGGGCAGCGGGATGAAGCACCGCCATTTCACGCAAGATTGTGTGGCCATCGTTGGAGATGAGAACCTCGCCATTCTTGGTCTTCACCATCTTGTCCATGCCTTTAGGACCGAGTGACGTTCGGATAGCATCGGCGACAGATCGACCTGCCAGGATATTGGAGCGCCTGACCTCAATAGGCTTCTCTTTGTCTTTAAAAGTACTGTTAGCACCGTTGACCGGGGCAGCTACTGACATTTTACCAATTTAGTGCGCCTCTAGAGACTTAGCCAAGGTATTTTCAGCCTATAAATTGTATACCTCCTACACCTGTGGTTCTGTAGTTCGCGTGGTTTTCAGAGTTACTACATGATACTGTTTACTGCCACCAACCCCATGTCAGGACGGCACTGCCCTCTCGCAGCGCCTGTGGAGGAGGGGCAAGGGGGGTGGGGGGCGTAATATACCCAACACGTATATAAAGAAAAAAGTCGATACCATATATCACAAGTAGATCAAAAAATGCCACTAGAATGTGCTAAAATCTCTATGTAAATGCTTATGCGATTTTAGCAAATCATCACTGAGGAATCTAAACAAATTGGTTGCACCGCTTGCGTGTGTTTCGGGTACTGCCACTGTCTCTCTGACTAGTGCTCCCACCCCATTGTCCCGAGTCCCAACTTCAAACGTTGGTGGCGGAGGGTTAGGCACCATTTTTTCAGACGGGAAGAATTGTTCATGTACATGATGCAACATCGGAGGAAACAATTAACATCGGTATACTGACAATTAACATATCAACATGGATTTTAATGATAGATTGGCACCCGCGGTAGATCACTGCCAGTTCGGTAAATGGTATCCGATGTTTAAACATCTGACAACTCGGTCTCGCGTTTTAGTTGCCCCAGAGGAATTCAGAGAGTATCTTCTGTCAGATGGGATTGCCTTGTATGGTGACGATAATGAGTCTAGCAGTGAATGGGAGAGTGACGTTCCGGACAAAGATAGAACTCTTAATGAGGAGGAGATCTTAGTGAGCTCGTCCAAACCTCCAACTGATTTCCACCATCAAATAGAGGCTACCATGAAGGAATTGAATGGGGAGGTGGCACCCAAGCTAAACTGGTCAGCACCTGTAGACTCCAAGTGGATTTTACCCAGCAATACGATGAGATGCACCGATGCCAATGATGTCTATTTGCTTCTGAAGTCCAGTGACTATATTAATCACGATCTGCTCTTGAGTCCTCCTCAAATAACGTTGGTATTGCGAGAATGGTTTGATATTCATCCATCCAACGAATTTCGTTGTTTTGTAAAATCGAAGCAGCTGGTTGGAATCTCGCAACGTGATATGAACTATTACGAATTTCTTGAGCCCTCAAAATCGTTAATTGAAAATCTTTGTTTAGACATGACGTCTACGATTTCAAGACAGTTCCCAGATGAATCATTCATCTTTGATGTCTATCTATCGAAATCATTCGACAAGATTTGGCTCATCGACATTAACCCTTGGATGGAAAAGACTGACTCATTGCTGTTTTCTTGGGATGAGCTGCCTACATTGGATCACTTGGAAATCCGTCTAATCGAAAAGGAAGATCGTTCAAGGACATTCAGTGCAAAGCCTCATTCTTCAAGCCAGGTGCCTTATGAGTTGGTAGACATGCCCCAAGGAGCCATGCAGGAGATGTTACAACAAATGAAAGAGCAGCGTAAAAATGAAGAAGAAGAGTCCTCCAAAGCATAATTCTGGCCAAAGAGCATGCATGAAATCTACATTAGTATATTTGAGAATATCAGTGATTATTATATGAACTGCGGGGTATACAAAATAAAACATGTTTTCATTCAGTTTTTCTAATTTTTTTCAGCCGTACCAAAGCAGCGAATCGTAGATCTATGCATTCGTGAAGTCGATCTCCTCACCTATCAAAGGTCCACTTGTGTGATAGAATCTTGGGCGGAATGATTGCTCCTGGGACATTACAGGCGAATTGCGAAACTTCTCAATAAGGTTATCGTGACCTTGAATTTTCGCGTATCGCAATTCAATTACCTTTCCAGAGTTATGATGGTGCTGGTTCCATTTCATCCCACTACGCTTTTCGACAAACTTTTTGACGTTATCCGAATTCGTGAACGAAACAAATGCATAACCAACATTACAGCGATTGGCGAAATCAAAGCGAAGATATAAAAAGTCGTACTCATGCTTGCTGGTTGCATCGATGAACTTCTTAAAGTCCTCGAATCCCAACTTATTGGGGATGTTTCTCACCATAACAGTGCAACGCTTTTCAACTCCTCTAGAAATAGCGTCAAGGTCGATACAAGTTTGCTTGTATTCTGCTGAGCTATCATTTCCCGTTTGCCACTTGTTGTAAGGCATACGAGGAACGCTTACCTTCTCGTTTTTCCTAGCCGTCGCGAGGGGCGCTTGTGAACGACCCGCGTCAAACTTTTTGAATAAGTCAAGTACCTCCTTCCTACTATTTCCGGTATTTTCTCTATCAGTACTACTCATAGAGGAGATTGAGCTGAGAGAATCCATTGAGCTGACACTTCCCCCTGTGAGAGAATTGCTCTTGGCAACGCTATTCCCACTGTTGTTGTAGGTCGGGGAACTCGAGAAGTTGGAACTTTCAGAACAAGTGGACACACTGGAAGAATAAACAGAAGATGAAAGGGGCACATTGACCGGTATTGGGTCCGACCATGTAGTTTGAGTAGGAGGATGATGAGGTAGAGAAGGATTCGTGCTCCGAGAACAGTTGATACTACTCATAGACCGTTGAAATGACGAGCTTCTATGGTCGTTTAACTGTGTGTAAAGAAATTTGTTATCCTTCAGTGAGGGAGGATGGGACAAGCTTTGCGAATCCGTCTTTTGCAATGACAGCGGTGAAGTCAAGTTGATCGAGTGCATTGTAGAGGGAAACGGCGACACATTGCACCTCCCGCGTAAGGCGGAAAAGCCTTGCAGAGACTCAGATGAAACTGTTACGTGTTTAGGCAATATCATCATTCCCATGACATTGATCGCTCCAGCAGCCAAGACGTCTGCAGTGACACGAGTATCGTAGAATTTGCATATAAGTGTTCCCTGAGAGAGAGGGAGGGGCTGACTGAGCTTTCCCGATAAATCACTAGAGTCGCTTCTTAGGTGTGCGATGTCCCCAAATGTTTCCAATACCTGCCTTAGCTTGTCAAGTATTTGTGGTATTAGAGCATTGGAGACATTGAAAGCAATGGCATCAACTGCGCCGCCATGCAATGGACTGCAAGTCACGCCCTTCATCCATGGATTAGAATTAATATTCGAGAGGAATCTAAGGGTGTTCCGTGAATCGTGAAATGTTACGACTGCTTGATGACCGAGAGGCGAGTAATTAAGGTCGATGCTAGAGCATTCTAGTTTCCACGCTTGCTCAGAAATGGAATTTTTGAGACTTTCGGAGATTCCCGCTAGCTGAACTGAGTGAACATGAATCATGGCTCTAAGATCGATGGAGTGTGAGTTTGGAGGCACACCGAGAACGGAGACAGACTGTCTTGCACTAAATGGGGGAACCATATTCCATGTGCTAGTGGACGCCTCCAATGTGTTACTTATAGATGCGTTATGAGGAACGTGATTGCTGGCAACGTCATGATTGGTTTCTCCAGCAGATTGTTGGTCTTTACGCAAAAATGATGTCGGTGTTTCAGTTGTTGACCTGGTTGGTTTAAAAAATGCGTCGAAATTGAAGCCCTTCGGCGTTCTTTTCTGGAGCCTATCGGCATCAAGCTGTGGCCTTACCTGTGGCTGGCAAGTATCGAGGGGAGAACCAAAGTCGGAGAAAGTCATCACACAGCAACGTTGTAGAATCGCTTTGAGATGCAATGCGCCCAAGGCTCTTTTTTCTGACTACTTTCACGTTCAGTTGAAGGAAAACAGTATGCGAAAATCAGCGACTAGAGGGCGGCCGCAATTTAGGCGCGCGGCGGGGGTGCTAATTCAATATAGTTGTTGAGCTCCAAAACTTTTGCTTGTTTCGCTAGAAAATCAAGGCGCAATGTTTTTGTTTATTTCTTGGAAACAATTATGTCCAAATGATGTTTAAGTAGAGTGATGAGGTGCCGGTGGCCTTGTGTGGCCTTGTTTATTGAAACCTATACATGGTGCTAGGGTAGGTTTTGTGGATTTCATAGTGGTGTTTCGTGGACATGGGCAAGGTCAATTCTCATATTCAAGGAGAACGGAGCGGAGAAGGTTTGGTACATCCAATATCAAGAGTGGATTATGACCTTGCAGAAACCACAACCCGTACCCATACCGGCGTGCATCACTGAGATGTGGTGTGTGATACGCAAAGCATGATGACGTAGTCGTCGTAAAACCATGATAGAAAAAAGAGTTTGTGGGGAGTGAAGAACAATCGTCGATAAAGAGGAAGAAAGCTTCTATCACCTTAAGTAGGTGAAATAGGTAAACTTTTACAAAAGGGAACGTTTCATACTCCAAAGGGGGAATGGTGAGAGTTGTATGTGGGTTTGTTCAATTTTTAATTTTAGATCGACGATCACCACCCATCCTTATCCATAGCGGCTAATAGAGATGTCGAGATTCAAGGATAATTTTGTGCCAAGTGGTACCTTACCCAAGTTCCATCCTGCAGTGGGCTTAAAACGCAACTTGCTGAAAAGGTGGAGTAGATCTGGAAGAATCAACTTTCAACCTGCGCATACAAGCGGGTGCATGTCTGCTTCATATATACAGTAAAATTATGCACTAAATGCTGATTAGTTGTTATATTATATATAGCGATGGAGAGCCGCCCAAATAAGCTAGTTGGAATCAAAGACTGTAGAATTTATTAAACACTGATTTAGAACATGATGTGAAGAATAAACAGTGCTTTTTAGTCCAATTATGCAACTTTCAAAATGTACTGCTCTGGCTTTTTTCATGATTAAACATGATTACGATTGGAAGCAAGAAAAGCAACGGTGCAGAAGTCCGATACGCACAGAACATGCACTGAGAAAAGGGATCAGCGGGACGTAATCACCTCGTCAGTGCCTTTAACGTTATATGTGTGAACTATCTACAAGATCTACCAGTTACTACTCAGCATGGAGCAGCATGCCGTCCAGGGCCTTGGGTTCATTCCCACCCAGCAAGTCACGGTATTCCTGCTTTAGAACGTCGATCTGGCTCAATCTCTTCCGCATGGCGAATTGCTGGGTAATCTCTCGGATTGACTCAATGGCTTTAGGCCAAGGATAGTCGATTAATTGGGCCTCTCTCGCGATGTCCTCCAGTTCGCGTTCATTCAATTTCAAACTCCCGGTGAATCTCTCAAAAAAGTCTTCACCAATAATACCGCCCTGCAGTAAGTTGGCCATGATGGGTTCATTCTCCTTAAACTTGATCACACGAGTGAAGTCTTCCACGCCCCAAGCCAGCAGAGCGGAAACGGAGAGTTTGCGAGGAACCTTCTTGTCCGTAGACTTCAGTTGCTCATAAACGTCACGCGCGAAATTGTACTCGTAGAATTGTTTAGTAGAGGCTAGCTTTTCACGTTTGCGCTTGCGATGCTGATTTGAGAAGACCACTAGGGCTGCCACAAGCACGGACAAATACAGTACAGGTGTCCACAAAGATACCGCGGATGTGGAGTCCACTGGTGGCGTTGTAGCTTCCTCAGACATGGCCTACACTAATGGAGAGAGCGTTGTACACCAGGGCGTTAACGTATTGGTTCAAGCGTGTTGGCGTGTAAACTCTTAGGCAGACGTGTGTCAGCAGAAGCCGGCTACCCTTGCCGCTCGCCCCACAGCCGTCCACCTTTCTTGAATCAGTCGACTCATGTATATTGTGTGAGGTTCATAAAGTAATTCTTTAACACAAACAATAGATATTTCAGTAGAAAAAACTTGTAGCAATTAAACTAGATTGAACATTTGATTTGAAATCGCCGTTTTTGTAGCTCTAGACCGTATCGTTCTAATTCACCATAATTCTAAATGAATTCTTCCACATCGCGTCATAGCTTTCCACTGAGCATTAGCTTCAGTAGTCGACATAGCCTCTTTCTTGGCTATGATATCAGATACGCCATTTCGCACTGATCGACGCACCTTTCGCATATCACCGCAAATATAAATGTGAGCACCCCTCTTAATTAGGTCATATATCAAGTCGCCGTTTCGCATGATGGCCTCACCGATGTATTTAGCGTTGAGGCTATGTGGAACACGTGAGAACGCGGAGATCAGTCGAAAATCGAAATCTGGACAATTATGGAAGAATTGGAATTCTTTTGCGTGCGCGAGGTCGTCCGCGGTCCGAGTACCACTGAACATGACAATTTCTCCGCTTTTCTTCTGCTCGACATCCTGTTGTTGCTGTAAAAAGCGCTCGCGCACAAATCCTCTATATGGTGCAACGCCAGTCCCAACCCCAAACAAAAGTAGCGGTTTAGAGATATCGCTAGGGAGATTAAAGCCTGGCAGTGGTTCATGTAGGGCCATCACGCGAGTCCCAGGCAGTTCATGTTCCTGATCACATATACGTAACAGTCCGCCTGTTGCTGTTCCCCAAAAGCCAGAAATTCTATCGTGTTCAACAACAACACTGATACCGGCATACTCAGGGGAATCAGAGGGGGACGAAGAAATGCTGAATCTTCGAGGTTCCAGATGAGGGAGTAAATCAAAAAAAGCAGATGGTACAGGTAAATTCTTCAGCCATGGTGCATCTCTACTGGTTGACTCTAATACAGTTGCTAAACTGGGGATGCTCGCTCCAAGACGTATGAACTCTCGGATCTCTCTTTTAGCTCGCGATGATGGAGCCATGTACGCCAACTTCAGGAGTAACTCTTGCTCGGGTTGGCCATTTATGTCAAGGTAGTACTTCGCGAGCAGTTCGTAAGATGTGGTCTTTCCTTTGTATTCTACCAAATTGTGGCGTCTTGATGAGTTGCCAAAAATTGCTCGCAAAAACTTCTCAACTTCACTGGTTGAATTTTCGGGCCATATCACAATGTGGTCTCCAGCTTTGTAGCCATCACTCGCGGGGCGCAGTTTCAGCTCTGCATACAAATACTGTCGATCACTTGACTGCAAATGTCTAACCTTGATATCTGTAAGTTGAGCATCTCTAGCCTTCTCTGGAAAAATAGGCGCCGGAGTCTGAGAGCCTCGCTCATTGGTAGGCTCGACTTCCATTACAGGACGACTTGACGGAACATACAAGAACGGTCTCTCTTCCAAGTGATATCTTTCTTTCAATGCCATGATTACACCTTCTTTCCAATTGAAGTATTCGTCGTTTCCACGAAGAGACATCTTATCCTGGATTCCTAAAGGGGCCAATCTGTGTGCACCGCGCTGCATGAATTCTTCATCGATTCTAATTCCTGCTCGAGCAAAAGTCGTGTCATACAATGAAGATCCTCGAGACATGACTGAGAATGAGCATTGAAGCCTCTGAGAAGTCATAAGTTCGTGCCACAGAGGTAATGTTGCCGCATTGGGCTCACCAGAGCCAAATGTGCTGACCAAAATGAGTAAAGTGTCACTAACGTCTAATGACTGTAAATCGCGAAAATCTATAGAGCTAATGTTTCTCAGTTGTGAATCGATGTTAAGTCTCCATTTAAGCTCTGACCAAAGATATTTAGCAAAACGGTGGGTATTTCCAGAATGGCTCCCGTGTAGCACAGCGATTCTTTGTGGCGATTCGTGAACAACCTTACTGATAGTTTTCAGCCCTCTGGAGTGGTTTGAACGCCAAATGAAACCACGACTGACAGTCCATAACGCATGGCTCTTACCAAGCATGGAAATTTCAAGAGGAAGCCGATGAGTATGATAAGGGCGGATTATATATCACGTGTGCCACACTGCATCGAGGGTGGCGTGTGACACTGCGTTTCGTGTTTTTTCGGGCAGTTCACGTACTAAGGTGATTATGCAACAGACGTATCTTAGGATCTACTTAGGTGCTCATATTTTCTACATACTCTGCAATTGCCATACTCGCTGTAAGTCCTGGACTTTCGATATTCATTAGATTTATAAACCCTTCAATGGGCTCATCTATAGAAAAATCGTGAAAAGTGCTCATGTCCGTGGATACCTTTGGCCTTACTCCACTGTAATCTGGTACCAACTTACTCGTATCGAGCTTCAAGTAGCGGCTTACGGCTTTTTTGGCCCGCTCTAAATTAGATGAGTTCACCTTATAATCAATAAACTCTTTTCCGGTTTCTGCATCGCGCTCTGGAGATATCCATTCAAAATCAGGCCCAAACTTCAATCTGCCCCCTAAGTCCAGTGTAAGATGGACCCCCAAAGACCCCTCATCCGAAGGACACGGGTATATAAGTCTGTTAAGCTTGGGCGCTGATGACGGATACGCAAAGTAGTTACCCTTCGCAAAATAGGCAGGCTGCTTGATCCCCACCATTGAAGCTACTCGAGGTGCCCACAATCCGGCGCAATTAATAACTTTGGCAGTATTGATAGTGACTTTCTCTCCCATACTGTCACAAAAGACTTTGAAGGTACCTTGGTTTATCTTTTCTATATTGGTAACTTCTGTGAGTCTAGAAATGTCGACATCGTGCCCCTCAAGCTGGGACTCGTAATATGCCATGAGGGCGTGTGAGCTCACAATTCCAGTGGTTGGAGAGGCAAGAATCGCCTCTTTAGCTATTACTGCAGGCTCAATCGCTGCTGCCTTCGAGAGAGGTACAAATTCGAGAGGTACCTCGGTGACTCTACCAATGTTACGAAGCTTCTCCAGATATTCAGCTTCCTTGGGAGATTGGGCTACCACCCACTTCCCGCACCTGCGAAATTCGGTAAATCCCACTGTCCTCTCCAAATCATAGATAAGTTCTTTCCCCCGTATGCAAAGCTTTGAACGCAAAGATTCAGGAGGATAATATAGTCCGGCATGAATGACCTCTGAGTTCCGGCTGCTGGTTTCCATCCCCACTTCGGAATTCCTCTCAAGAATCAGACATTTGTGACCGGCGCGGGCCAATCTAGCCCCGATCGCTAAACCAACCGCCCCCGCTCCAACAATGACGTGACTGTAATCCAAAGTCATTCCTTCAAGCAGCTGCGAGTGGGGAAGCTCACCGCGAATTATCGTGTTGGCTCTTCAGAGCGACTTTGCGTACAAGGGCTTCTCAGACACTGGATGTCTCTGTTATGTACCCTAGGGATTTAACAGCCCTCAAGCAACCAACCATGCACCGCTAACGCTGACTGAGAGACGAACAAACCTGGTTGGAAAAGCAAGTGAGATGGTTCTATTATTTATTTATTTGTATTGTAAAGTACATTAAAATCATTAGATAAACTCGGGCCAGAGTATTCAATACCACAGATGGAGGAAAGCGGAGATACACCTATACCACGCCGGCTTGTTCGCCTTGTATTCAGCAGCGATCCTTTCGTCGTTCTCAATTTCCAGCTGAGTTTTAATGCGAGCTTCAGTCACCAGATCAATGGTGCTCGGAAGCAGTGGAGCTCTGCGGTACCATAACTTATGGACTGCGTACAGGGCAATTGCGATTGGTAGTGAAACCCAGGTGACAAAAAAGTTATATGCCGAGCTTGGTGAATCTTTGGGCCAGATTGCCGTCCAGAATTCCAAGCACAAAATGGTAACTGTTATCGCCATCGATACCACGGAACCAAATATGCCGTAAGGAGAATTGAAGTATTGTTCCTTAAGTGACCGACCCTGCTTGCGCATGGCCAATCGCAACATGATGTGAGAGTAGGATATGAAGGCCCACACAAACATCGTTGCTTGACCAGAAATGGCTTGCAACCAATCAAATGCTTTCTGATAGTCAGGCGCTGCTACAATGAACCCGATGAGACCGAATGCTACGGTTACAGCGATAGCAACTAAAGGACGACCCGCTCGATCAACATAGCCAAAAAACTTGGGTGCGCCGCCCGAGTGCGCAATAGCTGCCAAAGTACGTGAGCTCCCAAAAATGGCAGCATTTCCTACTGACAGTGTCGCGAGAAGAATGACCACGTTCATGACGCTAGGAAGACCACCAACGCCAGCATTCTTTATAGCCAGTACGAAGGGGGAAGCGCTGCCATCACTGTGAGTACCGAGAGAGGGGTTGGTGTAAGGTACCAGGCAGAAACAAATGGTCAAACTTACAATGTAGAAAAGGATCACTCTCCAAAATGTTTGCTTAACCGCTCTGGGCAAGCTCTTTGCTGGATCCTTGGCCTCTGCACTGGTGATACCTACCAATTCAATACCAGAGAGGGCAAAACTCACGTTAACCAACGACGTGATGACCGATTTGACATCTGTGAAGGAGCCAGGATCATGCCAATAATGTGTGCCATAATAATGATGGTGGGGGTTCGCTCCTGCGGCGGCGCAAATGCCAAATAAGCAGAACCCGAGAATGGCTGTGATCTTGATAAGACTGAAGACACACTCAGAATAGCCATAGATGTTGACCGGGCAGAACCCTATAGCGGACAGAACAGCCCAGAACAAAGACACCCATGCAGCAGGGTTCACCTGCGCTGGCGCCGAATCCCAGTACTGAATGGTAATGGCGGCTGCCACAAGTTCCAGGGGAAAACTCACCAACCAATTTAAAAAATAGATCCAGCTCATGCTAAAGGCCAAACTATCGTCAACAAGACGATGAGTCTGCATGGCCATACTGAGCTTGGGCCACCTTACACTAACTTCACCCAGGCTCTGCATCATGAAGTACAACATCACACCTACGATACAAAAGCCCAATACTACACCACCAGGCCCAGCGATAGAGAGGTCATTTCCTGTACCAATGAACAAACCACTACCGATGGACCCTCCGATAGCTATCAGGGAAATTTGCAATGGTCCTAAGCCCTCCTCCATAGGCGCCTGCAGCATGCGGGCATTGTGAATCTCCTTCTCGGTCATGCCAGTAGTATCAAATTCCACGATCTCCGCAGGTTGGAACGAGTTCCATAACCGGCGCGGGATAGATGTGCCTGTGTTCTTTTCATAAGCAAACTCAGGGACCATGCGGTTCGATGATTCGTCGGAGGAACTATTTGTTGACCGCTTCTCTCCATGGTTATTGGAATTTGCGGCAGACGCCGTCCCCATGGGCGTTTTATTATATTCGGTGCTCATATCAATTGGAGTAACCACCGACTTATAAATGAAGGAAACAGATTCACTCCAAAGGAATTTTCACTCAGATGCTATTTTTTTTTTTTTGTGATCAGTTCCTTGGTCGAGTATAAAACGCAACCAGATCTTTTTTCACTTTTCCCAACTATGAGTAATGGCTCGACGCAAGCTCAGGCAGTTGGAGTACTACTACTGTATGTAAGCCGGCCGGTAGATGCTCCGAACCGACCCTTGACCCACTGTATCCTAGGTTACGTGTAAAGCTTGAGCCTTTTGATCGGAAAAAGGTCAATTGCCTTTGTTGCAATACCCAAGGGTCAAGGGTATAGAGAATCAAACCCGATCTGCTCGTAAAAAGGCGTCGAAATACCGCGTAGAACAGAGATGCTGAAGAATACATTGTGCTTGTTTATGCTCAAGCGAAGGAATGGACACTTGCGATTATTTTCAAACACCCGCGTACTCGGAAAGATTCAGACTCGTGGAATATAAGTGCCTCAACGTGAAATATGATGTTTTTTGGGACGCCGACGTCCCCTAACCTCGTTAAAACAAGGGCAGCTCCGCCCTCATGCATTTCAGTCATCTCTCTCCGTTGCGCTGTGGAAACATTGACATCCACGCCATACAGGGGCACCTGAAGCCAGCGCTGTGTATTATTGTTCGATGCGCAAAATAGAAACACACAAGCGTAGTCATGACATTGTAAATGGTTATTGCAATAAATAATACATCAAGATTTACATTTGACTCATATTATATAGGTTAAGCAGAGCCCAAATCGCGTCAGCTCAAGATTCATACGGGACAACAACATGCAAACTAACGTCTATCGAAACTTCATGACGTGATGCGGAACAACACAGTAAATAAGGGCGTGGCATAGGATAGTACTGGTTTGTCTAATTCAGCACCAGAATCGATAGAACTTGACCACATACCTTTGCCATGCTGGTTTTGCGGCTAGACGCATGGCGTCTTCCTCTTCCAAAGCTATATCTTCTTTAGTTTTCAGTCTTGCGCCCGTGACAAGATCCACAGTTGCCGGGTTCACAGGTTTGTTGCGGTACCAAAGCTTGTGAACAACGTAAATAGCAATCACTATGGGCAACGAGAGCCAGATTTCGAAAAAGTTGTACGCACTGGGAGATCCATCAATTGGAAATAATGCAATCCACACTTGCAATCCCAAAATAGCGAAAACGATTCCCAAACTAATAACGGATCCCCAAATTCCATATGGCGAAACAAAGTATTGTTCATTGAGATCACGCCCTTGTTTCTTCATGGCGATGCGAAGCATAATATGATTGTACGAGATCGCACCCCAAGTAAACAAGGTCGCCTGACTCGAGACGGCCTGCATCCAAGTAAAGGCGACGCCACGCTTATCAGATGCCGCAATGAAGCCAATCAACCCGAACAAACACGTAATAATAAGCGCCACTAGCGGGCGGCCAGCACGGTCAATATAAGACAAAATCCGAGGTGCGCCGCTCTGCTGAGCTATGGCACACACAGTGCGCGAGCATGCAAATACAGAGGCGTTTCCTACCGACAATGATGCCAGCAAAATAACGGTATTGATTACAGAAGGTAGCCCGCTAACCCCAGCAGCTTTCACCGCCAACACAAAAGGAGAGGCACTACCGTCATCAGAGGTACCTAGCTGGGGGTTAGTGTAGGGCACCAGGCAAAAACAGATAGTTAGACTCACAATGTAAAACAAGATGATTCTCCAGAAAGTCTGCTTGACGACACTAGGTAATGTCTTATGAGGGTCCTTAGACTCGGCACTAGCCAAGACGGCTAGCTCACACCCAGAGCAAGCAAAAGCTGCATTCACAAACACATTGACAAACCCCTTGAATCCGTGGTTGAAAGAACCAGGATCATGCCAGTAGTGCGCTCCAAAGTAGTGGTGTGAGGGACCACCTCCAGCTGTAATAATTATGCCAAAAATGCAGAACCCCACAATAGTAATAACCTTTATTATACTCAACAGAGCCTCGGTAGAGGAATAGACGAATGCACCACTGAAGCCGATCACGGTAAGAACTACCCAAAATAGAGCAACCCAGGCAGCTGGATTCACTTCGGTGGCACCATTGTGGTCATAAGACCAGTACCGTAGAATAATTGAAGATGCCGTGAGCTCAAGGGGGAAGGTCACAAGCCATAAAAGGGCATAGCACCAACCGCAAGCAATACCAAAGCTATCATCTATAAGACGGATTGTCAACGACGTGTAGCTCCCACTCACATTGAAGCGAACGGCTTGTTCGGCGGCAGCATACATCATAAAATACAGCATGACACCTACGACAAAAAATCCGATGATGACGGACGCAGGGCCAGAACTCTGTAAATCAGAGCCGGACCCAATAAATAGACCCGATCCAATGGATCCTCCAATGGCCATGAGAGATAGTGTATACGCCGGCATAGAATTTGCAAGTGGTGCTTGTGCAACGCGAGCATTCTGAATCTCTTCTTCAGTCATGCCTGTGGTGTCGATTTCTTGGATAACCGCTGGTTTGAAAGAGTCCACGAATCTGCGGAACCATGGCTGTCTCGAGCCTATTTTATTACCACTGGCGCCATGATATTCCGTGGCTATGGAAGGATATGATTCCTTCTTAGCTGTGGACGAACCAGTTGACGCGGTGTCGTTAAACAGCTTCGCTCCATAGTCTTGAGCAAGATGTTCGGACATGATTTACTCACTACTAACCCTCCTTTGCTTAACGAGTTGAACTTAAGCGCGCACAATAGAGCCGATACGAAAGAGTGCGTTATAGGCCTCGTCTCTCAATTTTCGAGAGTGGTCTCTGCAGAAAATCAAGCACTTTGTTCCCAGTTTGTCGACTGGCTTTAATGAAAGCTGGGATACAATAACGGCTTTTTCTCGAACCGGCACTGACAAACGGTCTAATAAAAGTTCTGCACAATATTGTACAAATTAGGAACCCGCTCACTTATATTTAGTAAGTCCCAGCGTTTGAGGAGGCAATTTTCAGCAGTTAAATAGGGTACAGCTTTATGATCAAATTTGACCCGCTGTGGGCCGACCCATGCCCTATTTACACCATTCGGCATACCTGAGTCGCGCATCTCCGAGCCAAGCAATTACCACAATGAGGGAAAAGCTTACAGATAAGAATTGCATACGTTATTGAAAAAAAGCAATCTGCAAAAACAAGAAAGGGCGCAATATGAAAGAAAAGCGATTGTCTTAAAAGCTTTTTTGGAGCTCACACTTCTACATAGCCTGTGCAAATATAACTGATTCTACAAATTTGGTTTTCTGATTTGGTGGTTCCTGACTCAATCAAACTATAAAATGTAAGCTATGAAAATGACACAACGTGCATAATGTTGTTATGACTAACCGAATTTGCATAAGGTTAGTCAAAGTTCACTTTGTGTCTATTACGGTTATGCGTCTCTGGTATTCACAGATATCTAGTCGCTATTTGTTGGTTTCAATCGACAGGAAGCTGGAAATTTTAGACATTGTAGAGTATTCCGCCCCCCAATACGTTTTCTAGTGACTATTGACTTCGGCATCCTGAGATGGAACTTTACTATTGGTTCAGGTCGCCGAATATCAATATTTATCCATCAGAATCTTCTTCCAAGCACATTCGCTATGTTGTGATTCAACGACTCTAGAGATAGATAGCAGCCTATATACAACTCGTCAACAGAGGAAATACTATATTAGGGTTCGGGGAGAAACAGGACTTAGACACCGCCATGGTGGTTGGCATTCCTAAGAGCGTGGTTCAAAGATACTTTTTCCATTTTCGGGTGCCGTTACGGTATAAAGATATTGAACGATTACTCGACCTGCTCCGAACGCAATCTTATGATGTGTCTCAATTCCCTTCTAGGTACAGTGCTTCTACACTAATTCAAATAAAAAGGGCTCTGGAAGACTGCAGAAGAAATGAGGGTCTCATGACGAGAGCGGCGGCCGAGGCGGAGACAAACTTGCTAGAAGCTGCTTCGGAAATGGGTGATTCAACCGCTATTGCGTTACTTTGCGGTGCTCGTATGCGTCAGCCGGGCGTTTCTGAAGAGGATATGAATAGTGGAAGCGATTTGTTGAGGCAATTGATGGATGCGAAATTCCCCCTAGCATTCAAAGTGAGTGGTGATTTAGCATATTCTATGGGTCGGCCCCGGGAGTCAGAACAATTCTATCTTAGGGCTCTTGAGATGGGGCTTCAGGACAATCGCCTTGAGGTAGAGTGTTGGCGGAACTTAGGGCACTTTGCGTTTCAAAGATCACAGCTAGCGCAGGCGAGGGCCTGGTTTAGCAAGGCATGTGAGATGGCAGAAGATCCCAAACAAGTTTTGGACTGCCACTTTCTGTTAGCACAATTGAGAGAGCCAGATAGAATTGCGGTGCGACAACACTTGGAGGCGGCTGCTACATTCGGATTTAAGGACGCGTTTCTTCCGCTTGGTTCGCTTCTGCTCAATTGGTCAGGTGAGCCAATACTGGCTCGAGAATGGTTTAAATTGGCAGCGGCCACTGACCGAAGCGGGGCAGCGCTGGTCGGACTATTAGACGCTGCCGTCAAGCTAGAAGATTGGGAGTTCGCAGAGTCAGTAATTGCGCGCATTCAGAGCTTGGGCGATCTAGGTGCAAAACTATTGGCTCAGAGAGAGGCCTCGATCGAGCGCATCAAGAAAATGGCACCCAAAGGAACGACGATAGATACGGTGATAAAGAAGCCTCAACAGAAGCGATCCGGTCGTTTTGATTTTTGATGTACATACTTCTTTTATTTATCAAACAATGGCATAGGTTCGAATGCTCATGTGGCTCCGTGGTTGGGGACCACCGTTGTGATACCGCCCTTTCAACCTATCAATGATAAAGTAGGCATTGGGATTCGGATAGGGTCTGTCATTAAGCTGCGTAGTGCCGCCATGTACCCCGAGAGTTTGGTCGAGCACACACACAACCCACGGATCCTAGTGGTGAACCACGTGATATGATATGGCCCCAAATGATGAGTGATAAAGCTGTTGGTATCTTTCCCGTGCACTATATATACCATCGATTGACTGAGCTATTTTACATGGTGCTGGATGAATCCAAACGTCGGTGGGCAATTGGTCTTTGCTTGCTGGCGATTGTAATATTTTTATGGGTTGCAAGTGGCTTCTTTGTGAATGCCATGGGCGGAGAATATGTTAAACCGTACTTTGTGACCTATCTCAACACGTCGTTGATGTGCATATACCTTCCTTTTGGACTGCATCAGCATCGTAAATCCAAATCAGTGTCAGCTGAAGGCCATCTTGAATCACAAAATAGGGCGGTGGTATCCTCCTCGCCATCCTCAGACCACCGGGGTAATGCTCAGAATATGGCGTTCAATACGGTGCAACATTTTTCGGTGAGACACACTGCTCGCCTCAGCGCGCTATTCTTTTTTCTTTGGTTTACGTCCAATTTGTTAAGCAATGCCAGCTACTACTATACCACTGTTCAAAGTGCCACGATTATCAGCTGTTCCTCGTCATTTTTTACACTTCTTATAGGTGCCTACATTGGCGTTGAAAGGTTCACTATTAGTAAAGTGGGACCTCTTTTGATATCCATTGGGGGCATCGCATTAATCACGAACGAGGATAGTCACCTCGTTACGGCTCCGCCACATTCTTTGTGGGGGAACTCTTTAGCTTTGGGGAGTGCATTCCTATATGGCGTGTATACTACATTGCTGAAGCGGCAGGTGGGCGAAGAGGCCAACCTAAATACTAAACTTTTTTTCGGCTTTGTTGGCGTGTTTACGCTCTTGGGTCTTTGGCCGTTAATCTGGGCATTGAACTTGCTCGGGGTGGAGAGGTTCGAGCTCCCCATGTCAGCCAATGTTGTAAAATTGTTAACGTTGAATGGACTCGCTATCATGATAAGTGACTTTTGCTGGGTTCGTTCGATGCTCATGACGTCTCCTTTGGTGGTAAGCGTTGGCTTGAGCGCCACAATTCCTCTGAGTATGTTGGGTGAGATGATCCTCTATCGTCGATATATCTCTTTGCTGTATGTATTTGGAGCAGCACTGGTAGGATATTCATTTTGGGCAATCAACAGAAGCGAAGAGGAGGACTTTGATGACGGGTGTCAGACCTGATACTTTGCCATGAGTATTTTGGACCTTTGTACATATATTTTATACACACATATATATATGTTGTCACGATATTTATTGAAACTCTTCTATTCCGATTCATTACGTGCGCCAAAACCAGGACTAAATTTTAAAGCTCATCATGATGCCAGCATCCTGAGAGTGTTGATTCCAGGTCCAGATGCGAACTGCAATGCTAGATCAGCCAGTCGCTCTTCATTTCCATCTGAATCGTGTATGAGCACCTGCATGAGTTTCGAAAGCAGTTGCTGGTCTTCAGGTTGCAACACACCAAGGTTTAAGAGATACAGAAGACCGTGGAAATCGGTGAGGCCGTCGTTTTTAATGCCGTGCGTGGATGAAATCTGCAGGTATTCAGCGAGCTGAGAAGGGGTTTGTCCTTTAAGCTGAGAGCGGTTCTCAATGGTAAAAGATGGTGTCGTCGTAGCCCCCACAAGATCACCGATAGTCTCAGTATCGCTGGCCCTGAAGCCATGAGACAAGCTTACGAGAAGATATTCCAAGGGGAAGGCCGGCTTGGCATCCTCAGTGACTGTTAGTTTGTACTCATTGATTCGTCGATACGAGATATCTGGAACGTAACGTGTGGGAGAAGGGGGTTGGATCCGCATGAAAGCAGGGTTGGTTGATGGTACCACCAGATTCGCGCGAACCAGTGCCTCCGCCTGAACGCTAGCTTGGTAGCAAGCAACATCGATGTCGCCAAATTCATTACCCGAGATGCAGCACGTCACGAACCGGCTGCTGAATTTGAGCGGGCCTTGGGACTTGAGTGGGCCACTGGATTTGCTGGATGTGGCGTCTTCGGACGGTAAAAAGTGGGGGTATTGATTCTGCAATCTTGCTGCAAACAACATCTCCAAAGAACTGAGAAAATAAGAGTTTAGATGACGTTTCGTCACAACCTTTCCGGTCCCGTCGCCTAGGTCGACCAGATCTGTGAAAACAACCCCCACTACTTCCAATCCCAGAAGGTTTGCAGCAGCCATAACGTTTTCCGTGGGCAGCTCTTGCACCAGCAACGAATCTACGTCATCAAGTTGCTGAGGCTCCCATATGGCGTGAACCTCTGCTTTGATACCTAAAGGGACATGGTCATCGTAGTGCATATACTTCCCCACGAGGAATCCCAGGCGTTGTTGGTTTGTTTGCCGCCAGAATTCAATGAAGTGTTCGACAATTTTGGGGGAAGCGAACTCAACATGGTCCACCATGCGGAAACTCTGGCGCTTTAAGGTGATAGCCGGAGGCTGGCACTTCGAGCAAAAGCTCTGCGGCCAAGGCGCGTGACCCTGCACGCACTTTTCCTTGACGGTGTACTCAGGCTCTTCGATCAGGGTCCCCTCTTCCTTCATCTTTTTGCGCCACGCGTGCAGTGACATGTGCTTGATACCATGGGACTGCTGATATTCCTCGTCCCACGGCTCCAGGGGTTGGCAGTACTCACACATTCCCTTGGGGCCATGTGTACACAGAGATGTCTGGGGCCGGTTGATGCGACCAGTTTTACGGGCTAGCTGCTGATCAAGCTCATCTCCTAGGTACGTTTGCGAAGAGGAGGGCGGCTTAGCGGCGGAGGCACCGTCATGGCTGCTCTGGAGGTCTTGGGCCGACGAGTCATCGTAGGACAGAAAGAACATGTCGCCATGCTTGATGCCTAACTCGGAGACCGAAGATTGCCACTTGTCATTGGGTTGTTCACCCTTCGCCGACGGAGTGGCGCTCAGCGAAATGGGCCCGTGCGGTGGCAACTGGGCCTCAAGTTTAGCAATTACGTCCACCAATGGCGTGGAATTTTCGGCGTCCACCCGAAAGTTGCCATCCTTGCCTCTGAACCGAATAATCATCTTCCACGCAACACGAGGGTCGTGTCCTTACTTTTTTTTATATGTAGGTAGGTCTTCTGGGACCTTGAGCACCTGTTAAAGTGGAGTTGTTGTTTGAGGCGGTGGTTGTGGTGGTAAATAATGACGCCGGATAGGGTTATGTTTGCACACCGGTTGTGGAATAGTGGGAAATGTCCCGAACGACGCTGGAAGTGCCGGCGGACGACGCCATCTCATTGACTCTGTCGAAGTTCCGGCCAGAGGATTTGCTAAATGTTATTCAAGGCCTGAAGAAAGTCACCGATCAGGACCAGAGCCAGGCGCGTGCCATGCTCGAAGCGAACCCCGATCTCACCTACGCCGTACTTCAGGCGCAATTTCTCATGGGGATGGTCGATGAGGAGGTGGTTATGGAGGCAATGAAAACATCGGATTCGAGCGCAGCCAACGGCGGCATGGGCGATTTTGCCGCTGGTAGGCCCGAGGAGACTCCCTCAACATCTGAACCGACGAGAAGCGAAACGTCCAGTGAACCAGCAACGAGTGAGCCTGCTGCTGGACCGTCCACAATAGCTTCCCCGAAGGAAACCCCGCCTGACCCTTTCGCTCAACTTCCTCCCGAACAAGCGGCCATGATCCGCCAGGTTGTGGGTGTTTCTGAAGAGCAGTTGGCACTGCTCCCAAAAGAACAGCAAGAGCAAGTCAGGGCTCTGAAACAACAATTTGGTTTGTAAATATTTATTTATTCCCATTTAATGATAGCGCACCACCCCGCAGAAGACCTCTTTTTCTACAGCTGTTCCTCCTCGTTCTTCATGTGGACATAATCCCAGCTCGGAGCCCTCAGGGTTCGACTCCAGATGCACACCCACCACAGCCACTCCGGGCAGTTTTGCCAGCATGCCAAGAATAGTCTGGAGGAGATGGTTTTGCGAGCCATCGACATGCGATTCGAACTGATCTGCATGTCCGAGCACATGCCGCGATTCCATGATCGGCACTTATACCCTGAGGAGCTAGAAAGCCACACTTCGGTGGAGGACCTTCGACAGACCTTTGACGCCTACATCAAAGAAGCCCATCGACTCCGACAAAAATACGGTGACCAGATAGAAATCCTCATCGGGTTCGAAAGCGAGGGCATCGACGACGAGTATCTCGCAAAGACTGAGCAGCTGGCTGATCATTACAAGGTCGACTTCGTCGTAGGCTCGCTACACCATTCGGATGACACGCCCATCGATTACGACTTGACGGTCTGGAATAAGCAACTTCTGTCGAGAATACAACTGCCGGACCTGATCTATAAGTATTTCGATCGCCTGCAGGTTATTTTAAACCGATTGAAACCCGCGGTTATTGCCCATTATGACTTGATAAGACTCTTTGCTCCGGATGCCGCGGTGACGCAAACGGCGGCATGGCCCCTCATTACTGCAACTATAGATACTGCAATTGCAAATGACTGCATGTTTGAGCTGAATTCGTCTGCTATTCGGAAAGGGTGGCAGACACCGTACCCCCAGCGGGATATTGCCTCTTATATTGTGACCCAAGGGGGTAAGTTTTGCTTAAGCGATGATTCACACAATGTTGATCAGGTGGGTCTCAACTATCACAAAGTTGTGAGCTACTTGAATACTTTAGGAGTGTCTAAAATCTGGAGGCTCAAAATGTCACCCACAGGGGTAGTAGAGAAGATTTCAGTTGAGGTGAGTATTGTCGAGGCATGGATCAACGCTAACAAGTACCCTGTAGATTGATTCACGTCGACAAATGTAAATATTTCCCAATTTTGCTTTGTATGATAAATCATTTTCCCAACTTGTATAGATCCATAGTAGAATCCTCAAAATAAAATTGACAGCATGTACGGTAAAAATTCAAAAAAGCACTCACGGCGGGACTCGAACCCGCAATCTTCGAATGGCTTAATATAGAAGTTCGACGCGTTAACCATTACGCTACGCGAGCAGCTAGTCATGTGAGACCCTCAAACCACTCGGCCAAAGGCTCAACATTCTGTAGTCAGAGGTTCTCAGTCTTAGTTACCGCACCGTGTTCTATTCAGTGCAAGTATGGATGCATCAATTGTAATTGAATCGTGAAGTTACTGACGTGACGGAGATCTGCTTAGAAAGATACCAAGTTGACGAGTTTCTGTTAAGCTGACATGATCCCACAGACCACAGGGAGGAATCTTGAGCGGGAAAGATTTCCGTTGTTCCTAAACATATACATAACATGACCTGGACACAGAGTGAGGCCAGTAGAATGAGAATAGCGAGTAGACTGTATTCGAAGAGAGCTAAACAATATGATGATAGCAGGCTATTACAATGCACGCTGTTTCTCACTTAAACAGGATGCAGATATAGGTTGGGGGCTTATAAAGAAGTAAGTGCCATATGTCTGTACCGAACTGATACGGTGTAGGTAAAGGGTAAGACAGAAGAACGTGGTGAAGTGAACTAAGCAAAGTGTGATGCGAGGCCGTGCTTACTGGATTATTCGAAGACGACGATTAAGCTCAACGAATTCAGTATGTCGCACGAAACTTTAGCGAGAATCACGGAGAAATAAAAAACGAGGATAATCAGTATCCCAACATGCGTTTTTCGACGTTGGCAAACTCGATGGTAGACTGTAACTCATCAATCTGTTGATTTTTCAATTCCATAGGCGAGGGAATGTCGCAAATTTCTCTCCACAGTTCCGCGACCGTCTCACGTTGCCTTTTATCGGTCATCGCCCCTTTTCTAGCAGAAAAAATACTGTTGTGAGATGTGCGCCGTGACGGTGTAGTCAATGGCGATTGAGAGCGCTCTTGGATGTTGCGTTCAACGGTACTGCTAGAATTGACGCCGGAATTTTCGATGTTATACCTTCGCTTGTTGTGCGTGCTGTTGATTGGTTTGGACTGAGGGCGATAGAATGGAGATGGCGCACTTCGTTTTGATCCAACTGAAGGACGGGGGGTAGCATTTAAACTAGAGAAAGTAATATCTGCCAACGGCGCGCGATTTTGCGATGGCGATTGTACATTCATGTTCCCAAGTGAACTGGTTACAATCGCGAACTGATCTCAAACTAGCCTGATTATTGTGGATTGTGTTTAGGGCAGACACGTCCTCTACATAACGCCGAAAAGCGCACCCTTCCCCACATGAGCATTCCAACACACCGGGCACCCATTTCTATTCCATGATTTTCACAGCTCCCCCAAGTCACAATCAACCGCCATACGTATATAGAGCGAACACACCGGTGGTATTTTTTTTAGGCCTAAGCTAGGGTTCACATGAGAAGAAGGGAAGAGGCTAAAGAACCTAATAAGTCTAAAAATATATAGCATCGGCGGAAAACTATGACATGGAAAAGTATGTATGCATTTTCACACATCTGATTCCAGCAGCAGCATTTGACTTCGGTTGCCTCACGAAGATCTGTCCACATTCGTCCCTTGATGTGCACACCTATGAGGCTAAACTCAATAACTAAAGATTTTCATTCTATATGCATTTATAGCCTTCACCTTTCTGCAGCAATCACTATCAGCATGTGCGTGTGCCGGTCTGCTTCAATCCTCGGGATGTCTATCAAGAAATAGCTATTTAGGGTATCGATACTCGACTAGGGCGCGCGCTGCCGGCCTTAATATTATTAGTCCGATTCTCCCACTTGTCGTTGGCACGCACCAGAAAAGACCACGCTCAAAAATCACTGTTACCAGTTTACACTGAGTTTTTTCTTGCGATCGGCACTTCTAGGAGAGCTCAATCAAAATACATAGATGCTGAAGGCATTAAGAATAGGTAAGGGGAAATCAGAGGCCCATGATCCCGCCAACGAGGAAGAGATAGCTGTGCTAGTTCAAGAGGCTGTGGAGCTGGAGCGTGCGCTGACCGCCATGGACACTGTTCTCGATGGTCAAATTGACCAGGCGACTAAGCTGACGTCCGTTGACTCCAAGTTGTTCACACATCTAGCGATGGGCGTGCTTAGGTTCATTGAGGCCACTGCCAGTTTTGAGACCGAAGCTATTTACGCTGCAGTGCAAGCACTCAACGTCAGTGAACAGAGCGCTTACAAAATCAAGAGTACCGCGCAAAGCTCTGGGTTGCAAACGTCTAGTTATCGCCCTGGAGCTGAGGTTGAGCTGGCGGAACAGGAGTCCAGCCTATTGGGTGCGATTTCTATGCTCCTAACCGAGTCTAAAATGGAGATCCTCAAGGCTCTGTATAAAATTAGAAAGACTTACTTGTCTCTTGAGGACCTTCGCAAGCATGTTCAGGCCGTCAATGAGCAGATGGTCCAGGAGGGTGCAAAGCCCTTGGATTACGACTCAAGTCCTGACCTAGCTGAGTTCAACAAACTGCATGCTGAACGTACGCAACGCCTCAGAAAGGACGCCGTGTACACGCCACGCCAAACGATTGACGAATACGTACAGAGCGGTGTGGAAGTTATGTCGGGATTGCTCCACTTGATCCTGTCCAGCGTTCCTCCCAACATTGCCCGACTCTTATCGGTTGTAGGTCTTCATGGAGAACGTGAAATTGCTTTGGAAATGCTTTGGCATGCGTCATCCACGTATCGGAATGTCCATGGCTCATTGGCCCTGATCGCGCTTATCATGTTCTTTGATGGCCAGCTCCAGTATCAAGACATTGCATTGAGTACCGAGGAAGAAGACAAGATCAGCGAAAAAGCTGAGAGCATGTCAATAAAAACTGTGGGTACCTCTAGCTCCAGCACCTTGGATCTAAGTGAACCAGGTCTCACCCGCAGCCGGTCCAAAAACGGCCGAACATCAAGTGCTGGAAAGGGTAAGACCACTGCAAAACTGACGCCCCGTGAGTTGCGAGAAACTAGGAAGCACCTCATGATTGCTTTGAAGGAGCAACGCGTGTATTATCCTCACGGAGTGCTGTGGCTGCTACAGGAAGGACGCCTTGTGACCCACGTAGATTTGGTCAAAGGAGTAAGCATCTTGGAGAGCCCAGAATGCGGAGTTAATCAGATGCGACAGGTGGAAGGGTTGCTCGTGTTTGACCGTACTATGTTCCTCCTCTCGCTAGATAGGCTCGAAGAAGCGGCGAACTCATTCATCAAATTGATGGATGTCAGTTCGTGGAGCCATCCGTTGTACATGTACCTTTCTGCGGCCTGTCATCTCGAATTATATAGGAGCATGGAGGACCCCACCAGCCCCGAGGCGAAAAAGCACAAGCGCGAGGCCGAAAAATGGTTCATGAAAGCTCCGGAGGCTACTGGAAAGAAGAAGGTTCTGGGTCGGAAGATGCCGTTCGATGGGTTTGTCATTCGAAAAATCTCCAAATTTCTGAGTGCATCCAAGGCGCACAAAGATATTGACTTTGTGGATGTCATCGCGACTTCTCCACTGTATGAGGCGCTTTACTTCTGGAATGGACAAAGCCGTATGTCCTCCGAAGTCGCCGAGAGGGCTGTTCGGCGCTTGCACTATTCAGCACCTAACGGACAACACTCGGACAAGATAAAGAGGTTACCTGAATCGAGTGATGATAAGTTTACTCGCGAACTGATGGAAGCCACCTACTCCCGGCGGTCGCATAACTACAGTGAGGGGTACGAGCTGCTGAAAAAGCTCACTGAGAAAGTCGTCAGTGGCGATGTTGCGGGCACCAGTACTAAAAAGGTGAACTATCATGCCCAAGGCGAGCCTTGGGCCGGACCTGCCTGTCTCTATGAGCGGGCCGTTTTCGAGTGGCTTGAGTTTGGTCCATCACACGCTAAACAGGTCCGTCGATGGCTGGATCTTAGTGCTGACTGGCCAGATGACTATGAATTGAGCACACGAATGAACATGAAAGTGACCGGGGCCCGCGACCGTCTGGATATATATCGCCTATAAAATAAATATACCCGAATTACCTATCTCAGCAAACTTCTTTTCCCGCCCGTGAGCACTGCTTTCTAGTTATATGTGACATTATATAGAAGCCCAAGGGGGTCCTATGTTAGTACCGAGCCAACCGTAGATCAGGACCGGGGCAATGCAGTCAATTTATGTATTCGGGCCATCAAAAGGGGTGAGGGATTTACTTAACGTCATAATCAACGGTTGTTGAGAGTCTCGATAGAACCATGTTCGGATGGGCCGCCCAGGCATGTACCCATAAGGGGAAGGCACCCGCGTAATCGAGTCTCCAACGGGTTCTGTGGGGATAGGGACATGTGGTTAGGTTTGCACTCTCCGTACCACCCGACCTAGAGTCACCTATTGCAACATCACGCGATAGGTAAGTGCCCAGCCGCCCCACTGAGGCCCCACGCTCAGGAAGCCCCATTCTAAAGGTAGCCTGCCCCATTGTGCGGAAGCTAGATTCCTAACATGGAAGTAGAGGCAACCATTGAGTCACCGATCGTTTTCGCCGGAGACCAGGTCGCGATGACGGTGGAGTTTATTCCTCCGCCTGCCGCGTCCACCAGGTCGACTCCGGTTCTCCTAAGTGGGTATGCTGCGGTGCAGGGCTCCTTCCGGCTTGGCGAAATGATTCTTAGCGAGCCCTTCGCCGAGACCCGAAAAGCAGGTACTGTATTAACGAAGCGTGGTTTTGATTACGGTCAACCACAATCGAATGGTGGGCTCTTCGCTGGCATGCTGGACGGGCTCAGGCATCTTGTGGTTGCCGGCGCCAATAGCACTTCTGGAGTGGCTGGTGGCATGGCTGGGGGCTCAAGCTCTTCAACCAACGGGGCGCGGGGCGATGAGGGAGAGTACCCGATCTATGCCACTTCGCAGCTCTTACTGTTCACCGACTTGAAATTAGAGCCGAATCAGCCGTCACACAAGTTTCGTTTCGTAGTAGATCTACCGCCGAACCTTCCACCTACCTATCGCTCGCGATCTCTGCATATCTCCTATAATTTGGTCGTTGGATTTGAGCGTTTGAAGCAGGACGGCAATAATACCGTATCCGCCACGAGTCTAGGGCCCCAGGATACTCGCTTATTTTTGCCGTTTAGACTATTAGCAAGACCCCCAACTGCCTCATTGCCGACTCCATTGAAGTTTGACTTGAGGGAACCCTTCAATGCACCCCCGCCTCAACTCACCAATAATGAGGATCTGGAGATGTGTGGAGACAAAGAGCATGCCGATTGCAAGGAGAAGTCGGGCGACATGGATGCATTCATAGAAAATTTACTCAATGGCGATATCAGTGAAAGATTGGCCCGCAATTCTAGCAGCATGGCGAATGTTCCCGGTGCCCAATACACAAAAGTGAGCTATGACATCAACCGCGGTAGGACTCCCATCGCACAGCTGGTACTTGCTCGTCCGGCGATCGCCGTTGGTGACGTTATGGCTGCTCAAATTCGCTTCAAGCGACCCTGCTTACATCTCAGTGTGTACTTGGAGCTGGAAGAGGTAATCGAAGAACAGTATGCTGCCCTTGGGGGGCCCCATATGCATCTCATAAAGCAACAGGGTGTCAAAAATAGCTCTGATCCGAATCGAACGGCACGAAACGGGAGCTTACCAGGACAGGATGATGAGTCGAGCCCTCTCAATGGATCTCGAACGAACTCCTTATCCCGTTCAAATACACCATCGAGAACAGCTTCACCGATGTCTGTATCTGAAGAGGTCGTGGCGACTACGTATACCATTTATGGGCGGCAGTTCCAGGGTGTCTATGGCTTAAGTGAGCTGCCTGTTTTCTTACCCACTCTGACTAGCGTGACCCCTAGATTGGATACGGAACAGATGACTGCAAGCTGGACTTTGAGAATCGAATTTGTCGGGCTAGCAGGCTCTGCGTTTAGTGATGATGACGATAATGAGCTGCTGGCCAAGGGCCAGATCGATCATGAAACCTTCACCTGTCGTATCCCGGTTGTTGTGCTGCCTCCAATGAGCGGTGGACTTTGTGCCTCGAAGACGTGGCGGTTTTAAATTATTTATTGGTTGAAGTTTGGTGTAAGCCAAAGAGCTTTAAAAGCTCAACTCACGACTGAGTGTGGATTTATAGTTATTGAAAATCTATGGTGTACAACTCACATAATTGCGCCCTCTCTCGACATGACTGAAAAGACAATTTTTGAAAGCGAAAATAATTAATTAGCACATCACTCACGCCGCGAGAACCAGCTGCGGGGAGTTTCTTGAGATTTTGGTTCCTCGCGTTGCCGCTCGGTTGGAGTATCAGATTTCAACGTGAAATCTTTCGCTGGTGTCACCGGCTCGAAAGTTTCATCTAAGCCCTTCAACGACGGTGTGTTTACGGTTGATGAGCTCCCGGATCTGTTTATCTGAGAAATATCATGGGAAATAGGGGCCTGAATCGGATTTGGCTTCTTGAAAAACCCGAAGAAGCGGTCCAATCCACTCGGTTTTACAAGCCTCGCACCTGGATGCTCACTACTCACCAAGTGGAATAGATTAGGATCGGTGTACTTGTTAAAAATGCGATAATTGTTGGTAGTCATCCACCTTTCCAGCCATTGCTTATTCCAGGCAAGACTATTCCCAGTGCTAGTAACGAGACTGGTAGTACTGCTGCTAGCACTTTTAGTACTGTTGGCATCACCGCCTTGACTGCCATTGTTCTGACTTTGATGGGCAGCTTCACTAAATTTAATCTCTTTGGCACTGGCCAGCAGAGCCATCAGATACTCCTCGATTTCGTGCCTGATATAATCTTCTCCCCCAATGTATCCCAAAGCCTGCGGTTGCCAGCGATCCTCGACATCCCAGGCATTATTTACATCATCAATGATCTTTTGGGCAAAGGCTTTGTCCGCGTCACTGAGTTTCAGAAGCGGGGTGATACTGGGATTCCGGATGTTGATGCTATGAGTTTCGATATTGACAACGATATCAAAATCAATCTCATTACCCAGGAAAAGGTTATTGGTGGTTCCCATCATTCCGTACCTTGTTTCTGGCTGTCTCAGATCGTCAAATTGCTGTAATGGAACGAAGGGAGAAAAGACGCCGCCACCAGCGAAAATTTGTAAAGGAAATCCGCAGTACCGCAACAATGATTGACGATCTCTAGTTCTCAGAGAGGCCGGAGTTTCCAAGTTCAGTTCGTAACTACTTAGGAGCGGCGAGCCAGAGTCTTCCAAATGATTGATGAGATTGGGGATAAGCGAAATTAAGGCAAACTGAGTCGTTCCAAGCACGTCGGTATCATTGGCATAAAATAGAATCTTGGATTCAAGCAGCATGGCTTTCAAAATGACAAGAACCTGGGTACCAAAGTCATGAACACACCGCTGAAGGTTCATGCCTACTTGTAAGTCATTCTCGTTGATCCACAACGGCATGTGCACGAGATTATCATAAAAGTTGTCGATGATAGTGCGATCACCGAAATTATGTTGCTCAAAATAGCTGCGCGTGACTACCGTAAGCTTTTCTTTGATCGGTCCAAAAATTGGCTTGCTAGCAATGACAAAAACTGACTTTTGCACGACGCTACGCGTGTACTCCTGATTTTCCTCCATAGCAGAATCAAGTTCATTTGCCGCCATTTGGCGCGAGCATGCAATACCAAAGAGCGTTGTCACATTACGAAAATCACTAGTTCCTGCTTGTATATGACCCTCATCATCTCTGGTGAAAGTTAATGAGGTGGACGCAGCCTTATTGCGGTCATACAGCAATGTGAAATAGCTGATATTTTCTTCAAATTGATGCGACCCATCAGGTAGACTTTGAAATGGTAGATAGGGCCACATATTACTTTTTGAGCTGTCAGGGCCGACCCAATACTCAACTTCGGGTCCACGTTGATGATGAAATCCTACCACCCCAACGCCAAAGATTGGTGGTTCTGGCCGGAAATTTGGATCAGTTTCCGTAGGTAATGGAGATTGCGCATATTTATAAGGTCTTGGGGATGCTGTTGGCGATGACAGCGATGCGGCGCTGAGTCGCTTCGAAGAAAACCCAAGAGGAGGATCAAGACGCACTGGGCCATTGAGATTTCGCAGTTGATGTGACCTCATTGACCCTGAATCACTCGCTCGGCGCAGTCTCTCTGAGGGATTCAGCTTTTGTGCTCCCCCCGTTTTGGTCCACTGGAGGTAGTCCTGCTTGCTGGGTGACTCTGAAAATATGTCATGTTCCGATCGCGGAGGGGATTTGCGCGGTGAGGCCTGAGGGCTTGCAAGAGGGCTTGCTAGAGAGAATTCACCTTCTTTTCCTTCATACAACGGGATATCCTGAGGCGATGATGACAGATCCGTCCCAGAACGAGGTGCCAACAGATCGGGAACTACATCAATACCGGACCCTCTCACTTCATTATTTGTGCGAGGAATGGTATCAGGATCCTCAACACGACGGATTGTGTCACGGCGCGGAGAGAGTTCGGTTTCCGCTTTTGGGATTTCAAAATTCAGCGATGCCTCCTCAGTGTCTTCCGCCTGAGCAGCTTCTTCGTTCAGAAAGGTAGTTGCACGCACATCTCGTTGTTGGGTGTCGTGTTTGGAAAAACTGTGATTGGTATCCTCCTGACCAACGGTTACAATTTCATCATCCGACCCATTGAAATACTGATCAGGATCGAAAGCGGGCACGTCACCATTGAGATCAAAAGTCGCAGCAGAATCGTTCCCTTGAGGCTCCTCGGTCCCCGTGTGTCTATTACCACCGGTAACGAGCATCACCGGCCTCGCAAAGCCCAGTTTTTGATGGCGCGCTTGCAGCATCTCGACACTCTCGGGCTCAACGGCGCGCGCCACTGATCGTTGAGGAATCTCGGGTTCAGCACCGTCTTCATCATTTAGTGCGGGAAGCAGCTCGTTCATAGTACTACTGGAACCTCCGTTTGAAAGCCCCGCTTTTGTCGAGCTATTGGGGTCAGCCAAATCCGCAGTAGTTGTACTAGCCAAGCCGTCTAGAGGAACATCGCTAGAGACGTTTCCCGATGTGGATTCCCCGAGATGCTGGGTTGCATGGAAGCTGTTGGATGTTTGATCACTGCGGGCGGGAGCGATTTTTACCGGTACGGCAGACACCACCTGATCTTCCAAGTCTTCAAGTTCATCGAGATCGATCTCATCAATGATTTTGGTGAGAGGAGGGTTCCCTGGGCTCAATGAGCTCGAAGAATTTTCCAGCAGCGGGGGATTTTCGGGTGAACACGGAGTCAGATCAACCGATCCCGACCTTGATTTATCAGCATGATGAGGTGATCCGTTCCCGCTGTGACTGGGCGATACTGGGACAGAGTCGTGGTTCCCAGAGTCAGGTCCGTTCAGCGCTGGCTCCACCTTTGCGACACTTGGTTCACGGTGCAAAATAGGGCTGGCTTCATTCGCGGAGGATGAGTTCTCATTACTCACGGGTTCAGACCGGTGGTCATCAGTAGCCTCTTTATTGCTAGGTGGCTCGGAAACTTCAGCTTCTGCACCGGTGGAATCGGCATGGCTGTTAGTATGGTCCTCTGATGGAAACTGTAATTTCGGAATCGAGTTGAGGTCTAAGATGGGCTCGACCTTAGCGTTCTCAGCGGGACTGGTGGTTTCAGGGCCCCGACCATGCGAGCCTTGGAGCGGGCTAAGTTCGGGACCAGATTCCGGGCTCAGCTGAGGACTTAAATCCGATGGTTTTTGGCTAAGGTCAAGTTCGGCGGGGTCCCGGTTTTTGCTGGGGCTGCTGGATTTACGCGAATTTGCAGCCTTACTTCTCCGTTTTTTGTTTCCTTTGGAACTCGCCATTCTCCCTAGACCTTTACCCAAGATAGTGTATCTGCGCGCTTGCCAAAGCGGTCGACCAGTATTTTCGGGTTTTGCCGGGGACGCGTGTTTGTTGAATCTGTATTTCTTGTTAGTGTATGAAAGAATAACAGCCACACCTTTAAGTGTAGCACCCCCCGATCATGTGAACATTGACGGCGGTGTCTTAATGGAACAGGGCTGGGGTGAGCGCGTCTTCAGTTTAAAGATGGTAAGGGCCGGCCAACCAGTGCTTCGCTGCAGGGATAAGTATAATTGCTGCGTTAATGCCACAGTTACCTGCTTTTGATTGCTACATAGTTCATATACATTCATATTTGCAGGAGAAGAATTTCCTGCTCCAATGCTAATTTCGCCGATTCTCGGGGGTCCCCTCCTAATCGAAGTCCTAACACGGCTTTGCGCATCTTTCTGAGCCGCTCATTTCCAGCGAAGTGTGTGATATTAATCGGAGAGCAACGATGTAATGGGGTTAGTTCCAAATGGCTTTGACTGGAGGAGCGGCTTAGATAGAATATTGTTTTTTGCAGTTCCTGGACAGCATTCTGGTGTGTCTGCTCAACTAAACGCATTGGCAGATTCCGGCGCCTTTGTAAGTCGAGTTCGGCTTGTCGATTAGTTAGCTGGTTTTGCAAGGACGCGATCTGCTCGCGAAAATGAGCTTCGCGCTCAAGGGCGGTTTTCTGCCAAGCTTTCAGAAGGGCGATTTCGTCGGAGAGCAACTGCGACTGCTTCAGTTTCTCCTCCAACACAAGGTTCCTTAGCCGCGTGGAGTCAAGTTCTGTTGATAACTCCTCGTTAAGTTTCAATAGTTTTGTATGATTTTCACCATTTTCAGACCCGCGATTCTTCTTCTCCTCTGATTTTTTTACCTCATGCCGTTTCTCAAGTACGAGGTCCATTTTCGATACCACTCGATCAAGCTCTGGGGTGGGCTGCAAAGCGCGAAGCTTTTCGGATATTTTGAAGATAGATTCATCATCGAAATTGGGGTTCTCAAAATTGAGCTCCCTATCAAAGGAGTCCGTAAGTTTGTTCGATAGTTTTTCTTTCAGCTGCGTAACTGAGATCTTCCCCGAACTGTATTCGTCTATTATCGGGGAAACGGGAATTTGAAGAAGTTCTATTAGTGGAAGCCACGAAGGAACGATCGGACCTAGAATGGGATCGAGCGCCGCAGCGATTCCATTTTTAAGGATCTCTAGATTCAGTTTAAGGGCTCTAGCTTGCCTTTCGCTGCAACGGAGCTCGAATTTAAGCGACTCGAAGGACTGCGTGTGGTTGTTTACAGTTTCGAGTTCGGATTCCAAGCGCGCTATCTCCGCTTCCAAGCTAAGCTTTTCTCTAGCCAGAGAGTCTTCCAGCTCGGTACTCAGTTGTCTCAATTCCTCCAATTCTGCATTTCGTTGCTGTAGTTTCTGAAGGTCGCTGGCGCACTGTTGTGCTTGTTCCTCAGCCAGCTGCTGGTCTAGTTGGGCAAGTTCCAGGCGTTGTTTCAGTTCTTTGTTTTCCGTTAACACAGATTGCACTTTCACGTCCAGTCTTTGGACTATTTTTTTAAGCCTTTCTTCCTTTGTTTCCATGTTTCTTAGACAAGCAAGAGATATCGCTGTTAGGCCTTGCCTAGCATGCTGTTGTTGTTTATTTACTCTAAGGAAGGCCCTGGATAGGATGAGATGGTGAGATTTGGGGAAGGGGCCACTCCGAACACAAGGCAAGGGCTGCATGGAGGGATATATTATATTAGCCATTGCGCGGACTCAGTCTGGAAGGTATTCTGTCAGTAAATATGAATGGCGAGAAAGAAAAGCGAGGAACAGTTTAAATCTCGACGTTTTAGTACTATATCTCCAGAACTGTTCACAAAAGAGCATACTTCGATTGATATGATAATAACGGTGATAAATCGGTGATGACGTTACGCGTTAACGTCAAATTCTGCCCCCACCCTCCCCCCTGAACCACACACCCTCAACGCGGCCGACTTGTTCTACCTTAGTTCTTGATTACGGGCGGGGCTGCATCTATCACAGCATACTATAGCCATTCAGAGCCGGGAGGCCTACTAGCTAGTAATTCCCCGTGCACGACTTATTTTGTTCCACAAATCCGCAGAAAATGTCTTCTCTAAGCGATATGGATCGCGAGAACATTCGTGAGGTTTTCAGTGTGTTCGACGTCGATAGAGATGGCCGATTAGACTTCCATGAACTCAGCAACTCAATGCGCTCGCTGGGCTTTGAGCCCACAAAAAAACAAGTTTTGGAGTTGGTTACGCGCTATGACCCGACCTCTAAACGCTACGTCAGTTTACCCGAGTTTGAGCAAGAAATGTCGCGCCTGATATCGGCACGCGACCCATTGGATGAAATTCGAAGAGCATTCTACATGTTCTCGCCGGACGGCAAAGGTATTACTTTGGAATCCCTGCGAACGGTAACTCATGATTTAGGAGAGGCCATTAGTGATGAGGAGCTGAGAGCCATGATCACTGAGTTCGACCTAGACGAGGATGGACGCATTTCGCTCGATGAGTTCATCCGTATATGCACCAAATAGGTCATGAAAGATGAGATTGAATTGAATTGAAGTTGATCGTGTTGGTTTGATGTGAGTCCAACTACTATTGTCGCGGATTTGAACGTCGAATTAAGCAACTCGAAGCAACTCCAGTAAACATAAGCCGATTGGCGATATTGCGCGAAACAAGTGCTGAGTAGGGCGCCTAATTTTTACGATCTGTTTTGGCCTAAGTCAAACAACCACTTTGTTCAGTTGATCCCCTCGAGTATACTGGGCATTCCAACTAGGTTGACTTTCTCTATAGACCTCAGGGCCACTATGCTTTTGTCGATAATTCATCGGTGTTGAAGCACCAAAGATTAATACCAGTGATACCAGACTTGTTACAACTGAGTATATTATTGTATTATTTTTAAATTAATTTCACATCTAGCGATTTACAGTGCCGTACCCTTAGCCCTGCATCCTGGCCGGGTTGTTTATATGGTAGGTGAGTGGCTTTGTCATCTTCTCAGCATGGACTTTTCTAAGGTACGTTTGGCGGATTTCAGCCAAGCGCGACTCCGCGATGTTCTCGCTGGCGACGAACAGCAGAGTGAGGATCAAAGTGGACTCGACGGCTCGATTGATGCCTCTGCCACTTTTGATTCCCTCAGTATGAGCAACATCGACGGGCTCGGAGCGCTTCCTGATGGAGCGGTTCTTGGCCGTGTCTTGGCCCATGCTCCCCAGTATTCGGTGACATCCTTATCCACAGTAGACTTTGGTAATGATGATATCCTTGAGATGGACCTGGATCCTAATACCGGATATTGCTTGGTGGTCACCCGCGAAGGTTTGACGTTGTGGAAGCAGCAGGCCGATAACCGCATATTTTTCGCGCTTCCGCCAGACCATGCCGTGTCTGCACGGTTTATTAAGGTCAAGCCTCGTGAGTCTCATAGTACTCAGCCTCACTTTGTGCTCGTGGACCGAAAATTCGGACGAATCACGTATTTTGATTCCGTTAGTCGGGCCGTGATTAATCCCGATGTGGACTTTGGTAAGTCACAACAGCGAGGCCAGCGTCAAAACCATGGCTATGTGGGTTCTGTGGAACTAGGTGACACGGAGGAGATTGAACACCTCGAGATTGTAGGCGAATTGGGCCTTGTTGTGGCCTCTAACTGGGGCCACTTTTACTGGATTAATTTACGCAATGATTTGGGCAAGATTGCAGTTTGTGCCACTCCTATGCGCCATGGCTCAGGCATCCTTTCGCGATTGCGCAGTTTAGGTGCGTTTTCTCGAGATGTGGTATCAATCAGAACTGGAAGACCGGTGAAATCCACGCAATCTGGTGGTTTAGGATACCAGGTGTATGTCGTTAATCGGTATGGTGATATCGCACTGTGGAATGTTGGTCTAGATGGAGTCCATGAACTAGTGACAGAAACTCGGGCCGGCCCGAAGCTTACTGCCCAGATGGACTTGCTATACCCAAATTCTGGCGTCACCTTATGCGTGCACGATTTGGCAGTTGAATCAGATTACACCCATGTCCTTGCAAGTTTTGCGCCTGACTCAGACTCCGCGTCTCGCGTTTTTGTTGTCATCTCTTTTAATCTAGATTTCGATGTGGTTTCAGTACGTCGACTGCAGACCTACGAGAGTAGAACTGGCTTCATGGACCAAACCACAATCAACCTCCACGTTAACTCGGCGGGTGTTATAGTAGTGGTAACCTCTGATGCCTTCGTCTTGATTGACTCTCCTTCTAAATTCGATGGGGAGCCTTATTCTGCGGGCCTGCCCCCTCCCAGATGGGAAGAGTGTCTTTATTTGAAAGAGCACGTTGCCGTTTTCACATCAACTCCCGGCCGAGAAAATTCTATTTTGATCGGTACTAGCTGGGACCTGGTCGACCTGCGGGTTACTGGCACTGTTAACACTGAAGAAGGTGTTACAGAGTCAACTAGCAAAGTAAGGCTCGAACAAGCGGTCTTTGAGGCCTCCAGCACCAATCCTTTGGATCTACATAGGTGGTCGACATTCGAAGCTAAGCCGGACCCAAATGCTGCTTCGCAGTTTGCTCTGGAAATTGCCAATGCTGAAACCCCATTTGTGCCCGTTGAGCTCCCTAACCTGACTGTTCATATAGAAATCAGACAGGCCAAGCTCCTTGAATTGTATTCGCTTGCACCTGAAGTTCCTGTGCGTGAAGTTGCCCAGGCACTGATAGCCGCCGCTGTTCTCAATAAGTGGTATGAGCGAAGTTCTTCGTCTGGTCAGCTCAGTAAATTGCTCATGGCGACTCTCAAAAAACTTAATGTGAAGCAATCTATCCGTGACGTATTCTTACACAACGTCCTTGTTGTGCCCATGCTACTGGCTGACATGGCTTCCGTGACCAATTCCAGTGGAGCGAATTCGAATCTTGGTAAGAACTCTGGAGCATCGCTGCTGACTGATATGGCGTACCTTATTCTTGAAGTTCTGCAATTATGCGATCTGAACGATCTAAGCATTCCAATGTGGGCGACGGCTGCTCCTTATGAACAGGCTTTAGAATCATTGGCTAGTATCGCGAGTGATTCTGATAACGCTGAGCTACTAGCAACGGTAACCGATATTTTGTGTTCCATATATGAGACTACAGCGGTTCAAAATTCCCCGGTCACACGCAACATGCTGTTCAAATTAGCTCGCTTGAGTAGCGCTGCTGCCATAAATATTGCCGCAAAGCACAATCTTTATTCAGCCTGGGCACCCTTGGAAGTCGACCAATGGCTTCAAACAAATGACCCCAGCACTGTTTTGGAACACATCAATGAGCTACCGGATGAATACTCGGAACATATTTTCGAAACATGTGTTACTAGTCACCATATTAGGGAACTGGTGCAGCAGCTAGCAAGCGTTTATTCAGAAAAGGTGATGGACTACTTGACAAAACATAATTTGCACACCATCGCTTGGACATTGGCCCCACAAAGCCAAGCTTCCACGCAACAATTACAGTTGGCGACTAAGTGCGCAGAAAACGCCCACGATCAGCGTCTTTATGCTAGTCTGTACAAGATTTCGGCATACTTCACCGGTGCTGGTAGTGTGGACGAAGCCCAAAGTGAGCTCGAGTTGGTGGCCGCAAAGGACTCGCTATCGAAACAATATCAATTGAGTGGTATTAATAAGGCAGAGAGCTCGTCTCTGGTCCGCCATGGATTGGCACTATTGTCAAAACCATCATTTGACTGTGACACGGCGGTGGATCTTTTCGCCTTGGCACCTCTTCAGGCGATACCTGAGATGAATGAAAACTTCGTTCGAGGTTTCAAATTAGTAGCTCGTAATGACAGCGTCAGGCAACGGCTTTTAGTGCAGCAGATCATCATCAATACAAATTGGGATCGCATTAGCAACTCACTTGCCAATGATGGATCGGGTTCCGACCCACAGACAGTCATTCGAAGACTGAAGCAAACCTTATTCTATCATACACTCGAGAAGTTGTCACCGGCGTACGCTTCACTACTCCTCAACTTCCGCGCCACATTAATAGCTTATGATCCTCAAGAAGTTAAAGCTGCCTACTCCTGGGACTCTGATGACACAGTATTCACGGAATTGTCAGAAATAGCTCTTCGAGCCCAGAGCATCGCCGATAAATACGATGTCTATTCGCTTGTGGCTCCGCTGGTCGACGATTCTATGGATATAGAGTAACGAAATTTTGTACTTATCGCCCTGTTAGGTTCTCTGTGTTCGCTTTCGGCCGAGCAAAACAGAGTTGAACATAGCCAATGTATTCGCAACAGATTCTTCTCAAACAGTGAGTACCAATGTACCACTACTTATGTCAAAAATATCAACATGAGCAGGTAACTAAATAAATTATCTCTGGATATTCCTCCTGAACTTAGAGTACGCTCCTCCTAAACCAGGAGCTTTGCTAGTAGATATCCAGGGGGATCGGCCTAACTTCCGATTATATACTTCCCAAAGCGGAAGTTGAACCCTTCCTCGCATAAGAATGACTCTCTTTTCGTCCTTAAGTCCGAGTTCGGATAGTGCAACGGGAACGAGCAAATGCAATGAACGTAAATTAAGACGCTGCACCACCGCCATTCCTACACAATCAGCATGCTGCCAAACCCTGTTGGCCTCATGTGGCTCAAGCAACTCCTTTTGGATGCAATCCCCGTCATCCTCAGGATTGACTAAAAGAATGGCTACTAGTGTTCCTTCAATGCAGATTTTTAAATTTTCCTGTAGGTCAACACCCTCGCTATCCAAGACTGCAATGCTCACATCTGACAGCGAAACTTCGTATGGTGCCCATTCGGTCAGATGTGTGGTCCACGACCGGTGCAAGTAGTTCATTATTTGCAGAGAACGCAACTCGGCAGACGAGAAACCGCCCTGTGTGATGGTTGAACCTGAGTTGTCATCACTGCCAATTGAGTCAACTTCCACGGCGGCAAACTGGAAGTCAGAACTACTTCCCATATGAATGACTGTAGTTACGCTCGTCTCGTTTTGTTCAGCCATATTGACAATTGCCGTATTAAGTTCTAATCCCAGACCTTTGGTCCAGCCGGGTGTGTTTATTATCAAGCGATCTCCGCCTGCTTTCAATCGTTGATAAAGTGCCAAAAGATCTTGACAGAGGTCCAAATACCGGGTAGGCGTCTCGCTGGGTGAAACATAGCCCAAATAATGGCATTTTTTTACGCCCCGAAAATCGGGATGGAAATATCCCGGCGAAAAATTCAGTTCGCTTATTTCATGCAACGACAAACAACCGGGCACAGTAAATTCTGGTTGGCCAGGATCCAATTCTAAGTAGAACGTTCGTGGCTTCTTTTTGGAACCAACCGCGCCATTTTGACAGACCAATTTGTTGCAGAGGAAACGAGCAAGACTGGATTTCCCCGAATTCTTCGGACCCAATACCACAAATTGCGCAGCGGATAGATCCAAATCCAGCCAGGTTTTCGGGATCTGTAAAGTCGACTCAGCGCTTTCCTCTAATTCTAAAGGGAACTGGTACGTGGTGTGCCAAAGCTGCTTGTAAGGAGGTGCGAGATCGCTGATATTGCGTACGAAATCTGGATCGGTTCGGACCTCAATTACTGCGGCGAAATCTTGCAGCTCCTTAATGATGTCATTGTTAATAGAATTGCTCTGGGTATCATGAACCGCACTAATCACTGGATACGGAGGCACCGGCGAGGATACACAAAAATAGCTTGATTCATCATCAGATTGATGTTTTGTGGCATTTAGGGTTATGCCACAGATCATAACAGCGCCTTTGAGTACGCGAAACTTGAAATGGCCGGCTAAGCTGAGGTGGTCGGAGCCAACTCCCCAAAGCATGTGGTGGGCATCGATGACGGCTCGTTTACTAGGACCAGCCTGACGCAACGAGCCCAGAGCGCTCTGCATATTTCAGCAGACAAAGCTGTCACACTACTGACGAGTCGTTCACAGCTGAGGCCCGATGATTTTCATGGCTTGTGGGAGTCGGAGGCTATCGCTACCTATCATGTGACTTGTACTCGAGGCAGTTAGTCTCTCGGTGCCAGGCCTGGGGTTTGTGATCGATCACATTGTGGAGAGTGTATGTGGGATAAGTTGACTGGCTGTTGGCGAGGGATATTATGTCATCGACACGAGCCAATCTTCCTTTCCGTTCACACTCACATAGTGGTAGCTGCTCTCACGGAAAAGTATCAACCATCTTAATCCAGAAGACGAAAACATGAGCGAGGATCTCAGAAGCAAGCTCCACACCTACGGCAACGACGCCCGTTTCCCCAACCAAAACCAGAGCCACCGTTGCTTCCAGAACTATGTGGACTACTTCCGATGCGTCAAGGCCAAGGGCGAGGAGTTCGCTCCTTGCCAGGAGTTCTACCGCACCTATCAGGCTCTGTGCCCGACTACCTGGACCGAGAAGTGGGACGAACAGCGCAGCAATGGAAACTTTCCTGCTTACGACCTATGAAAGCAAGGTTGTAGCCGATAATCGTAATTTGGGTCCATCGACTCTTAAAAAACAAACCCAATGAAGCACTATATGTCAGGCTATATCATTAAACTTATTTTGTAGATCTGCTTGAGTAGAGAGTACCACTGATTAATGTCACATAAAGTCGTCCTCCCAGTCGTCTCCCCTGTTCTGATTGCTAGACATTTGCATGGACTCTTGATCGAAAAGATCCGAGTATCCCTTTCTGTTTTGCTCGGCTATTTCCTTATAAGCTCGCGAAGCCTCGAGCTCGCTCTTCTTGCTCTGCATGTACCTCTGACTGTTTTGCTGTGTCTTTTGCGCGAGATACGCTGCTTGTTCAGCTTCGAAGTCAACCTTGAGATTGGCTTGCTTTGTCGCGAGAATACTTTGGCCATCGCTGATGGTCATTCTGCCTACTTTGGCGGTGTTCCTTGGCAGCTTTGCGAACGAGGCAGTGGTGCTGAGTTGGCACCAAACCACTTGCTTTATCTGCTTTTTTGGATTGAGCTGTTGCAGTAGGAACGCACTGGCGGCGACAATATCTCGAGGGAGTTCAGTCGGACTGGCCGAGTCTGACTCTGGTCCACCCTTAGCCGTGTTGCGGCGCACGTAGATCGGCAGCCGCTTGGAAGACTCTATGTTCACCCATATGTCCGACGGGATAGGATTCTTAAGGATCTCGTCATTCTCTGCTTCGCTAGTCGGGATTATAAAGGTTGTATCACTTCTTTCATCCGTGTAGACATCCACCATTGTTCGGCACAGTGCACATAAACTAATTTCATGGCGCTAGGTTTTTGTCCTAATTAAGCAATGCAGCTGTGTCTGATGTCAACTCGCCCTGGTCCATAGGACAACATCTTCGAAAATTGTTGACCGAAGCGGTTATTTCGTTGCTAAATCAAGAGATATTTATAAGTTTTCAAAAACTTACTCGATAATAAATAAACGTACGCGTTTCTGAAACTGGCCCCGCCTCGCGTAGCCTGTGTAGGATCAGAGGTTTGCTGAATGAAGGTAGTCGTGAAGGCAAGGGTAATATATCGGACCCAGAACCATCTGAACTCGAACTCGACGCGTCGCGATATTTTGATTCCTCCACCACTAGTACTAAGTACTAAACGCATATAATGGATGTTCCGGAGGAGTTTCGGGAATTGGATTTGTACGAGGTTCTGCAGATATCTAAATCTGTAGACCAGGGTGCCGTTCGAAAAGCCTATTTGAAGCGGGCTCTACGAACGCATCCTGACAAAACCGGCGGTGATGACTCTGAATTCAGGAAAGTTGCCTTTGCCTACTCCATTCTCGGGAAAGAGACTTACCGCAAACAATATGACGAATCCGGAAAATTGGATTTCCGTGAGGACGCCACCATTGCTGATTTGTTTTCGCAAAAATTCAAAGTGGAAATCACAGAGGAGATGATTGAAGAAGACCGCCGCGCTTACCAATACAGCGAGGAGGAAACACGCGATCTCCTAGCTCTTTATGAGAAATTCGGAGGAGATTTTGACCGAATCACCGAGAGCCTGATTCATTCTACACCAGATGACTTCGAGCGATTAGTGGACACGCTGGAGCACGCCATCAATGCTGGACAATTAGAGAGAACTTCGAAGTTCAAGAAAACTAGCGCCAAATCGCGCCTATCAAAGCGCCGCAAGGCTGCCGAAAAAGAAGCCCAGGAAGTGGAAGCGGACAGGAAGCTATTAGGACTCGAGAGCGAGGCTGGATTGGCAGCTTTGATCCAGCAGAGACAACATCAGAGATCCGGACTAGGGGGGCTTATTGACCAGCTTGAGGCCAAATACTCTGTGAGTAAGCCAAAAAAGGGTCGGAAGAAGCCAAAGTCGGTATAGCCGCTGTCCCCCTCCAGTGATGCCATTTATACATATACATTCATCAAATTTCATAATTCCATAATCTTGTGAAGTATTCAACTTTGCACCATGCATCCTCATAATCTCTGAACTGAGTTTTCTCCTGGGCAATCAAATGTTCACTGACCACCTTGCCATTACAGTGCGCATTCACCTCCATGTTCAACGCGTCATCCTCCTTCGAACTGGATCCCTTGATTTGCCAGCTGCCAGAGTAAACTTCGGACTTTCATAAGAAAAGCAAAGTATTTAGTTAGAATGTCCAAAAAACACGCCCATCATCATTTGCAGTTGGCCTTCTCATTACTGACCGTGAGGTTATTCATGCGATAAACATAGTAGCCAAAAGAAAAAAAAAATTAACAAAAAAAGTTGAATATTACTTTAGATAAAAAGATCATGATTCGCTTCTCGTTCTTTGAATCTCATGTTTTGTTAAGCGTTCACTCCCAACGCTGGGTCTGAGACTGGTCATAGTACCCAGGCTGTGGGTATCCCTGCTGAGTGTACAATGCTCTGGGTTGAGCCGCCGGGGAGTCAGGATGGGGGGACACCATGGGGTACGGCTGGTGCTGCGGATAGAACATGTACGGGTCGAAAGACTGGGGATTAAAGTCCATGCGAGGGATAAAGTTGTTAAAACCCATTGCGAACTGCTGCTGCATTTGGGCCTGGGCCTGGGTCGGGTCGGGAGTTGCGGCGCTCTGCTGAGGAGCACCCTGCTGGGTGCTGCCCGGCTGACCAGGCTGGCCATTGCCCGGCATCACATTGGGAATGGCCGCCGACACAGGAACCTGGGCGCCGCCCATGCCGGGCATCTGGGCCTGCTGGCCCGCCACGAACTGGGGCATGCCGTAAAGAGACATCTGCTGGGGCATCATCGGCATATAATTACCATACATCATCTGGGGCTGGCCCATATCCTTGCTGGACTGGACGGGGGCCGGGGCCGGGGCTTGATAGTAAGAGGGCTGGGCAAACTGCTGAGGAAAGCCGGAAGGTGCGCCCTGGTGGGGTTGTTGGGCGTATTGAGCATACTGCGGGGCGTACTGCTGCTGAGCGTACTGCTGCTGAGCGTACTGGTTGGGCACCGGCTGTTGCTGGCCGTAGGCAGGCTGGCCGTAGGACTGCGGCTGCACGGGCTTGACCTGCTGCTGGGGCTGAGGGGGCAGCGGTTGGGTCGGCTGGACTTGTTCGGGGACCGCGGTGGTCTGGGCGGTTTGAGGGGCGGCCTCGTCCTTGCTCTGCTCACTGGCGGGCACCGATGAGGCGCTGGATGCTGCGGACTCGCTTGCCTTCTTTGAGGGAGAGCGGGCCTTGCCGTTGTGAGCCGACGGCTTACCAGTGATGTCTTCCGACTGCTCTCGACCGTTTTGCTGCTCAGCAGCGGGTCCCTTGGGCAGCTCCAGTTTTTCCATCTGTTTGGTGGCTTCGCCAGCGGTGGCCTGCTTTTTCTTGGATCTATCACGATTACGTCTCTTCTCTGATACCTCACCGGTGCCCTGCTTGCTCTGCTCATCCTGGGCCTTGGTGGCCGACTTTGCCGCGGCCTTGGCTTGCTGGGCCTGGGCCTGGGCTCGGGCCTCAGCCTCAGCCTTGGCCTTGGCGGCCTTCTCGGCCTCGGCGGCGCGAGCGGCCTCAGCCAGCTTCACCTGCTCGGCTTGGATCTCGGCGGGGGTGCGGTGGAGCATGTAGGCCCACGAGTGCTTGCCATCGGGCCGGTCGGGCCGAGGCGGTTCCTGTGCCTGATCCTTGGGTGCGGGAACGGTCTTTGGCCCAGCAGCGGCGGATGCCCCGTTGGCTAAAGCTCCAGCAGAACCAGCTGCCAGCGCCGTCTTGCTGCTCGCCTTTTTCTCCCCGTTTCCTTTGCCCTCGGTCTTGGCGGTCGAGGCCTTCGAGGCTACGCTCTCCTCGGAGGTCTCGGAACGCTTGTCAGCAGGGGTGGTCGGCGCCGCCTTAGATCCGGCGGCAACCGTGTGGGTTAGTGCCGCAGCCCAACTCAGTTTATTATCCGGCGTGGGGGCGGCCGGAGCCGTGGTCGGAACGGCGGTCTGTGCGGGTGTAGGGGCCTGGGCGGCGGAGACTGTGCCGGCTGAGGGCGCCGATTTGGAATGCTTCGCAGCGCCAGCGCCGGTTCCCGCCTTTTGTGGCACGCCGGCATGGGAGCTGGCGCTGTCCTTGACCGGTGCCGCCGCGGCTCGTTTGTTGGCCCGCGGCTCCTTGTTCCGCACCTCTCGTTTCGAGTTCTCTCGCGAGTCCCGGGCACGATCTCTCTGTTCTCTCTGCTCCTGCTCCTTCAGCTCGCGTTTCGACATGACCTGCTGGCTCTTGCTGACAAGACCGCCGCTGATCTTCAAGACCGACTCTTCGAGATCGCCGTCGTTATCTTCCAGTACGACTACCAAATCCTCGCGGCTCCAGTCTTTGAATAGGTCGCTGAGCTGGTCTAGCTTCGACACCGGCGCTGCGGCCTGCTCCTTGGCCTCCCGCGGCTCTTTCTGGTGTGACTTTCGGGCAGCTGCTGGTTTTCCACCGCGCTGTCCTCTGCCAACACGATCCTTCGCAGGTTCTGACATCAAAACTTGTTGTGTGAGTAGCGTAGAGGTAACACGTGTTTCTATATTCTCCCTGCGGTAGTTCTGATGGTGAACAAACTTCCCCTAAGATTTTCAGCGTGATATAATGACGATTGTGAGACTCCTCTGCTCTCCGGCCCGGCTTACCCTAGCCCTATCTATTCCCCAGCGCCTACGACCAGCCCAAGTCTCGTGGGTTTCGGCAGTTGAGGACCTTTTTAGGTGGGTTGGTGAGGTTGGCATATTCAAGCGTTCCCTGCCCTTGCCTTACCAAGGGTGGTGCCTGCGGGCCGTTCACGATTTGCCGCCCTCCCCCCCCACCCCGGAGAATATCAGTGGTACCACCGAGCCGCTGGATGCATTGAAAGGGGCGATTGCTAGAACTCTCGCTACGGGTTCTGTGCCGGGAGTCATATCGGGTTAGCCAATCGGTCTCACCGGACAAAGGCTACATTGGTGCAATGCAGTCTCCCCAACGCAGTTTCGAAGCCTGCTTCTCCATCGCATATAAGTGTATATGTATATGTAAACACAGTTAGCCAGATTTGTTTAAAAAGTTCAAAGTATGCATACAGATCCGGTACATGTCGGCATGATTGTGCACCGAGAGAGGGTTGCCTGTGATACATTGATATACATGACTAGTCTATACAGTGCGAGAGCTATCACTTGGCAACGGTTAAACACAGGTCTCTATCACCCCATTGCACCCTCAAGGGTAGATATAATAAATTAATGCCAGATGGATCTCTGCGTGATTCTCCATCCCCCACCATGTCATACCTATCGATCTTCAATGTCGCCGACATAGACGCCTACGTTACACTTGTCCAGCAGCATTTCAAAATTGACCCAGCCATGGTATTCGTTAAACAAGGCCGTGCCATCCTTTCCGGCGGCCCGAAGTAGCTGGGCCCTGCCCCCCGGGTGAAAGTCCAGGTACGGGGTTATGTTATACACCCGTCCACCGAGAATTGTCCACGCATCATCTTTTTTATTGTGCTTTTCCAACTCAGTTTTGGAAATGCGGCCCAGCCGGGCCATTTGCGACTGTGGAGGGGGACCCCGCATATTATGACTTCTCGCTTTCGTGCGGGCCCAGTCCATTGGAGAGTGGCCCGGCTTGAGAGCCACCTTGCCGGGTTTTCGCGGGGTCTGGATCCCCAGATTGTTCATACCTCAGCTGCGAAATTAGGGCGAGTCAGTGAATTGGTTTTCAACAAGAGGGCTATGTGGGCGGGCACTTCGCGTTTTTGAGAGAACAATTATTGATGTATGTGGGTTATAGAGGGAGGTTACTGTATGTAGGAGGATAAGCCGGCATAGGGTCACTAGGGCGAAATTGGCAACACGAAAGTTACCGGAGGTCATTTAATACCGCTAAAGATCTGGCACTGCCTGAACCGATGAGGAGGGAGACCCCTACGGAATGAAATCGTAGAATCTAATGAATGACCCCCAAAAGGCTTGTATGTGACTGGGAGAGACCCTCAAAGGCCGGGTCACCGTGGCTCGGTTGTCAAGTTTTCCCCACGTGACCCCAGAGTATCGGGTACATCTTCACTACTATCGTCATCCCTTTGGCTTGAAGCTAGCATAACCGGCCCAGTACAGAAGATGTCGCGTGCTGCAGGCCGAGTTCCCTCGGTGTCGTCGCTTGCATCTAGTAGTGATGCTGCCCCACCCACAATCTATGACAAAAGCTTGCTCCGACGGCGCAACGAAGTCAGCTTCAGCGCCTTTGCCTACATCTTCAGCGAGGCTATCCAGTATTGTCACCGTCAAGCCAAGGACGTGTCTCATCTGGAGTCACGACTGAACAAAATGGGACAACACATCGGTGTACGTATGCTGGAATTGGTGGTGTTGCGGGAGGCGAAGAATGCCAAAAGAGAAACGAAATTGCTGCAAATCATACAGTTCGTCACCAGCAGTATCTGGCGGTCCTTGTTCGGGAAGCCAGCCGATTCGATTCAAGTCAGCACTGAAGAAAAACATCAATACATGGTCATCGACAACGACCCCTTGGTGTCCAAATACATCAGCGTCCCTAAGGATATGTCCAGCTTGAATTGCAGCGCCCTGGTGGCCGGCATCATGCAGGGCGCGTTCAGTGTGGCGGGTTATCTCTGTACTGTGACTGCACATAATCATGAAACAGCAGAACTGCCCAACAGAACCGTATTTGTGGTCAAGTTCGACGAGACGGGCCGACCGCTATAAAGCGCGCATCTTCGACAAGTTCCACATATATTATGCTTGTTTCGGAAAGAAAAGTTGACCAGCAATGTTGATGACCTGATTTACTTATTTATATAGCTTCATTATCCTCATTATACTGTCCATTCCCATCGTCGAACACAGGGCCCCACCATTTTAAGAGTCCCAACGGGCCTAGTCAACTCGTTATAAGCTCAAAAGATCCAACAAGAACGTCATCAAGCCAACCCACAGACCGGCGATCTGAACGGTTGGGTCCACCGATCCCCTCTTACACCTTTATAGTGGTGAGATCTTTGCGCATCGAATAGGCGTCCTCACCGTCTGCATAGTACGAACTCGTGACCTCCAGTACTTTGAAGCCCAGCCGGTCCCGATACAACTGTAGCGCCGCTACGTTAGATTTTCTCACATGAAGGCTGACATGCTCGGCTCGGTACGACTCACGCATGCTGCGCATGGATTGTTCCAGCAGCCTGGCAGCAATTCCCAGACGCCGGTACTCTCGCATAACGGAGATTGACGTGATATGGGCACTAGGAGGTTCGTCCTTGGAATGCTCGGTGTTGTCGTCTTCCATTTTCGTGAGCACGTAGCCTACAATCTGCCCGTCGTCGCTCTCGGCTACATAGGAGCCCTGTGGCCATGACAACGCGTGATAGAGGATATATTTGAAGGTATAATTTTCTGGGAGGTTGGCCAGGTTTGCCTGCTGAATCGCCTGCAAGTCAGCAGGAGTGGCGGCCCGTATAGAAATCATGTCTTAGTGTGGACTATCGGCGGAGATCGAAATCTATAGATGTTAACCACTCAAGATGAAAATACTAAACGTATCCAGTTATCTATACCCCAACCCACGTTAAACCCCACAGCTACAGCTAGCTACTGCGACGGCAGTGGATAATGCATACAAGCACCTGAGAAATGGAGCTCGACGTTGTATAGACTAGCATGGTTCACTTGCTTGCGATAGACTAAGCATGAGCCAATGCTTCACAAACGATTATGTACTGATGGCTGTAGTGTTTACTATTCTGATCTTTAGATTTTACAGTGTTATTAAAAGAGCGTTGATAGTCCCGTTGATGCATGTTCGTAGAACCAGTCAGTCACTGAGCATAAACTTTCGTTACTATATGCGGAAACCCCAACATGACAGTGAGTTCTGTCTAGTTTTTCGTTTACTTGTTACTTCGACTACCCTCTGGTAATATTCTTACATGTGCCATTCTTAGACAAAAGCACGCCCATCATCCCCAGGCACAAACAAATGAATGGATGAGGGTAGTCATTAAATTTCGAAGCCCCGCATTGTTCGCACCGCTACCAATGATTTATGCCGAATTTTCCACGCGAGACCTATTTTTATATACGACCGAGGACTTACTTATAGCTCTAAAGAATAGACTGCCTAAAGAATTTTACTCAAACTATGCAAATGTGTTCTATTGTCGACGAGCGTAATAGTTCCTAATAACCAGTGGAGTCATAGAGTGCGTTCGTGTTCTGCCATGACTCTACCAGATTTTGGGTCGTGTGTTACTCTAAATCGCTGCTTGGGTGACGCGACGCTTCTTGAAATACCACAGTGTTCAGGGAGAGGGCCTAGGGTTTTTATTATTGTCGAACAATGCGCCTGGTAAGACCCGGTTGGCTCGGCCATCGGGACGAGAATCGCGTATTTGAGGTCTATTCTGTGGATGTAAGTATTGATAATTCCCGTCTAGTGACCGGTGGTCTGGATTCGAAAGTGAAGATTTGGTCCACCAACAGCGTGGCTCATCCGGATCGCCCTGACCAGCCCAAACTTCTGGCCAGTATGGCCGCCCACACCGGTGCAGTAACCGCGGTTAAATTTTCGCCAGATAATCGTTTCATAGCCAGTGGCAGTGACGACCGCATTGTGCTTGTGAGTGAGCTGGACCCGAGTCGACAGCCGCGGAAGCGGGAGTTTGGTAGCCCGGCCACTGACCTGGAGGAAAGTGAGGTGTGGACTCCTCGGAAACGGCTTGTTGGTCATGAGAATGACGTTCAAGACCTAGCTTGGTCGCCAGATGGCCAGCTGCTAGTCAGCGTGGGCCTTGATTCTGCAATCATAGTGTGGAGTGGCCAGACCTTCGAGAAATTGAAACGATTGGTGTGGCATCAAAGCCACGTCAAGGGAGTGGTCTTCGACCCGGCGAATAAATTCTTCGTGACGTGTTCAGATGACAGAACCGCGAGAATCGTTAGATACTCGCGGGCCAGTCCCACAGAGCTTAGCTTCAGTGTAGAAGCGGTGGTTTCGTCCCCTTTCACCGACTCCCCATTAACCTCTTACTTTCGACGCTGCTCGTGGTCGCCAGATGGTGAAACAATAGTATGCCCTAATGCAACCAATGGACCTATTCCGACCGTCGCCGTAATCGAGAGAGGCCAGTGGTCTATGCCTGCTCAGAGACAGGTGAGCTTGATCGGTCACGAGGGAACCACTGAGGTCGCCCGATTTTCGCCTCGTTTGTATAAGCAGCCGGATGGCTCAGAGGTATGCATTGTTGCCACTGCTGGAGAAGATGGTAAGATAGCCGTTTGGAGCACTGGGAATCCACGGCCACTAGTAATCGTCCAGAATGTCGCGTCCAAACTGATAACTGACTTGGCCTGGAGCCGGTCAGGGAAACAACTCTATGCATCCAGCTTGGATGGTACGGTGGTGCTACTGGAGTTCGGTGCCACGAAGGGAGACAAGCTTAACGATGGTCTTGGCGAAGTCATCAGCCTGGACAAATCGCTAGAGAGGTTGGCGAAGTATGGTAATGCCACCGATCTCATGGATATTCCTCACAGCGTGGAACAAGTAGAGATTGAGAAGCGAATGGAGAAAACGAAGCAAATCGTTAAAGAAAATGATTCCGGCAACCAAGCGCGGGGTTCCGCAGCGGATACCTTACAGGATCCCAAACCAATCAAAACTGCAGCCCAAACCCAAAGACTGCTTGAATCGGCGAACCCCCAGCCGCAACCCGAACCTCGTCCTGATACCGGTGGTCATCAGGATGTCGAAAATTCTATCATACAATCGAGTACAACAAGCACTCAGAGCGTCTCGAAACCTCAAGCTGAGGTGACTGAAGATTATGCTGCTAAACATAATGCGTTGACCACTCCTGATTTCTCTGTATCCACCCCTAATGCCCCTCCTTCGTCTGCCACGACAAATACCAAACCTCATCCGCCCACTCGACAAAAGACGTCAGTTACTAAAGATGGTCGTAAACGCGTGACGCCAATGCTTCTGAATTCGCAGGGCACGGAGCCTGCTGTGTCTAATCTCAATGGTGCCAACCCAATGATGAGGTCAACTGGAATGATTTCCAACCGATCCAGTCAGATAAGCGGGGGGTTGATGCCAGTTTATGATAGATCAGTTGTCTATGACCGCGCGTCTGCGGCTTTGCCTCCCGGGGGTATCAACTCGCTTATCATCGGCAATAAGAGACGGTCCGATGATGAGCCGCAGCCCGCGAAACGCAACAAAGAAGACACCACTTTCCTGCGTCCTGTTGTACTCAATCCCTCTTCGACGGTTTCACAGATTAGACTGGCTACCCCTCGGGTCATATCACATTTGAGTAGCGATCTAGCTGCAGATGCCGTGTTAGAAGCTCGCAATGCGAGTAAAGCTGGTGAGCCAACCCGAATAACCCTGGTTACCAAAGGCCACACTGTATTCATAGATTTCATTGCTGAGTACGCCAGTCTGTTGGCGGGGTCTGCAGAGACATTCTGGGCGGTCGCGTCCGACACCGGTGTTATATACTTGTACACACCCCAAGGAACGCGGGCTAGTGTACCTCTGGTAGTAGGGTCGCCCTTGGCGATATTAGAAAGCAATGGTCACTATTTGTGCGCGCTGACCGCCACCGGAATGTTGCATGCCTGGGACCTATCTCCAAGCGTTAGCTCCCAGTGCGGCCGGGCCCTTTTCCCGAGCACGAGTATCGGGCCTTGTCTAGACTTGGGTCAAAGGTTCCAGGAAAATGGTTTAATTAAGGGGCCTCAGGTGACACAATGCTGGATTACCGATGAGGGCCAATGTCTCCTCTCGCTGAGCTCCGGGTCCGTGTTCCATTATAATACAGATCTGATGTGCTGGTCCCGAGTGAGTGAGAGCTTTTGGGCCTACGGCTCGCAGTTCTGGGACTCGACAGGATTGCAATATGCGCTTTCGACCAGTTCAGCTGGTAGTCCCGGCGGTGCTGGTCCGATAGGGCCCGTGATTCAGGCTGAGTTGCGCACCAACGAGGAAGCGCTGCTCAAGGCCGGTGCCAGAGGCCGGCAACTGCAGCGACAAGCGGTCAATCGCACGGTGCAAGCCGGATTTCAAGGCTTTGAGCAGAGTGTCTCCGTGTCGCATTTAGCCAACCGTGTAGCGGCTGCTCGAGCACTGAAATCGCCGGAGCTGCCTCGCTTTGTTGTACAATTTGTGCGCAAGCTGGCGGAGCGTGGCGACCGACTTAGGCTCGGGGAAGTCTTTCGTGAACTGCAAGGTCAACCTGACAAGCTGAAGGCAGCCCTGCAGACGGCTGCAGAGTTCAAGGGGGTGCAAGAGTTGGTGGCAGAGTACACAGATTTAGAGTAGAAAATCCTAACGGAACACCAGAACACTCCATTGACGCTAACCTCAAATATAATGCCTCATGAGTTTTTTTCTTTTCTATATAGTATTGATATTATCTCTTCTATATCTGTGGATTTACTGTTCGAGTCCCTTATTTGACGAAACGCAAGTACGGCTTAAGCTCGCGCACCTCCCCAAACTTGGCCTTTGCATCCTCAGTAGAAACCGTGGGAGGGACAATCACATCTTCGCCCTCGACCCAGTCGACAGGGGTGGCAACGCCACGGGCATCGCTGGTCTGCAGAGCCTTGACCACACGCAAAACCTCGGACACGTTGCGGCCGGTGGAGGCAGGGTACACCAGGAATAAACGCACCTTCTTAGAAGGATCAATGACGAACACGTTACGAATGGTCATGGCCTGCTGACCCTTCTGGAAGTTGGCCTCGTCCACCATGTCATACAGATAAGCCACATTGCGGTCGGTATCGGCGATAATGGGGTAGTCGACCTTGGCACCGCTGGAAGTGAACTCCTCGATATCTTTAACCCACTCGTCGTGGTTCTTGATCTCGTCAGCGCTCAGTCCAATCAATTGGGTGTTGACCTTCGCGAACTCGGGCGCAAGCTTAGCAAAGCCGCCCAATTCTGTAGTACACACGGGTGTAAAGTCGGCCGGGTGGCTGAACAACACGGTCCACTTGCCATTGCTGAGGAACTCATGGAAGTCGATGGTTCCCTTTGTGGTCAGGGCCTTGAAGTTAGGCGCCTCGGAACCAATCCGGATCCGGGGCTGCTTGGCGGCATCAAAGGAGTAGAGTCTAGCGAAGGCAGCCGCGAAGGGCTTGCGTGGGGTCAACCTAGCAACGGGTGACAAGGTTAATTTCAGCATGCTCGTTTACCCAAGTCAGTGTTGGGTAAGAAAGCGTAAGTGTTTGTTTGCTCCGGGCTCAAAACCGTTGTGAGTGGGAGCCGTAGGGTTCTTCATTGGTCACCTAAAGTCACGCGATCTCACCGCCTCAACGGTTGGTCTGCAAACTCGTTGGGACGACCAAAATTCGTGGTGGGGAAAGGCAACAAAAAGCAAAAATAAACTTGCTCTCAGTGAGGCTCGAACTCACGACACAGAGATTATGAGACTCTCGCTCTGCCAACTGAGCTATGAGAGCAGATGTCGTAACGGAACGAAACTGACATATAAGTCCCCAGTCAGAATTGCTGATCTACTGTTTGATATTCGTGTTTTAGTGCTTTGTCCTCAGTTCATTCACCCGCGAATATTTTGCGAGTGCAGTTCGTTGCCTCTAGTTCTCAAGGACCGCGGCGCAACGACGGCGGATAAGGGGAGTGCGTCCACATGACTATGGCATCTGTGTCGGAGAGTAAGGCTGACACATCTTAAGGTACGCGCCGAGCGCCATGGCATTCTCGAGTCTAGAGCTCGCGTTCCAGGCCGAGGATGAGTCGGTGGTGATAATTCCCAAGCAGGGACTTCCTGCCATGGAGATGGCCGGGTGGAAGTCGCCTCACCTACGTCCTCTTCGACGCAGCGAGGTACCGCTGTGGTTCGCCGTTGTCCTCAAAAGGCAGGATAGATGCACTATAGTCTGGCCGGAGTGGCTGGGAACTACGCAATTACGGCACTACGTGGAAACTGAGCGAACTAATTCCGGGCAGTTCGCCGGACTTCCCTGGTATTGGCAGATAATGAGCCAGATTCTGCTGAAGGAGGCCAGTGACGACTTTGTCGGTCGTATCGACGACATCATGCAGCTTCTCCAGGACTTGCGCGAAATACGCCTTACCAAAATCCGAGCCGGTTTGCTGCTAGCCAATGAGTCTCACTTGCAAATGACCGGATTGGGTGCTCTCGAGCTGAGCGAAGTCACGCCAATCCTGGGCCAGACAATGCGTACTTTACACCGCTTCCATAACGCCACAATAGAGTGAGCTGTACAGTTGGCGCCATCTCGCGAGCTACATCGAATCGGTCTCTGTATTTGACCATGGTATCTGCATTCTTCTGCGAAGAAATCATCAACTCACTACATAGCATATAGGGGAATAAAGTACGATAATAGAGCCGGCGATATCCGTCATCTCATCAGCAGTTCCCAACCACGGGACTGGATTCACTGCTCATGCACTTTGCCTGAGATCGTAGGACTGAACATTATTGTTTGAGTCCGCAACTTTGGCACTGTGAGGCACCACCAGTACGATGTCCGCGTTCTTAATAAAGCATGCTGAATCCGGGTTAGCCTCTAAGTGCTTCTCACGGAAATATTCTGCCTCTTCGCCAGCAGGAATCCGGGCGTGGCCATACAGCGTCACCGAGATCTGACCAAGTTGGGATTGGTTAAGCTTCTCCAAGTACTGGCTGAGGTTGCTTATTCCGCCTCCTGGTGCCGAGACATCACTGGAACGGCGGTGGCTGGTCCAGTCGTGGATCAGCACCGAAACCTGGGGATTCGCCTTGATATTGCAGACCTTTTGCGTACCCGGAGGACTGGACAAGATGATGGTTGCCGGAGTCGACTCCGTTGGCTTGACGTACGAGAAACTCATAAGGCTAACCGAAGGCACATCATCCTTGGAAGTGGCCAGATGCAGAAGATTGTTGTTATTGAGCAAATCGTCAACAATTGACGGAACACTCATCGTTGGTTAGTGAATTGCTAGGGCGGTGGCTTATACAATCGTGATTCTCAAGGTTTACAGTTCGTCGAGCCTTAAGTAGGTCGCCAATACGCACCGTGTCAACTAGACGAATACTGTTGGGGTGACTTTCTCCGATCTGTAGATTCGGTTTGCGACAGATGCAGCAACTATTAGTTCACTATGTGCTGATTAGCATTGGGGTCTCATGTGGTTTGGGCACCCGCGGAACACCGACAACCGAAACAAAAGGATGGGCACGAGAACGAACCTATATATCACCTAGCCCTTGGGCAGCGACCTGCGGGACCGTTCCAGACACAGTGGGACAGTCCATGTCTTAAAGTAGCAGTTTGAGAGAAAGCGCTTATAGGAAGCATACAAAATGGAGATTCTCTGGTGACACCGGAGCTCAATTAGTGGAATTTTGGTATCTTATGTGATCAGTGATCTGATGTTTGCGGTGCCCCCCCCCCCACATTTGGCTCGAAAAAGACAGTAAAAAAACAAAAACGGTGACCATTATGTGAAAGCTTGCATGAACACCTCGTCATGTCAGCCAACATCACTGCGAAGGTCTCGACAGTGTGCTAAGTAGTCATGCAGGGATCGATAATCCACTCGGAGACGTCTATCGGGTCAGGGTATGCTGGCCTGTCATGACGGATAATTTAGGCTATATCCTAGATAGCGTGACTATGGAACTCCTCATTGCATTAAAACACGCTCTAATGTCATAACATGCCCTAGGTCAATCCAGCTGGTTCCACGGTAAGTCTGGGGACCTTGTGTCGACTGCATTATGCGGTCATGTACTGCTGTTCTGGGTATTCATTATCTGCAATGCGTATATCCTGTGATTAAAAGATATTATCTAACTCGATTCAGGCTGAACCAGCTCTAGGCTGCTTTGATAATTAATGCTAATGCCACAATAACCAAGCTTAGGGAGGTCACAAAACTCAGCCCGACCTCGGTTCTACTCGCCGGAAATACACCGCTTTGGAGGACCACCTGCACATGGAAATACCGGATTGTCCCTAAAATCAAACACAGTAAGCCCGCAGCCACAAAAAGGGATCCAATAGTGGTGCTTGCCCGGTGCAAAAATGAATTATCTTCCAACTCAGGCAGCCGGAACAGCTGGGTGAGGGCAACCCCCGCGCTGGCAAACGTGAGGGACGTCCGCACCCAGGCTAAGAAGGTCCGTTCGTTTGCCAGGTGGTCTCGCGCAACGCTTTGTGTATTTGTTAGACGGACGTTGAGCATCTAAAGCAGATCACAAAGGCGGCTGTGCCCCCTTAGTTCGATATTCCCGATCCTCTGGGTTAGTAGGAAAGTCGTGCCAATTCGGATGATATAAGCTGCGGAACACTAATCCCGCGGGTAAGTCCTGCGCTATGCCTGAATATCATAAGGGGTAATATGTGGTCACAGTATATTTTGGTTACAGTGTGCACACATCCCTGGTTGTGGTAAGGGTTGTGTGTGTGAATAAAAATTCACTAACATAACGACTGCCAGAACGAAGCTGTAGTGGCTTGGGGGACAGGCTCTTGACTACTACCATCTCGGCAACCACTACCCTCAAGCGAAATTGCCTCTTGTTAGACAGTTCCGAAGGGACGTAGTAGCGACTCACTTCCGCACTCGTTGTAAAGCCCCTAAAATATTGAGAATGAGTGAGGACCTGAATTTGCTCTTTGAAGAACCCGCTGATTTCGCCGCAGACGATGCCACTCCTACTTTCATCAACTATGAGCGTACGAACCCACCGGTGGATCAGCCCCAAGAACTCACTCTCAGATTAGTGGCGAAGTCTCCTCTGTGGGGTCATTTGTTGTGGAACGCCGGTCGTGTCTGCGCGGAATGGGTCGACGCCCATTCTTCCGAGCTTCGCGGCCGCACCGTGCTAGAGCTGGGCGCCGCTGCAGCTGTTCCTGGATTGCTGGCCGCATTGGCAGCCCGCAATGTCGTGATCACTGATTATCCGGACCCCAACCTGATTGAGAACATCAATCATAACATAAAGCTTCTGCGCGATCAATGCCCGGACCGAACGCTCAATATGGCCAGTTTGGGTTATATATGGGGAAACGACCCCGAGCCTCTTTTTCAGGCGCCTAACCAAAATGGCGAGAAATTTGATCTCGTAATTATGTCGGACCTAATTTTCAACCACAGCGAACACGAGCGTTTGTTAAAAACGGCCGAGCTCACGCTCGCCCCCACAGGACGGGTCCTAGTGGTGTTCTCGCCACACCGCCCTCGTCTTTATTCCAAAGATCTGGAGTTCTTCGACAAAGCTAAGGAACACGGTTTCCATGTGGAACAAATCATCGAGCGTAGAATGAGCCCAATGTTTGAGGAGGACCAAGACACGCGGGAACTTAGAAGTATGGTATTTGGATACATTTTGACATGGTCTCACTAATATGATTGAAAACCCTCGGAAAATTTGAATTGAAATTGAAAAATGAATACAGTCTATATGTGGGAATAGCCATATAGGTATATAATATTTAATGATTTGTATCGACGAAGATGGAAGGTTCATTCCTAGCTTTGTCCAAGTGATTATGTTCAAATGTATTTACGATATATATCATTATAATTATTACACAAGCGACTTGAATATTAAGAGTTTCATGATAAAACGCGCTTAAGATTATTCTTGTTGTTTTTAATTCGTAATTTATGTGTTCTGCTTTCAAGCTGATGAAGTAACCGTCTTGGTCTCACAATTCCACTTGGTGGTGTACTCCGTCTCCCACACGGTCTCATAAACAATCACAACGCCATTACTAATGAACTGGCTGGCAGATCCAGTAGAAGTGGCAGTAGACACCGTAGGCTTGCTGGTGATAGTGGGCACCGCAGCGTTAGCCTCGCCCGACGTGGTGGGCACAGGAGCGTTAGGCTCGCTGGTGGCAACTGCGGCGAGAGCGCTAGGCTCACTAGTAATAGTACGGGTGTTGCAAGATGTGGAATCCACAACAATATCAGTTGTGTGAACGGTAGTAGTGACATCCACAGGAGAAGCGGTGACAGCACTCATATTCTTGAAAGCCGTGGGGAACAAAATATGAGTTGCATCAGTGTTCACACCGAACGCAGAGATAGTCGATGAAACCAGCGCAGTGTGCTCGGGGCTGGTCACGGCATTGCCATTCTGAGCAGAGGAAGTAACTGAGGCTACCCAAGCAGCACTAGAAGTAGTCGAGGACACGGGAGACTCTAAAGCAGCGCTAGATGAGCTGGATGAGGTAGCGGGAGCACTAGAAGTGGTCGGTTTAACAGTCGGCTGAGGCGTCGAGCCACCGTCCAAATTCTTCAATTGTTGCGCGAAAGAGACACCATTCACGATGTTGGAATTGGCCTGGCTAGCGTCCCACACCATGAACCCAGCAAAGTTCGCCTGGCTTTTCAATTCGGGCAACTTCGCCTTGACCTGATCGATGGTAGCGTAACCAGAGCCAGCAGCCGAAGGAGAACCAGGAAGGCCAACGTAAAGCTTCACATTCTTGTTGGGAGAAGAGTTGGAGGCGAAATTTTGCCAGGTATCAAAGTTAAAATTGTTTCCAGTCAAAGAGCAGTAGTTGTTGTAAAACTGCACAAAGAGGAAATCAATGTCAGCATGGGCAATGGCCTCACCATTGGTGGCATCAGGATAGGGGCACTGGGGGGCCGCGCTAACGTAGTACTGCTTGGAGCTATCGGAAGCATACAGTTGACGCAGTTTGTTGACAAACGGAACATAGTTGGCAGCATTCAGATTATTCTCGCCATCAAGATCGAATCCATCAACCTTTGCCGCTCCGAAGGGGCGCTTATCGCTTGAACCACCAGCGAAGTGGTCCCAAACCTGCTGAGCGACGGATTCCGCATCGTTAGCGCTGTTGAAACCATAGCTCCCTGCAGCGCCTCCAAGGCTAATCAACACCTTCTTGCCCATAGCCTGGCACTTCTCGATGTCCGCACCAATTTCCGGAGCGTTCAGCAAACTAGTCCCACTGAAGTAGTTGTTGTAGCCAGCGACATTAACAGAAAGTTGGTTGCCGCTGCCGAAAGAGTTGATGAAACTAATGATATAGATGTCACCAGGAGAGTTTTCGCAGTAACTGCCGAGACTCTGTTGGGATCCCGCGGACGCCTGGCCCCAGTAGAGAGCCAAGTCAGAAGCCAAAACGGTGGACAACTGGGAAAGAATGGAAAAAATCATCACAAGAAAACAGAAGAGTTGATTTTGAAAAAGAATGAAAGACAGTCGGGAGTTGGTATCGAAAGAAGGGACGTGAAACTAAATCACAACACAAGAAGATGATGCTTGGATCAAAGTAACTTCTGTGTTTTACGAGGTATCAAAGATCTCTCACAAGAGAAAGGGGTATCAAATTCTCAAAGTCTTAATTAATGGTGGACCGTTCGAACCGAGACGCGAGAGTCGATGGAATAAATATGCCATTCCCTGCGCTAGACACGTGATAGTACGCTACCCTTTTCCTCGATCGCGACTAATAGGTGGCTGGGTCAAGAAACACATTCAGGAAAATGGGGTACGGGGTCTGCATCGATCTGCGCGTATGGCCATATGCAATCTACAATCTATCAAAGCATCAATAAGGGCATTTTTTGTTGATGAGAGGTCAAGGAGCTGAGAGAAAGCCATGTACTTTGATAATGAGAAGAGACCATTCTTCATTCACGCCTCCACTGTATGGTGTGTATATAGCTCATCGCTTATGAAATATGTTTATCTCCCCATCGACGTGAATATAGGGGAGGAACACCTGCTAGGGTAACGCGACTCTCGTGCCGTGTGCCGTGAAGCAAGAGGGAGTCCCTACTCCATATTGGAAAGCGCGTTTCTTCCGCGTTTGGGTACGGGTATCAATAGTTATGTAAGTATTTCTGTCTTATGTAAGCAACCGTGTTTACCTTCCCTTCTGGGAAATATAGTATTACTTACCTACTTCATTATGTAATGATATATTCTTACGGAAATGAGCCTATCCTAATTCGGTTGTCTATTGTACGAAAGTCCATATATCCGAATCTTGTGGGTAGAATAGATTTTCTAGCCTTCGACGTACATCCAGAGAAAAAATGAATGTGGCATTCATTACTATTCTCTTAGATGGAAGTTCTGATGGCATCGATTTCAGTACTGTCCGAAATATTAAGTCCTCATCTTATGTTGGAAAGTCTTTTTTATACTAGATAGTGATCTGTAGAAATTGGATTATTCTTGGCCAGATTTTGAAGGATGATCTAACCAAGTGAAGGACTTCTCTTGTGTTTTAGGCGAACCTTGATACGCTTATTTGTCCGAAACCTATTTGCCCCATGATACTCTTATAATTTGGGGGTTTCTTGGTTGTCGGAACCCCTAGTCCCGCGCCGCCCCCCCTCTTCATATTTTGGTCCTTTATGCTCATGGCAGTTTTTTAGTAATGCAAGGAAGCTAATAAGACTACATAAACAGCATATTGTATGTGGAACTCCCGAAACCTCTGTCGAAATTTTAATTGAAATTGTACGACGTACGAGTGATTATCAATTTGTTGAGAAATCTGTGTCCAACAGTGTACTCGTATAGAAAAAATATCAAGCTGGCTTTAGAGACAAAACCTCACAAACACAAAACCTCACAAGACAACTGTCACCAACTCTCGAAAGTTCGTGATAGGTTTGTAGTTACATTCATTGTTTGGCGGTATAATTTGGTGTGTTATTTGTCCAGTGTAATGAGAAGTTCTAGACTGACTTGCGTATAGATTGCAAGAGCTATCCAGACCAGTTAGAATGCACGTAATTTTAACTACCCCCAGCATGTAGGTTTAGGTTAAAGATACCAATCTGGTCTCGGCCCCCGCTTCCGCCACATAGGCGAACAATACCGTCTATTTGTTCCCATTCCGAGCATGATTGTGGGATACAATAATTGCTAGCAGCCGCAACTTTCGATTGTCTGATCTGATCCATAATGGACCTTCACAACATTCGTGCAACATAAACAATGCAGAAAAGATCGGGACGTTGTTCGAGGAATTTAACCTTAGCTGCGCATATATTACAATTATCGATACAATGATATAATTTAAATCTCTGTTTGTTACCCCGCTCCATTATCTACGGTATTTCAACGTCTCCGGTAAAATCTGCACTCAGCGAAGGGTGCTGCTGGACGACGAGATCAAGGGCATCTGAACGTGTCATCTTGAAAACCACGGCCATTAGAACGCTCCCCAATAATCCATCACCAAGGAGGGCTGTTCACATACCCCAACCTCCCAGAATTTCCGCCCATTTTTGAAGATTAGCGGCAACTTATGTGACCAGGAGCTCTCGAGTGCGGAGGCGATGTTTCGATCCGCTAAGACAAATGTATGAGGTAAGGGCTTGATGTATCGGTTTATGTAGAGGTAGACACATCTAATCGCTTCTAAAAAGCCCCACAAAATTTGTATGATATGCGTAATCAAATAGTTTCTATGTTTTTTAATGTCTGATTTGTATTATCGGCTACAATTTGCTTTTGCCGCTCTATACAATATTTACCAATTTTATCCACAAAAGGAATTGGCTAACTGGGCTCCTGGCGGAACAGGATACCTGCATTACCTCTGGACCCGATCTCCCCGAACCCTGTTTGCAGTCCCCGCGCATTTACGAACAGGTCTCCTCCTTAACCCTTAAACCCAGTGATGCAGCAACCTTCCAATTATACCCAAGCCGATTCGTGCATGATGGCCTGGATCCGCCCGAGCGTTGCGCCCCAGTGGAGATGAATTTAATATAAATACATATACTTTTATTTCGATACAACAATAATCATTGCAAAGTTCTCTGATAATATAGAAAACTTTATCCGAAAGGAATCCTTTTTCTTATAATCACAAATGGTTAATCCCAAGCCTGACGGAAAAACGGTCTTCACGAACACCACTGGATGCCCGGTGTTCTCGCCTTATGCGTCGGAGATGATTGGCACCCCGGGGCCTTTGCTCCTCCAGGACAACTATCTTGTTGATCTACTGGCTCATTTTGATCGCGAACGTATTCCAGAGCGTGTGGTCCATGCCAAGGGTCACGGTGCGTTCGGTGTCTTTGAGTGCACTAAGGATGTCAGTGACTTGACATCCGCTGCTTTCCTCAGTGAGGTTGGAAAGAAAACCGATCTCGTAGCCCGCTTTTCCACTGTGGGTGGTGAATCGGGCTCCGCTGACAGTGCTCGTGACCCGCGCGGATTCTCTGTGAAACTCTACACAGAAGAAGGCAACTTGGACTGGGTGTACAACAATACGCCCGTGTTCTTCATTCGAAACCCGGCAAAGTTTCCTACCTTCATCCACACACAGAAGCGCAACCCGCAGACTCATCTGAAGGATGCCAACATGTTCTGGGATTTCCTGGTCCAGAACCCGGAAACACTGCACCAAGTCCTGATCCTGTTCAGTGACCGTGGCACCCCTAAGGACTCCATGCACATGCACGGATACTCGGGTCACACTTACAAGTGGGTGAAGAAGGACGGCACTTTCAACTACGTGCAGATCCACTTGCGCACTAACCAAGGCATCCAGAACTGGAACAATGCTCAGAGTGGCGAGCAAGCTGGTGCTAACCCTGACGTAGCTATGCAAGCTCTTTTTGAGGCCATTGAGCAGAAGAAGTACCCCAGCTGGACTTGTTACGTGCAGGTGATGTCCCCCGAAGAAGCCGAACAGCAGGATTTCAGCGTCTTCGACCTCACGAAAACCTGGCCTCAGTCCAAGTTCCCGTTGCGTGAGTTCGGTAAGTTCACTTTGAACCGCAATCCTACCAATTACTTCCAGGATATCGAGCAGGCTGCATTTAGCCCTGGTAACCGTGTTCCTGGTTGGGAGCCAAGCGCCGATCCCGTCTTACAGTCGCGTCTTTTCTCTTACCCGGATACCCATCGTCACCGCCTCGGTGCCAATTTCCACCAAATCCCGGTCAACCGGTGCCCTGTTGCTCACAACCCCTACATTCGCGACGGTCCCATGTCGATGAGCAACTATGGCTCTGAGCCTAACTATCCTTCTAGCTTTGCGCCCTTGAAGTACCCTCAGGCACCCAATGTTGTCGGTGTGTCTTCTACGAAGCATGAGAAGTGGGTGGGTACTGCCTCCGCTTTCCACTGGAGCGACGATGGTAACTACAAACAGTGCACTGCCCTGTGGGAAGTCTTCAAGAAGACCGGTCAGGACAAGGCCCTTGTTAGCAACGTTGCTGGCCACGTCTCTGGTGCTAAAAAGGAGATCCAGCAGGCTGTCATTCAGTACTTCAACAAGGCATCTCCCGAAATTGGCGCTGCTCTGGAGAAAGCTCTCGCCCAATAGAAGTTTGTCTTGTCATACAGTTTTCGAGTCTATTACTCAATAAGAGCTACATATTTTTAAATGAAATAAAATTCATGACTCAAAATCTTTAGACGTGCTGAGAAGGATATTATACTCTTTATACTTCTGAGGAGAGACCAGGCCAGCATCTCACATACATGGCTAGGGAAATAAATTATGCTATGTCTCAGTTTCGTCGTTGTTAATCCTTTTATGCTTTCATTGAATTGGTGAGGGTAAGAAATGGCGGGGGGGAATGGGGGTGAGGTCCGGACTGAAGCCGCATCAAAATTGGGACCCGCGCATTCTGAGAGGCGGGATAGGGGGCGGGGCGATCCTGAATTTTCACCACCACATCTTACCCAGGCTGATCTGTGTCGCGTTCGTAGTAGGGTGGTGGTGACCGGGCAGCAAACTATCTACTCTTCACCCCACTAGTGTACTTGACCGCTGTATCCGCCTTCCCAAGTAACGTGGTTTCAGCCTCCAGAACCCTTGCCTACATAACCCTTGCCCTCGTACTACAGCCAAATAAGACCTAGCAACCGCCGCACAACCCCCAAGTGTTACAAGTATCTTTCCAATCTCTTCATTGTCTATTAGAACACTCCCAAAATGACATTGTACTACACTTTGGTGTTCATTGTACTCATCCTTGAGATGCTGCTATTCCTTGTTCTGGTGGCACCCCTTCCGGCTGCCATCCATGCGAAGATGATCAGTGCCATGCGTACAAAGTTCATGACGAACGTGATCCGCTCTCTCAAATTTCTTTTCTTCTTCATCCTGCTTTTGTTTGTTGATAGCGTGCAACGAGTCAATCGTGTCCCCGAGCTCGAAACTGGTGCCCAGCTCACGGTCGCTGACCGCAGCGATTACCAGGCTCGCAAGTTCTACAACCAGCGCAACATGTACCTGTGTGGATTCACCCTTTTTCTGTCTCTGATTCTGAACAGAACCTACACTTTGGTCAAGTCCAACTCTGATTTACGCCTTCAGCTGGGGCAGACGCCCGGCAATAAAGGCGAGGTGAGCTTGCAGGCCCAAGATTACAAGGAGCGGTTGGAGCGTAAAAAGGAGCAGTACAAGACGCTGGAGGCACAGAATGAGTCTTTACAGAAGGAGTACTATAAGGTTTGCGATGAGCTCAAGGCCTTGAAGGGTAAGCAACGCAATGTGAAACAAGACTAAGTAAATCTTAACAAGTTTAGTGAAAGGACGCACTTTATTTCTCAGTTGCTCAATGTAATGCTACATGTTTCATAAGAAAACGACTGTACATGCACTAATTGAGGCCGAAAGAGAACTGCCTCTAAAGCCACGATCTGCTGATTAAATCTTTTCTAAGAGATTAGCTCGAAGACTTATGCTTGGGCTCGAACTGGAATGATTCTGGTGCGGGACCCAGGAACATTTCAGTGATCTTGATCCAGTCTTTGTAATTTGCGCTTGCCAACAGAGTCTCCAGCTCGTTTCGGCCCTGCCACGGCTCACTACGGTCATTAAGATGAGGAGGCATATATTCCAACACCCCAACAGGGGTGTAACGTCGGGTAAAGCTAAGGAACTCACACATAAACCGTCGGGTTTGCTGAACACCATAGTCGTCAGAACCCCAATGATCGAGGCCGAACTTCGCATACTGTTCGTAGATCTGCAGGCGCTCCGACGCGGACTTGTCGAGATACTGCTTGGCATCGATCTCTTCAAAAATCCACGGCTTTACAAGAGCACCACGAGCAACCATACAACTGTCGACATTCTGTTGCTCGATATGTGTATACCAGTCCTCCCACGAATAAACATCACCGTTTCCGATAATCCAGGGCTTTAGATCGTATTCATCTCGCTGCAATTTGACCTGGTCTGCTACCTCTTTGATATACTGCCAGTCAGCTTCCCTAGAGTAACGCTGCGCGCGCGAGCGGCCGTGAAGGGTGATCGCTGCCACTTGTTGCTCCTCCATCAGCTTTTGCACAAGGTTGTGCGCCGTCGGCTTACCATCTTTTGTACCGGTTCTCATTTTGATAGTCACCGGAAGGTCACCGCCTGTCGCATTCATACCTTTAAGAATCTTGATGGCACGGCCTGGAGAGTCCATCAGGGCGGATCCAGCGCCCTGCTTGTACACGAGATCTATAGGGCATCCACAGTTTAGATTGATTTCAGAGGCATCGGATGCAAACTCGCTGAGTAGCTGCGCAGCCTTGATGGCTTGCCATGGCTTGTTAGCGGCCAGTTGTACGCCGAAACCGCCCAGTTCCGACTTGTGCATACGTGGCAACGCCCATTCCGATTTAGTGCCTTGAACCAGAGGTAAACTCAAAGCCATTTCACAATAGGTGACATCGGCGCCAAGCGTCTTCATTAGTCGACGGTAGGGCAAGTTGCCAACCGTTGTCAGAGGACTCAGGATCTTGGCTCCCTGCAAATGCAACTTCTTCTTTTCTAGGGGTGTAGTGCGACCCTCGAAAAAGGCCGCATTGTACTCCAATCTCTCCTCAAGACTTAGTTCAGACTTTTGTTCAGCCGCTCTAGTCTTGTCGAGCTCCTCCATGCGGTTGATCACCGAGTCCGATAAGGATAGATCGATCTGACGCTTTTGGATTTTTGACAAGGTGTCGAATGATAGAACGTTCATTTCTCCGATTCCGCCCATATCATCATTGCTCGCTGCAGGAGGAGAAGTTGGCGCACCGTTGTGGGATCCCAACCATCGGCACTTCACTCCACTAGGGCAGTAGCCAATGGCTTCCACTACCGGGCATTTACCTGGAATATCAGCAGGTTTAGAGCGTAAATATTCCTCGACGTTGTGACTGTATTTACATTGGTCCTTCAGTTCGCAAGTGCCGTCAGTTTCCTCATTGGTGGCCTTGGCGCTGCTTTCGCCATCGCTTGTTTGTTTCACCGTCACACCACCGGACTTCACAAGCCGCGGACACAATCGAACCGTTTCACGTTTCTGGGCGTTGTTCCGGTTCTTGTTTTGGCCACGCTTTTTGTTTTTTTTGCCGCCACTAGACCCAGCATCTTCGGCTCGGCCTTCTTCCTCAAAGCCATCATCCGATTTATTGTTTCCTGCTATAGCATTGACCACTTCAGCAGAAATTCGGAACTCTGGCTTAATGGTCGCAATGCCTTTAACGCGGCCTGTCTTCAATCGTTTCGCAGGATTCTCCGTATCAGCCATGAAAAATATTGGTAAAATTAAAACCTCCCCTAACCTCGCTACATATATATGTTTGTCTATCGCGACGACGGTAACGCTCACAGTGAATGACACGAACAATTGCAGTCCGCCCGGAAGAGTATAAACTAACGTCGATGACGCTTGAATTCATTTTCTCATCAGAACAGAAGTTTATATCTTAAACTGTCCTGATTACTGTGCGACAACTGCTTGTACTCTGAGCTGCTTGTCATTCCAATTCCGACGCGACCAAACCCAGATTAAGACTGACTATCTCTTCTCAGCACGTTCTATACTAACTTATCAGTATGATGATCGGAATATGCCGTGTGAAACAAAGAAAACATCTGAAACCTTGTCGCCTCTAGTTAATTTCAGACTGTTTCTCTTCAAAACTTTTATCTAACATTTGTTTCCATTTTGTGTCTCGACAATAAATTCTTGTATAGTGTCAAAACAAGAGGTAATGATATGATGAGAATAATGATTCAATGTATAGGTCCAATTTTGTATTAGAATTTAACAAGTTGTCAAAACATTTTCGTAAAATTACCAATTCTTCTCTCAATTAAGAAGAAGAGTGGTCACGCGTCATCAGCGAGACACCAACTTGTCACGACGCTGCGAGCGAAATTAGACGAGCACGACACCAGGATATGATTCGGTCATGTGAAGCCACTCAGATGTTATCAAATTAGCTGCGTATGTATTGTGAAAGCATACCATGTTCTACAATATGATGGCTGGGAACTGGAAACAAATCGAAGTCTCTCTCATGAATAATGCAATATATAACCTCGCTGGTTTATATCACGCCAGCAGCCACAGCGGCCCGCCAAACCGACTCTGAGCTTGGCTCTGACGCATTAATGTCGATGGGAAGAGAAATTTCAATGTCGATCTTGCGCATTTTAGCCGCCACAAAAATTCTTAAGATATCATCAACTGCAGGTATTGGTTTCCGCTGGGCCAGCTTTTGCACAACGAGCTGCATCGTTTTGACCCCACCCTTGATAGCAATTGTCCGTACTAATTGTAGAACCATGTTTGTCGAGGAGTCAGATTCCCCTACGCCATCGTTGATCGCAACCCATAAGGGCAATTTGAGCACATCAGAGATATCTATAAATCTCTCGAGAATCAGCAGCTTTTTGGCCACGTTCTCAATCTCATCTTTGTTTTTAAAGTATTTCTGTCCCCTAGGACCAAGAAGATTGGCAAATTCGATACGATAATCATGATGTAGATCTGAGCAGAGTGGAATACGGACTGATTCAGGTAAGCTCCCCCATAGTATTGCCAAAGACTCCAGAATCTCACGTTCGCTCCGGCTCTCGAAAATTTCTCGCGATGCTCTAGCCACATCATTGACGATGCTTTCCTCATCGCTGGATGCAAGAATAATCGCTGCGAAGGGCAAATGACTAGCGACCACCAATGCTGTGGATAGAAGCTCAGTGCTCAATTGCATTTTCCTTAGCAGTGAAGGGATTTGCGCAGCAGATTGCCGACTTCCCTCGGCATCTATGTTCAATAATGCGCTCAACAAATACAGCAATTTCAATTGGACCGACTCATCAGCTAGCTCATTACCCAGCATTCGCCATTCTCGTGCCTTATAAGCAGCGGTGCGCGTGTTTTTGCGAGCTTCTTTGGAGAGGTCCAAGGTCAACAGTCGCAAAATCTCGTGAGGCCATTGGTTAGAACTCACTCCCCCATTCTCTGACGCCGGCGACCGCGAAGGTCGTGACACCTTGGTGAGGCCATGTGCAATTGCCTGAGAAGACTGCTGATCCTCGGTTACTACACCGCACACCTTTACCAATAATTGGGCTGCTGACAAGTTGAAGTCCGTTTTGGCTTGGATCTTCCCGTGAATGTGGTGGACTAATAGTTCCGCACTCAACCGGCGAGACAACAAGTCTTCATCAAAGGTCATTGCAACTAAATTCTGCCACATGGATTCAATAGACTCGCCGGAATCGCTCAGAGTATCCTGGTTGCTCAGCAGTAAACGCAAAGCCGCGCGACGTACCGACTGGTCCACATCCTGAGTCGCCATCTCAGTCACGCGTTTGAGACCAGTGTTGAGATCTGACAATGCTCTGAGTGCGGCCAACCGTACACCCGCGTTCTCGTCGCTCAGTGCGCGCACTGTTATATCCGGCTTCATTGGGCCGAGTAGGGTCACGGCCCGTTTGCGAATCGGAATAGCCACATCGGTACACCGGATCGCGAGGGCTTTCAGAAGTACTGCGCTGAATTCATCGGACAGAGCAGAGGCCATGATCCCAGCGAAAACAGTAGCAGTAAGCCTCAATGACTGCAGGCGTGCGGAAGTTAGTGACGCCACAAAGTTGGTGACGTAGCGGAGAATTTCGCTATTCTCCGCATCTTGTAATGACTTGACTACAGAATCTAACAATGGCGTCAGACGTTTCACGTACTGTGTGGACTGAAGGGGGAAAGTAGCAGGATGGGCATTTGCAATACAAGCGGCGTCGATATTTTCCGCTGAATTAATGATTAAGCTCTTATTCGGATTCGCAGAGAGCTGGAACATCACGTCACTGCCCGCAGATTTTACAATGAAGGAGATGAGTTCGGCAATGCCTTGGAGGCCCTCATAGTTGAGCAAGCGAAGCAAATTCTCGACAATCAGATGGCTAGGATAGGAGGGGTCACTGAAGGATTCAAAAGTGACACATTCAGTAGTATCAAAAGTGGCCATATCACCACCATTAGAGTCTGTGTTCGCTTTGGACGACATTCGAATTCGGTTTCACGTAGTATAAACAGAACTTCCTCCAGAAACGAAATACCAATCGCGCGCGTTGGGTAGATGTCGCGTTTAACCTTACCCTATGTCACCCACCCTATTCCCGGGAAGGGGGCAAATTAAAGCAATTAGTGAGATGCTATTTTATTCTGCTAAGTAGAAAAACGAAAAAAAAAGGAAAAGGAGTATAGCTGTCGCCAATTTGAGAGCAGTATCTATGGAACCAATAACTGAGTATTATATATATAACATTGACTGCGTCCAGCTTCAGCGTACCTCGACAGATAATTCGTGGATCAATGTTTCAATTGTTTCAATCGTGCTGAGCAAGTACATTTTGGTGTGCAAGTTAATTAACGGTTGCAATCCTACAATGGTGTGTGCACATAGGGGCTCACAGGTCAAGGGCTCAACATTGGGGACTTTCTATTCACATCCCAGTGGAGTTGTGCACTGAATCTCCAGCAGTGTGTAGCCACGACATGAAATGTATCATCCTCTCGGGCGCAACAGTGCCATTTCGCACTCTCATTAAAGCAGTCGACACGAATTTAGTCTCATTACTCCACAAGCTGGGGTATACTGAGGTATCTGTGCAGTATGGCCATGCCGGCCAAGATTTCACCCCATCCCCTGGTGTCACCGGTTTCGACTTCGATCCGAACATTCGCAATCATGTAGAGGACGCAAATCTCGTAATTACGCATGCAGGCGCTGGCTCCCTTCTTGACTCACTTGAGCGTGGTCTTGGACAATCACACCGTAAGATTATTGTCGTTATCAATGCCGAGCTCATGAACAATCACCAGACAGAGCTCGCCTATAAGTTAAAAGAGCTAGGCTGTGTCATGGTCGTGGAAAATCTAGCAAACTTGGTCGATGCGATCATGGCTAGCAGTAATCGTACATTCAATCAATTGGAACCGCCAAGATCGCTCAACCCTGTACTTAACGAATTGATGAGCTGATTTCAGTGCAACATGTTGACCTTTCACTAGACAATTGTGGTATCATCGAGAGCACATGCATGGTTCAATTTCATTACAAACAACAATCGCAACTAGCCGCGGGTATGGCATCACTTGCTCTACCGTGCTAAATTAATTTACCACTCTTTTATCTCAGTGGTCGATATCTCCATATTGTTGGCTTCAAACTTGTTGGACGGGTTTACAAAAAAGCATATAGTGGGGTGGGCCTTAGGCCTGCGCTTACTTTGTTTTCCCCTTGCCCATATGCTTATCAGGAAACCGCCGCCCAAACCACGAGTTGTGAGCCGCGTAAAGGAGCATTGAAAGCAAAAATCCCAGTACCTTATTAGGGACATCATTGCGCAAAAAAGGTACTGATTCAACTATCCTATTCGACGCCTGATCTGTGTCATCACTGCGCGCGATCATCCTTGTAGTTGAAGCCCACTCGCCCAGCTGTTTGTTATGCCGAAGGTTGGGGTCGTTGTGCGCATTAGACCCTGCAACAGCGTAGAGGAAGAATTTCCAAACATTATTCGTTTCTCTTTATCGAACAGTCAAACCGTGTCCATTGGCAACCATCAGTTTAATTTTGACCAGGTGTATCTACCCGAGGCTGACCAGGAGTCGATTTTTTATACCCGCTTCAACGAAAATGTCGACAGTGCCCTGGATGGGTTTGACAGTGCCATCATTGCCTATGGCCAAACTGCAGCCGGGAAGTCCTATACTATGTTCGGTGGCAATACCAAGGGGACTGAGGGAATCATACCTCGTGCCATCCGTCGGATATTGGAATGTCAACAAGACCCTGGACCATATGCCGAGAATTCATATTCCCCTGGGATTGAGATATCATTTGTTGAAATTCACAAAGAGAAAGTCTACGATCTGTTTGACCAACGCGCTCCTCTAGTTCTTCTAAATGATGGTACGCCGAAGGGAGCCAAAGTGGTCAAGGGCACCACTGTTGTCGACAGCTTGAGAGCTGTAGCAAGCGGTGTCAAACTCAGGTCTACCGCGACAACAAAAATGAACGATGCGTCTAGTAGGAGTCATGGTGTTTTGACCATCACACTAGGGAACAGTGCCAAGTTGATGTTAGTGGATCTTGCTGGTTCAGAAACAGTCAAGAAAACAGGTGCGTCTGGTTCACTTTTGCAAGAGGCCGGCTCGATTAATCGAAGCCTGACATCACTAGCTATGATCATTTCGTCCTTGACCACCAAGTCGAATAGTGATGACAACGGTGATAGTGGTAGCCGAGACAAAGGCCGAGAAGATCCGCGATATATTCCGTATCGTTCTTGTAAGCTCACACACATACTGAAAAGAGCGCTGGATGGCCAGTCAATCACCACGCTTATCATTAACTGCTCCCCTTCCACCTCCCATGCGGTTGAGTCGTTAAACTCATTGCGATTTGGTGCGCGAGCAAAACTCGTACGAACTGGAGCCCCGAAGGTAGTACCCCGAAGTGAATTAGAATTTTGGAGGTCTTGGAATACAAAATTGGCCGAGGGATACAGAAATTGGCAACTTTTTGGACCTCCGACCCCGTCAAATCTCTTAGACCTTAGCCCCATCATAGAAGCGTGTGCGAAGGATAGAGGTGAGCACGTTTGTCGTGAAGAGCTGAAGGATTTTAAGGAACTGTGCCTCATAGAGGCATATCCTGTCATTTTTCCCAAAAGCGAGAAACATCTCCATTTGGAGGAAGATATCGATAGGCATAGTCAAACTCTGCTGAGACTACGGCAAGAAATGACGCAGGTAAGCCACGAATTGACCGAGTTAAGGGAACGATTGACAAACTTTGAGAGTCCTACAATGGGAAATTTGTTTGGGGAGCAACAAGATATCCAGTATTATCGAGCTATTAAAGAGTACGGAGACGAACTCAATCTTAGGGAAGTCGAGTTGGAAGATGAGAAGAGTAGATTAGAGACCGACTTGCACAAATTTCTCAGTGTTCCGACGTCACCAGCCGACTATGCCAAGCATTTCGGAGTCGAGCTTGAGTCTTTGTTGCATGTTCTATCTACAGCTCAAAACGGGGTTACTGAACCGCGTACGATCGATAGTGACTTGATTTTGCGTAATATTAACGAAAATCGGTGAGGTGGACTATAGGTCCGGAAGTATGAATAAATAGAATGAATAAATAAATCTGTACACAGAGTACATACACGACGCAAAAAGCAAGTTGTATTCAATCCTTCACGGGCCATTCATTGCGTGTACCGAATCCATCCTCACCTCTACGCTTTAGATCAAACCGTCTATCAAACCAATCTATCAGGTCACAGGTGGTGACGTTTGTTACCAATTCTCTCCTCAGAAGGGCCAAGTCACCTCGGCCTTTGAACATCTCTACCAAATGATGCAGGATTAGCTGGTAAGGAAGACCAGAAACCATCATATGGTCCCACATAATCTCCACGGCTGCCCATGGGCAGAAACGCTCAAACTGTGGACAGAACATTGCAGGATTACCCAGAATGCCCCGGGCACTCATTACACCGTTAATCAGTCGGCCATTCTCATCAGCAGTTTCTTCCACAAATTTGGTGATCTGTGAATAGCTGCGAAAATCACCATTGGCAATGACTGGTATAGAAACCGCAGATCTAACTACCCGAATTCCCTCCAGATTAACTGGAACGTTTCCGCTCCGATCAGCCTTGCGCCTGCCATGGACACATATAGCATCTGCCCCGGCTGCCTCGACAATCCTCGCGAACCTGCGCGTGGTATCAAGGTCGGAATGGATTCTTATCTTCACTTCTACGAAGAAATCGCGCCCTACAGCTCTCTTGACCGCCCTCACCATGGCGGCCACATTATGGGGTTGTGACATCAGCGCAGCACCAACACCTTCTCGGCACTGTTCGGGTATTGGGCAGCCACAGTTGAGACCAATTCCGTCACAATAAGGTGCAACTAATTGTGCGGCCCGAGCCAAGTCCTCAGCGTTAGACGATCCAAACTGAATTAGCAGAGGGGTATCGCTAGAGGAGGAGGTGAAGTCGCTCAGTCGAGCTACACCATTGCGCGCAAACTCTCTAGCAAGAATCATGGGTGTGTACACGACCACAGCCTGATCTGGGTTGAATCGTTTTGTGATTTCTCGTACCGACTCTCGAAACGGAAGCTTTGAGTAACGAACCATCGGCCCCGCGATTAGCGTGGGCTCCTTTTTATTGTAGACATCAAGTATAATACTGGAGTTTTTGTATGTTTCATGCTACATTAGGAAAGTGTTAGGATCAGTGTAACTATGACAAAAAATGCAAAAGTCATGGGGCAAGGCGACTCAAGACGAGTTACCTGGGCTGCACCTACTTTCTATGGAAATATTATCCTCATCTCCGAAACTTACCTTTTGCATTCGACAGGTTTCAAAGTCAGAACCGATGTCGACGTGATTTTGGAATTTTTTTCAACTAAATGTGGCGAGGGCCAGTATATAAAGCGCTATTACTAATACAATGGGGATATAGAATTAGGCTACCGTTGTGTAGGCGGAAGATGGTGTGAGAGCCACTCCATATGGCCTGGGTTTCGTTATGCTTTTAGCCTCTGTTTGAGGGACTAATGTAGGTGTCACTAGGAGAAATGAGTGTTTCCTTACGTTCAGTCAAGTTCAATTTGCACACGATAGATTAAAAGAACGATTAGAGGCCTAGTAGTCTTGGGTGTTTTCTAGGAACGAGTACGTGAAATCATAGTAGCCATAACGACCAACGGTTGACAACTAGCCCCCCATTGATAGTCGTAGACTCATCGCCCAGGTTAATAGTTGATACGCGACCCCGTGCCCCGATTTCCCTATCTACCCAGCCCTGATCTGATTGATCGCACTTGCATAAGGGCGCCAGGAGCGGATCAGTCCAGACCGGAAAAACCCAGGGACATGTAAGACAGCGCAAAGACCGCCTTTCAGACCGATTTTAGGAATCTTTTTCCATATCGGAGCGCCCAGCCGGTTGTCCCCGGTTTTTTCCACCCTGACCCGATGAGTCAACTGAAAAATCCTAACCCCCACATTTATTTTATCACCTCAAACTCAAGCACTACCAAGACCTGATTCACTACGCCTCATCTCGATATACACCCTTCGGAAACCATAGCATGAGGGCGATCTCAACGTACACGCCGCTCGGCCTGGCTGCCAAGCTGTTGTCGACACCGCTGCGGCAAAAATTCTGTGGTGGGTTCCGCTTGAGTTCCACCGTCAGCCGGCCCACTGACCGGGCCACGTTGACGATCCGAGAAGGCCCGGTATTCCATGGCCGGTCCTTCGGCGCCAACACCAATGTCAGTGGCGAGGCCGTGTTCAGCACTGGAATGGTGGGCTACCCGGAGTCAATGACCGACCCCTCGTACCGGGGGCAGATTCTCGTGTTCACTCAGCCGTTGATCGGCAATTACGGCGTGCCCAGCGGCGAAGCGCGTGATGAGTTCAACTTGCTCAAGTACTTTGAGTCGCCGCACATCCAGTGCAAGGGCATCGTGGTGTCCAACGCCGCCATGGAGTACTCACACTGGACAGCGGTGGAGTCGCTTAGCTCCTGGTGCAAGCGGGAGGGCGTCGCAGCTATCACCGACGTTGACACGCGAGCACTCGTGCAGTTTCTGCGGGAGCGCGGTAGCAGTCTTGCCCGGCTCACAGTGGGCGAGGAGTACGATGCTGACGAGGATGCTGCGTTCGACGACCCCGAGGGCATCAATCTGGTGCACAAGGTGAGCACCAAGGCCCCATTTCACGTGCCTGCTGCTGCCGGCACCGCCTCTGCTCACGTTGCTGTGATCGACTGCGGATGCAAAGAGAACATCATGCGCTCCCTGGTGAGCCGTGGCGCCAGCATCACTGTGTTCCCCTATGACTACCCCATCCAGAAGGTGGCCCACCACTTTGACGGCGTGTTCTTGAGTAATGGGCCGGGAGATCCAACTCACTGCCAGTCCACCGTTGCCAACCTCAAGGAGCTGATGTCCAGCTACGAGGGCCCTATATTCGGCATTTGCTTGGGGCACCAGTTGCTGGCCCTGGCTGCTGGTGCAAAGACGGTGAAATTGAAGTACGGCAACCGTGCTCACAACATCCCCGCCCTCGATCTGCAGACGGGCCTGTGCCACATCACCTCCCAGAATCACGGCTATGCTGTTGATGCTAGTACTCTGCCTAGCGATTGGAAGCCTTACTTCGTGAACCTCAACGACCAGAGCAACGAAGGTGTATATCACACTACCAAGCCCATATTTAGCACGCAGTTCCATCCGGAAGCCAAAGGCGGTCCTCTGGATTCCGCGTACCTTTTCGACAAATACATGGACTTGATTCGCGATTTCAAGACAGTAAAACGGACGAAGGGGGTGCCGGAGGAGTCGGTTAGCCCTCTGTTCCTGGATGTTGTTGCTCGTGAGCGTGTTGGCGTTGAGCCCAACGTGCAGGCTTGAGCCGGTTGTCGCCTTCCATAGTCACGATATTTAATACGAAGTGCCTAAAATGTAATAATGCTGAACATATGTCTGAGAAACGAGCATTCGGGGGAGAACCACGCGCGAAGAATCACCCGCCGGAGAAATATGCGCTTGACCGGCGAGCACGGTATGTGATTCGTGTTAGCTTAACAACAGCTGTGCGTATACAACTGGTAACAATCCAATTTTGAACTGACTGTGCGAAACGTCGTTCTGCGGTGCGAAGTAATTACTTAGAGACTAAATATATTACGCTGGAGAATCAAGTTGAAGGTTTACCCGTTTAGTCGAAGAGACCCATGCCCATGTCACCATCGGATTCCTCCTCTTCCTCCTCCTTAGCAGGAGCAGCCTCCTCGGCGGCGCCAGAAGAAGCGGCAGCAGGGGCAGCAGCAGCGTAGGCATCAGGGTTGGCCAGGCGGTCCTTGATACCCTCAGAACCATCGAAGGTGTAATCAGTGGCAATGGAGATGGCCAACAGGTTCTTGTAGTTGTTGATCAACCAGTGAGAAACGGCAGGCAAGGTGGGGATAGAGGCAGCCAAAGAGACAGTCGCAATGTTGCGCACAGCAGCGCTGAACTGGCCGAGCAACTCCTCATCGGTGATGTCCAAGATCTCGGAGCCGAAGACCTGTCCATCATCGTAGACCTGCTCAACAGTCAAACCGTAGGTGAAAGGAGAGATGTTGAGCATGTTCAACAAAGTGGCCTCAGAGGGGCCAACCTTGTCACCAGCAGCAACGACCTGAATCTCGCTCACGATTTCGATGGTACCACGAGTGATCTTGGTGGGAACACCGAGGGCCTGGAAGAACGAAGTCTTACCGGGCTCCATACCGGTGTTTCCGGGGGGAACGTACACATCCTTGGGGGCAAAGGCACCAGCACGAGCAGGGGCAAGCACCCGGTTAGAGAGGACGACCTCACGGATCTCCTTTAGGTTCTCGTTGGTGAAAACGAAACCGATGTTGCCCTTGATGTACGGCAGCAATCGCTCGAGCTCAGGGGTCTCGGCGATGAACTGGCGGAATGCACGGCGAACCATAGTGTTCTTACCCATCAAGATGGTGGCGCGGCCGCGCAACTCACGACGCACCTCGTGCAGCTGCTGGGAGCTGACATTGTCAACACCGACCAGAAACAAGGACTTGTTATTGGCCAGGAGCTCCTTGAGCTTGTTGAAGTACTCGGTCTTCTTGTCGCTGATAACACCTCCCATTTCAACTCAAGTTTGATAGGATATTTAAAGGCAAAATGGTAATATGGTAAAAGAGAGAGATTGGAAGAGGTAGTGAAAATTTCATAGCGTATGGTAGGGCTAGGGCATCAGCGGTAACCCAGGAAGGAGGACTACGACACGGTGCGTATGCCGACTGCTGAGAGTGATAGGGTTGTCTTCAGCGTATGACGGGTCTTGTCATCAAAAGGGCAAGGGTATAGACATACATAAGGGCTCGCTGAGATAATTGAAGCCCTAAGCAATTAGTGTGGGGTCCCGACCAAGCTTGGCCTCCAGCCCAAGTTTGCCAGATGAGGTGACCAATATAAATGATTAAGTAATTAGATGAACTAGCATTTACTGTAGAGTTTAGATCATGTTCCATTATAAGGACATATATATTAATGTTCTTTGCTAAATTAGCTGATTAGACACAGTGCTTCTTCTGCATTGCGCTGTGAAACCATGAGGAGTGTCAGACGATCACACAGGTTCAAATAAAAAGCATCAAAGCTGACACCCAGGCACCAACCGGAATAGCCAACTTAATCGCTCCATTAGCAATCTCAGGTGAGGTGGGCTCAGGAGAGCTTGGCTTTGGAGAAGTTGGCTGAACAGAGCTTGGCTGGACAGAGGAAGGCGTGGGAGAGGCTGGCTTAAGAGAGGTTGGCTTGGTAGACTCCGACGGATTTTCCTGTTCAGAGGGGTTCGGCTTGCACGGACTAGTGCAAGGCAAAGTAGAGACCACAGTCATAACCGTTGGCGTACTTACTGTGATGGTCGTACTTCCTTGGGTCACTACGGTCGGAGTTGAACAGGAAATAGTGGTTGTGTACGTCGTAGTAATGACTGGAACTGAAGGGAGAGGGGTTGTATCGGAACTCCTTGGAGTTGGACTGCTATCATGCCCAGAATGAGAGTTCGCTGGACCAGTTGGGCCCACAGGGGTAGTCGGCTTCGAAGAAGATATATCAGAACTGGTCACACTTGGAGGTGCATAGCTTGAGGGCTCTGAAATACTTCCAGGATTGGAGGAGGCGGGGTAAGCAGGCGAACTGGGAGGAATTGAGGAGTCGATCGAAGAGGGACTGGGGACTGGAGTGGAAGGAACAGGCGAGCTAGAGGGATTTGGAGATGTAGAAGGAGCGGGAGGGCCCGTAGGAACTGAAGGGGTACTGGGGCCTGGGTAAGTATCCGTGCTCGAAGGAGCAGAGGGAACAATCGGAGAGGTGGAGCTTCGTCTGCCCGAGATGACCACTATTTCTGAAGCAGTTGACTCGAAAGTCTGTGTTGTGGCCATATGTTGAGTACTGACATCTACTGTGTGGCCAGCTGTTTCCCAAGTCAGAGTGGTAGGGCCAGTAATGGTAATGACCTGACTGTGGAATGTCACAGTGGTCGGATAGTCGTACACTCCTTCAGTTGTGGATGGGAGGACCTGAGAGAGGGTGGCCAGAGAGCTTAGCTTCATAGTCAACAAAGGATCAATTCAAGTGAAATAGCAAGTCGTGTTGTTCGCAGTTGGTTGTAACTGAAGATGAAGAACTTTCGATTTCTTATATATCGTGGGACTGTAAGACTTGGGGACCCAAACTAAATTACTTTCTGTATCGGGACTGTCGCGAGGTTCCGGCTGGGTGAGGGGAAGATGTTGCCTACCTAATTAGGCAGGTCAAATGGTGGGCTTTTCTTGGGTGGAGTTGATCATCAATTTCTGACGATCGTTATAATCCATAATTGATCCAGAAGAGAGTTAACAATTGATAGGAGTGTGGGAACTATTTTATTCCCTTTTATGCTGTAGTGCTACTGACCTGAAGTGTGCACTTAAGACTTATTGCTGCCCCCGGTTGTGAAGCCATTTGATTCTATTGTTAGATCACCTTTCCCTAAGGGAAATGAGACATCCCGTATTCAGGGTTGACTGCATTTCATATCGTACGACGAGCGAAATAGGATAGGCCAGCTAGCTTCTAACGCAAGTTCGGAAGAAGCTGTTCTCATCTCATACCGCGAATCTTGCATATGTTGTTCTGTTAACCATGCTGAGTTGTCAAGAAATTTCTTCATTATGGAGCTACTATGGTCCACTTATAAATAATGGATAATAGTTGCACTTTAATGTAGAGTAGTGCTTCTTTAACAGTGACAAGCAAGAATGAATCACCGACCCAGGCGTATCAGAAATAGATGTGTAAAGCCTCTAAAATAACGTAACCAGCGAATTAAATTACAGTAAGTGGACGCAATTACACTGTTATATGCCATATGTTTTGTAGAACGGTTCGTTTCCTCAGCAATTACTCGCTGCACGGCGACCCTCCATTGGAGTTACCCAATGCGGTAATGAGTGCCTGAATATGTCATTGATTACCAAGCGATAGTGATCGGCATCGTGATCAGTTTGGCAATGGGTAAGCAAGAAAAGATTTCAAATATGATTCCTGGATTCACAAATTGATACACTTAGGAGGTACATAATGAGTGAGGCTCTTAATAGTATCTATCAGCTCCTTGCACCCAACTCATTGCGCGCAACTTATCGATAAGAAATCAAAGATTGTGTGATAGCTTATAGTGAGAGCTACAAACGCGCCGAATGGGGCCCCCTATTCTACTCGTTACTCCACTGTCTAAATAACCCCTTTAATGCGCGACTAGGTGACGTTATTCTATTTGTATATCCTCTGAAGCCCCTTTCTTTTGCTTGTGAGCTGCTATAAGAATTACCAAATGATATAGAGACAAACAAGTAAGAGTTTGTAACCGCTTAATTGCGAGTCGAGGAAAGGTAATGCCTTGGCTATGGGTTAAATGAAAGACATGAGTGCATCATGGCGGAACTATGGTATTACTAGTACATAGTTTACTCATATGAGCCTGGGTGAATGCGTTTTTTATCTATTGAGATAATATCAAATCTATGTAGCAGTTTTCATTAAGCTGCTCGATGTCTTTAAGTGTCCGTGTCTACGGTATGAGCTTTTTTGTCGAGTTCAACTAGTTGGGACTAAACCGTCAGTGTGTCTCTTACGAAAGACGGTCGACCTAGACAATAGAGGGGTGTCAAAGAACCATCATCATTCGAGTGCCCCATGTAACTTTGCTGTTCATTCACCACTACTAGACTTATTTTATTGGTTGAATATTATGAAGTGCAGAATAATTTATATTTTTCAGCTATATGAGACTCACAGACAGGGCCAATCTGCCAATCAAAGATGAATTCTGACCAGATAACATCGCGGTAAGAAAATCTTAACAGATAGAATAGATACAGCGCCTCTTCAATACAACCACTATCTGGAGAGTACCCCCATGAGCTTATCTCTGTCCAGAATAAGATACCGTACTTTTAGAGGTCTTACTGGCTAGAGGGACCAGGGTTAGCCCGACGCTTGCCGTTGGTCAGAGTGACGTTGACGAAACGACGAGTGTAGAGCAAGCGCTTCTTGGCGCGGCCGGTGGGAGGCTTAGGCTTGTCTTCGTTCTTCGGAACCTTCGGGGTCTTGGCACGGACACGGCCGGCGTTAGTCAAACTACCGTGGACTTTTCCCATTGTGTGTGATGATAATGTTTTTGCCTATGTTGATCCTATTTTCGTGGGTATGATTGTCGCTACGACGAGAGGCGTGGGACCTGGGCATCGTGAGTCAGTGAAAAGTTTTATGATTAGTCACACATGATGAGTAAAGTTAGGGCTGAATTCCCCGCTAAGTGCAGTGGTAAGGGTCGTGTCCTCCAGAGGTAAGGCGTTAACCAAAAAGCACTACTGGGGCGTACACGACTGTCCCTATGTATGACCGATATCAATACCTATACGAGTACAACACATCAATGCACCAAAGCCATTAAAAGTAGTATGTGTTCAGCATTTAATATATGCATATTTATCTAGTGTGGATCGGATTTCTCATGACCTCACTGTAGTTTTACTTGTTGATCCTGTAATCTGAATCAATTACGATGCTACCTAACTAGGCCAATTTTGTTTTCACAATTTCTGATACTCTAATTTGCCCTCAAGTTTCTTCGTTTCGGCAACCTTTCTCACAGCTTTCATCATGTCATTCTGGACAAGGTAGTCTCTGTCGGCCCTAATAGCATTGAAACCAGCCTCAGTAATAACGTTACGCAAATCGGCACCGTTAAAGCCGTCAGACATTTTGACCAGAGCCTCATAGTCAAACTCTCCCTTTTTAGAAACCTTTTCAGAATGAATTTTAAGAATTGACAAACGACCAACCTCGTTAGGAAGAGGAATCTCAATTTTACGGTCCAGCCGTCCCGGACGAAGTAGCGCCGGATCCAGCGTGTCAGGTCTGTTGGTGGCCATAATGACCTTAGTTTGACCTAGCTGGTCAAACCCATCCATCTGATTCAACAGCTCCATGAGGGTACGCTGGATTTCACGATCCGCCGAAGTTCCTTCGCTGAAACGCCTTCCACCAATGGCATCAATCTCATCCATGAAGATGATGCAAGGTTCATGCTCGCGAGCATAGCTGAACATCTCACGAATGACACGCGCACTTTCGCCGATATATTTATCAACGATACCTGAAGCAGGACTGAAGATAAAATTAGCCCCGATTTGAGCAGCAACAGCTTTCGCAAGCAATGTTTTACCGGTACCAGGTGGACCATACAGCAGAACACCCTTAGGGGGCTTGATCCCGACTCTCTGGAAGAGCTCCGGGTTTTTCAGAGGAAGCTCAATGACCTCTCTCAACTCTCGAATTTGCTCATTCAAACCACCGACTCCGGCAAAGCTCATAGCACCCGGATCCAGAGTGGTCATATTATACACTAGTGGGTCAACCTCGCGAGGAAGGATGCGCATAACTGTCAGGGTCGTGATATCGAGAGCAACCCGGACACCCTGTTTCAGTTTCGATACTGGAATGGAGTTTCGATATCCTACAACGTATCGTGGACCGTTGCAAGCCTTGACAATGAGCCGGTCATCATCAAGCAGCTTGAGAACTTCGCCGATGACTTGACCAACCGATTGTAATGCTTTGATATCGTTTTCTGTCTGCTCGAACTTTTCATCTAATTCCTTAATGTTCAGTCGAAGGCTCTTGAGCTTCGCGCTGATATCGTGATGCTCCTTCATTTTGGCAGTGAACTCAGCCATAGCCCGTGCTCGCTCCCGCTCTTCCGCGCTAGGTTCGGCGGGGGCGTGCTCAGCATCTCCCGGATCCCCGGAGGCATTGTTGGAGCCATCATTGGCTCCATTGCTACCCGAGGCATTTCCATCAATGTTTCCGGTATTAGTTTCGCCTGCCTCGGCCTGCAATGCCGCCAGCAAGGGGTCTTGAGCGTCAGACATTTATGTGGCGGTTCGGTATAATGATGGAAGGACAGGGTATTATGTCAGTGTAGTTCCACTGCCTCTCCCCACGACCAGAGTGCCACTGCCACAGTCACGCTTGATTAGGTGGGGTGGGTCTGCCATATGGGTGCTATACTACCCTCTCCGCCACAAGGTCATAAATAAGCCTTGTGAGCGGCCCCATCACGCCAGGACATGGGAGCACCCAACGAGTGAGATTGTCTTAATAAATTATATGTCCCTTGCTATAGCCAACCCAGGGCATAACTGAGGAAGACACAAGCCTGATATTGAAGAATGAAGCCATTATCAAGACAGAGAATTTCTGCATGACTAACAGCAAAAAAAGTTGTTTAATTATGAATTTTTAAATTCTCAAGGTGAATTCGATTCTCCAGAGGAACTTAAAGGTGTACATGGCTACGCAAGTAACACATATGTGGCAATCCTTGTCCATTTATATCTGCGCCAGCCATCTTGCTCTTGCGGACAATGTTTCCGCAATTACCGAATCGATGATCCGTGATATACTCAAATACGATTGTGGCAACCCCGCACATAATAAAACCAAAAAAGGCTTTGCCTTTCTTTTGAATGGTTATACGCGCCAACATGGAATCATGTACCTAACCAATCCAATTGTAATGATTTATAAATAATTAATTATACAACATTAACAATTCGCTTAAAGCATGTAAGCAACGGCGGCAGCAACACCAGCAGCGGCACCAACCTTAGCGACACCGGCACCGTTGGCCAAAGGAGGAGCGGTGGAGTTAGCGGGAACGGGGGAGATAGAGGGAGTCTCAGTGCAGCCGCAGTCCTCAACAGTGAGAGTGGTGGCCTCGGTAACAGTGTAAGTGGAGGAGCCGTAAGTCATAGTGGTGGGAGTGGAGCACTCGATGGTGGTGTAGACCTTGTTCTCAACGGTGGTGGTAGCATTGTAAGCAAGAGCACCAGTGGCGAGGGCAGCAGCGAAGAACATTTTTAGAGAGTGAATGGGAGTGGGTGAAAAGAACGGTTAAGTTGGTAAAGAGAAATCCGGCGATTGCCAGAGTTATATAGTGTTTTTCACGGGTTGGATCACAGCACTAAGCGGAATGTTGATCTTCAACCCTACTTCCATTAGCGGAAGCGCGACGTGACGAGGGTTTGGTATACCTTGATACGAAGTTCATCTGATGCTGCTCTAAGGGGCGCTGGTGGGCGTGAGAAGAGGGTACTGAAGGTATGTGGTAAGATGGGGAGGGGGAAGGAAGCATTAACACCCAAAAAGCCGCGCTAATCAAACGCACGCGTTTTCTAATTTTTCACTCCGAAGTCCTCACTTTACACCGAATGCGGGGAAAGTGTGATCCTCCTATTGATCAGATCTCCAGGACAAAAGCGCGCCACAGACCAGCGATAAGAAGTTACATGTGAATACTATTTGATACATATACAGATGGCAATACTCCTCTCTATAAGTGAGATTTTATGCGTTCATGGGGAGCACAGAGACTTTTTTGCGAAGCCACCCCAGATAAGTATTTATTGCGTTGTAAATTGGAACGCATCAACAAGCACTCGAGTAATACCCAAACCCTATATAAACATCCAAGAAGTTTCTAAATGCAAAGTTTTAGCAATCACATGCCACGAAAAGTAGCAAAATGAGTATAATTCTATGCTTTCGAAGCAGACTGAATCCCGCATTAGCGAGTAATTAAGGCTTATGTGGGAATATGTTAGCCAATTTGAATGCGTCATGGGCTACAGCAACGCGTTTTCGACGCGTCTAAATCTTGCCGCGCAGGGATATGTGGGTCAGGGTATTCGTACCCGATGTTATCAGCCTGGCGGACTAAAGTTCGGAATTGTTATTGTTTCTGAAAATCACGTCCGTCTCGCGGCCAGACGTTCATTGGTATGAAGCTTGATCATCGGTAATAGCAGCTCTGTTCACCTTTTGCTTGTCAAGCATATTATGGAACAGTTATTGAAGGGCACCAAATTAATAAACATGGATCACAGAACTATACCAGGGCCTCACGTGTATTCTTAGGCAAAGAATGAGTCCAAAGTTAGGTGGATCTGGCCATTTGGCAAATCAACTGCGTCCTAAAAACGATTATGTCTTCCTTAGTCATTCTGAAGTGCACTCGAAACACCCGCTACATCATATGTTATTGCATATCTATAATGAAGCTACCGCAGAAAAAATTGATGCAACCGGAGAAACAATCGTTTTGTGTTCCTATTTCAAGATGGTCCAACGTTGACTCTAAAGGCGACGACGATCCAGGTGTACAGTGCGCTGAATGATGACTAATGCATTCTGAGGCGAAAGTGCCATTTTACCATCTTTGTTAACTGGGCACGGTCTGAGAGAACAAGATATTGGACCGCCGCACTTACTCGATATGGTCAATGTCACTCATCCAGGTGTACATGCGGCGCTCGGAGGGCTCTAAGTAATGTTCTCCTCAATTGACCCGTCTCGGTGGTAACTATGTTGAGAGGCTACCAGTCACAACAGTGTATACAAATCCGATTAGATGAATCGATTACTAGGTTGACTTATCAGTTCAAGAGAAGTGGGATTGTGCATAGCCATTAACCAAAGTCGGGCGAGCACGCTATCTAGGACTAGTTAGTTAATTCATCGTCCCTACAAGCATGCGGTAGTGTTTTCTGCATTGAAATTACATATGGCACACAGCAAAAGAGAACCTTCGACGTGCTGCAGGATCTGGGCCCCAAAATTGGAAAGTAAGTCCGAGCTGCGCTATTAAAACTCTACTTGACGGGAACTCGCACTGGGCAACCATATTTTATCACCCATTTGTCCTCACGTACCCCCCGCCCCTCCTCCCGATAACCAACCACTGTCGGTTAGCCACACCTGCCGCTGTGGATAAGTAAGTACTTGCATGCGTAAACGAGAGATCCCCGCGGTGAGGGTTCACCCCACAAGGTTGTGGCATGATAATGTAAGCCGTTAGTAAAGTCGTTGAACCACAAATCCACAATAACCTTCCCTCGGTGTTACCTGTTTGCACCGCGTCCTGAGACGACAAGGGTAGAATTTAGTGCAAAGAAGGGGTGTTACTTTACTCAATAGCCGCGAGAATCGATTGCAGATCTTACTGGTTTTTGGTTGTACAACCGTCAGGTTCTGTAGTAATTCTCACGCGCCTGTCTGGATTAATACCGGCTGATCCAGTAATTTAAGTCACGTTGGCGCGATTAGCAGTGGATCCATTACTCTCATAAAGGCTGATTATCAGAAATCTGCATTTGGGGTCCTAGCATCCGTACACAATGCCTCCTCCAGATAACACTTCGGGGGACGGTGGGCAGGTTGGCTCCGATTCCTCAAACACCGTGGCACACAGTATACCCACGCCTCCCAGCATGGTTCAGCTGGCAGCAGCCGTGCTGAGCTCGCAGTCGCCGAGCACGGGGAACATGAGCGATAGCGAATTTGTTGCGAAACTGGCCGGTTCTTGCACACCCACCGAGAAACGGCGCAGTCTGGGCGCAACCGAGCCGCCGTCACCGCCTCAATTCACCGATGCCGATGCCGAGACCGACGAAGAACCGGGAGCACCGGCCGTTAAGACCGATCACTCTAGTGGCTACCCATCGTCATCGGGTGCTACAGTCACTGGCGATAGCATGGATCCGGCTCCGTTAGACGCCCAACAAGCCAAATTGGCCGAGCAATTGGGCCACATGCCGCCGCGGATCAGTTTGGCATTGCTGCTGGAAGCGTCAGCCGCGGCGGCTGCTGCGGAACAGCGGGCAGAGGAGCGGCAGCACGACCCCGAGTATTTACTGCTAAAGGCGGCTGAGCGGGCCAAGACGGATAGATACATCACCGACGCCATCAACCGCGTGCAGACTCTCCCCCGTCTGCAGCGCAGCATGGAGTTAAAGCCAGTAGACCGGCGGGACCAGGTGCTGGACCGAAATTGGTCCCGGTTGGCGGCCATCCAGGGAGACGCGCAACTGCTGGGTGAGTGTCAGCGGCTAGTGCGCGGCACTCAGGGCTGCGGCCGCGAGTGCGATGCCAGATTCACCAACCTCGTCGAGTTTGCCAAGCATGTTGACGAGAAGCACGACCACAGCTTTCGGCCTTACATGTGCCCGTCTCAGCGGTGCCCCTGGGCCATCATCGGCTTCCACGAGCGCAGCGAATGCACTCGGCACATCCGAACAAAACACTACAAGGCCATGTACTCGTGTGAGTTCGAAGGCTGCACCAAGGTCTACAATCGCTCTGATGCGTTCCGGCGCCACGTGCGTCAGGCACACGCATCGGCGGCCACGACTCGCGCGAACACGGCAACCTACAGCGATACAAAACCCGCGGAAAACCCGCCCGATGCCCGGGCGATTAATTGATATCACGCGCAGTCGCCAGAGCTCCACCTGTCCGAAATCGGCCCGCCAAAATCGAAACAATATTTATTCACTCTCGCAACGACAGACCCTAAACGCATATATCATCATCCCTCAAGACCAGCGTCTTCGAGGCTAAATACTAGCAGCATATCCTGGCACCGACAAGAGTGTTTTATTTTTTATTTGCATGTTCTCCAATTTCCATTTTAAATTTGGTGTCTGTGTAGCCTACATAAATGAACACGGCCATCATTTTGGTCGTTCTCGGGGGCCTAAAGTTATTAGGGGAGGGCGGTGAACACTTACTAAGTCAGTTAAAAGTCAATAATCCATGGAATTCCAGGCCGTGATTCTGTGCGGGCCCGGCAAGCATTTGCACCCCATCACGACGGGCACCAGCAAGGCACTACTGCCAGTGGTCAACAAGCCGCTGGTCGCCTTTGCTCTGGACTTCTGTGCCAAGGCTCGGTTTGCCAGTGTGACTGTGGCAGTGCACCATGCCGACGTGGCGGCGGTCCAAGCGGCCGTTAGTGACCACTCGCTGGCTCATAGCGGCAATGGTCACGGACCGGGACAGCTGTCGTTTTTCGGCCTGCCCGATGACGCACCAAGCGGTTCGGTGGTGTCACTGTTGGACCGGGCAGGAAAGTTGAGCCCTCACCACGACATTGTCGTGCTGCCGTGCGACTTCCTGACCTCACTGGATCCGGAGACCCTGATTTCTGCCGTCAGATCGCAGGACGACCGCGCGGCCATGACGGGCTTCTACTACAACAACCGGGTCGAGTCGCTGGACCTGAAAACATTGGCACCTCAGGTACTGCTGCATTCGGTGGGCCAGGACTCCGAGTTGCTTTTGGACAGTTACGACCGCCACCTTGTGAAGCACGCCAAGGTGCTAAAGGCGCGGATGGCGATGCTGTGGCGATTCCCCCATGTGGTGGCCAGTATGGATTTGCTGCAGTCCGGCATCTTTTTCCTGAGCCGACGTTGCCTGCAGTTTCCCGATGGTGAGCTCAACGTCGATCAGCCGGTGGCGAAAGTCGTGCGCGATGTGGCGCGGCGGACGTGGCGCCACCGTCAGCAAAATGAGACTGTGGTACTGGAGCGGATCAACGACCCCGATTTTCTGCGGGCAAATAACCTAGCCGCGTACGTGGAGGCCAACCGGCATATGCTGCGCGACCGTGCGCGGCACCAGCAGCAACTGCATCAGCAGCAGCTAGCGGAGGGCACACTCAGTGCCGGTGAATCGGCGCCCAAGCGCGAGCCGGGGCAGGCCGTGATCGGTAATGATTCGATTGTTGGCAAGGACACCGTGGTAGGCGAGCGCAGCAGTGTCAAACGCACTGCCATTGGCTCCAATTGCACGATTGGGAAGAAGTGCCGCCTCAATGGTTGTGTCATTCTCGACGGAGTGACCATCGGCAATGACGTGACGCTGGAGAATAGCATCATCGGCGTAAACGCAGTTATCGAACAGAAAGTCAAGCTTGTGAGCTGCTCGGTCGAAGGCCGCTACACCGTGGTTAGTGAAACCGAGGCCAAAAATGAGATCCTCAAGGGCCTGAGCATGGAAGGCATCGACGATGACGAGTTTGGAGACATGTATGAAAGCATCAGTGATGGCTCCAGCAGTGATGAAATTAGCGAAGACAGTGAGGAGGAAGAGGAAGACAATGATTATGACGATGATGGCGACGACGACTTGTTCGATAGGAGCTGAGCGTATCGACGAGAGTTGCCGACCACTCAGCCCTAATGGTAATTATAGTGATAACGATAATCTTATTGCGGATTAGGTGTACAAATTCTGAGATTTTGCCGCATTTGACTCTCGGAGGAAATGAGATATGATGCGACGTGAAATCTTGCAAGAGATGGCGCACGACTTCACAGAGTGTTAGGAAGGCGGCTACCAACTGTCCGAAGAATGCTACTGCTAAAGTGAGGGTGGTTGCATAATTCCAAACGAAATCTGCTAATGTATGTCCGACTGCGAGGCTTATAGGGAAATCGGAAAGAGGCCTAGCGTCTTCCCGCAAGAGGCTTGGAGACGGGTGATGGGGGGCTTCTTCAGAGATCCATCACAGTGTCCAAGGTGATGAGAGGACACTCATGTTAGCCATATCACTCTCGGTGAGTTGCTTCTAGTTTACAGGGCTGTGATTTGGCTAAATTGGGGCCCGAGGGTGCGGTAGGCACTCCTTCTTCTTCCATGAGCAGCTTTCATTACTCTACTCTCCCGCATATAAAATAGGACTCCCAGACTGAGGTTGCAAGGTTGCAAGGTCTACTAAGTTCAGATCCAACTCTAGCCACAGTTTTTCATTGCTTTCTTCAGCCCTCGTCTATTGTCATAAGCTGACATTAATCTATCTACTACACGAATAAATCTCCGTATTCGTCTTGATCGGGTGTGGTGCTTCTACAAGCGCCCTAAGATCATCTCGGACTGGGTGGGCCTTAGTTGACTTCAGCGGCATTTATAGGACTAATAGTCCCTCTTCCCCCACCGACCCCTCCCCGCGGAGCCGCTTCCCCGCCGACCAACGTTATCAGTGTCGGTGCGCAGGACCCCGACCCTAAAACCAAGGAGTTCACGCACGGAAGGTCTAATAGAGTGACACACGTAACAATTGCCTCTGACCAGTGTCGAATCGTGTAAATGTCGAAACAGCCGCCCCATGCTCTGACCCTGATTCCGGGTCCCATTGAGTTCGATGACGCCGTGCTGGCCGCCATGGCTCATCCATCGGTAGCCCACACGGCAATGCCGTTTGTGGAAACGTTCCAGTCAGCGCTAAAGTCGCTACGTCGTTTGTTTTTCAACAACGACCCTGAAGCGCAGCCGTTCGTACTGGCCGGCAGTGGCACCCTTGGCTGGGATATTAGCGCCGCCAACTTCTTGGAGGCTGGCGACCGCGTGCTGCTCTTGAATACGGGGTTTTTCTCCAGCTCGTGGGCCGAAGCTCTGCGCACCTACGGCGTCGATGTCACCGAGCTTAAAGCTGAGGCCGGCGATGTGGTGCCGCTCTCCGAGGTTGAGAAGGCCTTGACTTCAGGCAAGCCCTACAAGGCGGTGACCTCGACCCACGTGGATACGTCCACAGCGGTGGTCACCAATATCCGCGCTCTATCGGAGATGGTTCATCGGGTGAGTCCGGACTCGCTGGTGTTTATCGATGGGGTATGCTCGGTCGGCGTGGAGCCGCTCAAGTTCGACGAGTGGGGGTTGGACTACGTGCTGACCGCTTCCCAAAAAGCCATTGGTGTTCCCGCGGGCCTGCACATCTCCATTGCATCCAAGCGTGCTCTGGCGGCGTTGAAGGCTCGAAAGAGTCCGGTGCCAGCGTTTTTCGCCAACCTAAACCGGTGGATCCCCATCATGCAGGCGTATGAGAGTGGCAAGCCGGCCTACTTTGCCACGCCGGCGGTACAAACGATCTGGGCCCTCAAAACCTCACTTGATCAGTTTGCCACCTCACCTGAGGCTATCGAGAGGCGATGGGCTGACCATGCCGCAGCCAGTGATAAGGTCAAGAATGCCCTGGCCTCCTTCGGAATAAAGCTTATCGCCAAGAATCACGAAGTGGGTGCCCATGGTTTAACAGCGGCATACTTGCCGGAGGGATGGAACCTGCCAGATCTGTTGCCCCCTCTGCTAAAGGACGGCTTCGTGATTGCTGGCGGGATTCTACCCCCGATCGCCCAGCGTTACTTCCGCATTGGTCACATGGGTGCTTCTATCCCGTATGGCCACATCGACATGCTCGTTGAGGAGCTCAATACCGTCTTCAAGAGTCTCAAATAGCAGTTAGCACAGGGAACTCTCAATAAACCATCTTTGTCAAAGCTGTAGTGCGCAACTATGCGCGAATGTTTGCCGCAAGCTCAATTTTTCGGCGTGGCTAAACCGTATCATTGCGGTGGTAATCGGCAAATTCTTGGCTGGCTCTGCATAAGTATCTGTGTACATCTCAATATATCGGTATATGTGTATTTTGTATATATTGAACGAGACTCCCTGGTAACGACCTATGCTTCATGTCGAATCAAATCGTTTCTGGTCCTTTGGTTATCATTAAGAGGACGTATTCTCGTTTGGTACTTTTTTCCGACAAAGAGTTTTATGGAGTAGGCATTCCTTCCCGTTTGACTTGCTACCCTTCCACCCTAAATAGCCATATGTGGGAATAACTTTTCAAGGTCGGAATCTGTTTCCTGTTTTTCTGTTTTTTTTTTTGTTAGATATTTAAGCTTTCTAATAAAATCACACCATCCTCCGTGGGCAATTTGGACATGCTTCCTGGTATATTAATGGTTTGAGGTACGTGTATAGTTTGATAATTCTATATGAGTATGTGGATGTAGCCGTAATAATTCTGTATGGACGTAGACGTAATAATTCTGTATGGATATGTCGATGCAGCCGGGTGTATCCATGTATATGAATGAAGGGCCCCCATTTACCACAAGTATTCATTTTGCATGAGAAGGTGATTTAAACATGTTTTTCTCCACCTTGATATCACGGCCGATCTGCCTTTCGTTACCGGATCTAGTGTATCCTAACCCGCCCCACCCACGTCTTGATTTGTTCAATCATGCAGATCTGCGGTTGATACGCCTGATTGATGGAGTTCGGGCCGATGGCATGTAGCGTGTGGGATGTCCGTGCCCGTCGGACTTTGCTGCAGGTTTTCTTCCCCCACGGAGGGAGAATGGGTAGAAGAGTCCTGGGTCGCTAACCCTAGTGGTTCCAACGGATAAAACCTATTGCGGCCCAACCTAAGCGACACAGAACGCCGTCCTCAATCGAAATAAATCTAGGAGGCGAACTGGAAGAATACAGCCGGCGATTAGATCTGGTAAAGAGTTAAAAGAAAACCGGGATCGAACAGAGATCCCTCTGGTGCTTTCTCTCGGAGGCCCACGATTCTCAGATAAAAAAGACCCAATCGGTACCAGCATGCCGGTTTGTTTTCTCGCCGTGACAAAACCTATTCCCGTCAGAGCCCGTTTAAGTTGACAGACAGAATGTAGCACTAACGTTGGGAGATAAACGGATGATGTCGGCCCAACCACCACTAACGTAATAGGCAGCAGTCCCTTCTGCTGACCACAACAACATCGTATAACTCCAGCGCCTACTGTTTCCACTAACACACATCTTGGCTTCGGTGTCGCGGAGACACCCCAACACTTGTTGATCTACTTCCCGGCCCCATTGAAGGGAGACGCCAGAGTATTGCAGCGAGTGCGGAGCGGTAATAGATTCGGCCTCTTGCACGAATTTGTCAGCGCCCTTCTAGCTTAGGTTTCTAGTTGGTCGATCTGTGATTCCCCAACCTCCTACTCCTGGTCAGAGCCCGCCGTCAAGTGCCGTTAATTTGTCTTAGATCGCAAAGCGTTCGACATTATCTATATCTGTGTCTCAATGACCGATCCCATGCAAGCCTCCCCCGCGGTGGAGCAGCCGAAGTCGGAGGCGGATCACACTAATCCAGATGTGCCCCCGGCAGACGAGGAGCCCCAAAAGCTGGCAGAACGCCGGCCCAGAAAATTGAATGCTCTAGAGGAAGCCCAGCGCTCGGACGCGGCACCGGCAAACCCCCTTCAACGCATAATCCAGAATGTGGCAAGGCGAATTCCAGTTGTGCGGGGTTTTCTTGATCTGAAAGAGCCCAATCTAAATTTCCATCCCCGCAACCTCTATTTTAATACCCCCATTCCAGAGGAGGAAATCGATCCGAAAACGAAAAAGCCCAGGGCCCAGTATGCAACCAACAAAATTCGTACTACGAAGTATACCCCCCTTAACTTTCTGCCAAAAAACATCCTCTTTCAGTTTCAAAACGTGGCAAACCTTTACTTCTTATTAGTCGCCATTTTCTCGGCTTTCACCATTTTCGGTGTCAACAACCCTGGTCTCGCGTCGGTACCCATCATTGCCATTGTGGTGGTCACTGCAATCAGAGATGGTTTTGAAGACTGGCGACGACACGTTCTGGACCTTGATGTGAACAATGCGATCACCACCGTGTTGGCCAACGTGGCTAATGAAAACTCGCCACCGGGAAATATAGACCCGTGGCGACGGTTCAAGAAAGCCTGTAGTCGATTCTATCGTCGAGTGTGGTTATCAATGCGCCATAAGGTTGACCCGTTATCGGTCGACAATACTGATACTAATGAAAATCAATCTGTGTACTCACAGGAAACAGCAGGGACCGATCGCCCCCAAACCACGCATAATCCTGATCAGCCACGCCCTGTGTTCGTTCGTAAGTACTGGAAGGACGTCAAAGTTGGAGACTTTGTCAAGGTATATGCAGACCAGGGCGTTCCAGCCGATATGGTGGTGATTAGCACCAGCGATCCTGAAGGCGACTGTTTTATCGATACCCGAAATCTTGATGGTGAAACCAACCTGAAGGCGAAACTAGCTCTGAAGTCCACAAAGCATCTGCGACGGGCCAGGCATATTGACCGTCAGCAATTCAAAATGGAGATTGAGGGCGCAAGTTCCGATCTCACTAGTTTTGGCTGGCGTTTCAAGGACATGAACACGGAAAAATCTGAGCCAATTGGCACCGCTAATTTCCTACCGAGAGGCTCCACAGTGCGCAATTCGCGATGGATTATTGGCTTTGTTGTGTACACTGGTGTCGAGTCCAAAATCGTGCTGAACGCCGGTGAGACTCCCACCAAGCGGTCCCGGCTTAGTCGTGATTTGAACTTCTATGTTACCTGCTCGTTCGTTGTCCTTTTCATCATGTGCTTTGTGGCTGGTTTGGTAGAAGGTCTTAAGTTCCGCAACCGGCACAATTTCGCATATGTCTTCGAAGATGGACTAATCACTAAAAACGCTGCTCTCAATGGTTTTGTTACATTCTTTGCTGCTATGCTGGTTTTGCAGAACTTGGTTCCTATCTCTCTGTACATCTCTATCGAGATAGCGCGCACTACTCTGGCATTTTTCATTTATTCGGATTACAATGTCTATGATGAGGAAACTGACTACCCATTGACCCCGAAATCTTGGGCTTTGAGCGACGATCTTGGTCAGATTGAGTTCATCTTCAGCGACAAAACCGGTACGCTGACCCAGAATTCCATGCTGTTCCGAAAATGCACCATCAACGGTAAATCATATGGCACGGCTTTCACGGAATCGATGGCTGGCCAAATCAAGCGCAACAATGGAGATGTCGATGCCATCAGACAGCAGATGGATGAGAAAATCAGTGTGGAACGAGAGGCTATGATGGAGAAACTGGAGTCCATGTATCAGAACCCATATACAGCTGGTGAGACCGAGCTTGTTAGTGAGCCCATTGTGGATGATCTAGAAGGTGGCTCAGGTAACTTCCAAAGACAGCGGATAGAACAGTTTGCACTAACTTTGGCATTGTGTAATACTGTCGTCACTGACGTGCAACGACTGCCCAGTGACGATAACGAAGACTTCAACGAGGATGAAGCTTACGGCCCTGGCCTCATGCTGCAACCCCACATGACAAGAGGAACATTAGCCACGAGGCAGACCACTCGCATATCTGAGGAGTCTGAAGTCACTAATTTGCCAATTCCTCGACCGGTATATACACACCAGTCGCAAGGTTTCCGGGAAAGAAGCTCGAGCTTGCCTCGCGCCAGTCTCGAAGTATCGCGAAACCGTGGTGCCAGCCGTCACGAGCGGCACCTAAGCCAGCCCAGAAATAGCATGGATGCCCAGTCCTTGCGACATTCGCATCGACCTAGCATGGATACCTCACGTGTGATTGGAGGCTATGGTCGTCGATCGATGAGTTCTGCTAGGCCGAAGCATGGTATTGATTATCGCAACATGGAGGGCAAAATTCTGGTGCACAAGGCTGAATCGCCCGATGAAAGTGCATTTGTTAAGATGGCCCGAGATCTTGGATACACCTTAGTGGAAGATGGTAAACATCATAAGGTTGTGGATATGCAAGGCACCTTTCATCGCTTCGAAATTTTGCAAACGCTCTTATTCACCTCCTCTCGAAAGCGTATGTCTGTAATTGTGCGTAATGAAGCAGGCCGTTATTTCATTCTTACAAAGGGTGCTGACTCTATGATTGTGAGCCTACTTTCCGATCGAAGCCGAACCTCAGATGTACTCAAACAGACTGAGTCTCAGGTTGAGGAGTATGGAGAGGAGGGTCTGCGTACGCTCATGTTGGCGTACAAGGAACTGGATGGCAAGTTTATTGAGGATTGGTCGCATCGCTATGACAATGCCGCGGGTCTGCCTAATAGAGACGAAGCCCTTGCGTCCCTGGCAGAGGAAGTGGAATGTGACCTTGAACTACTGGGTGGTACCGGTATTGAGGATCAATTGCAAGAGGACGTTCCGAATACAATTGAAGTCTTGGGCAAAGCGGGAATCAAGTTGTGGATGTTGACTGGTGATAAAGTTGAAACTGCCATCTCCATTGGTTTCTCCTGTAATCTGCTCAACACCTCTATGGAATTACTGATTGTGAGAGACCCCGAGGAGCTCAATGTCAAACTTCAGGAAATGGGATTGGAAGTAAATAAGCGAACACTCAAGGAAGCAGGTAATGATCACAGCCCCGCTCACGGCAAATATGCTCTTGTGATTGATGGAGACGTATTGTCCGCCCTGGTTTCCAACAGGGCCTACAGATTACAGTTTGCCCTGTTGGGTAAAAAGTGTCGCGCTGTTCTGTGCTGTCGAGTTTCACCGAGTCAGAAGGCTGCGGTCGTGCACATCATGAAGACCACTTTTGATGTCACTACTATCGCTATTGGTGATGGCGCTAATGATGTGTCTATGATCCAGGTCGCTGACGTGGGCATTGGGATTGTTGGTGTTGAGGGTCGTCAAGCAGCTATGAGTGCTGATTTTGCCATGGGACAGTTCCGGTTCTTGCAGAGGCTTGTGCTTGTCCATGGCCGATGGTCATACATGCGAGTGGCATCGATGATTGAGACACTTTTCTTTGAAAACTTCATGTTCTCTGTGACACTGTTTTGGTACTGTATTTTCAACCAAATGGACCAGTCCTATTTGTATGACTATACCTATCTTACCCTGTTCAACTCTATCTTCGTGTCTCTGCCGGTGGTTGTTCGTGGTATTTATGACCAGGACTTACCTGATTACCTACTCTTGAGGTTCCCGCAGTTGTACGGAACGGGAATTCTTCGACAGGCGTGGACTAAGCTAAAATACTTCACCACGGTAGCTGATGGTATTTATCAGAGTGCTGTGGCATTCTTTTTCTGCTATTCGATTTTCTTCACTGGAAAATTCTACAGTATGGACGGCAAGGATATTGCTTACCGGCAGGGAATGGGCGTATTAGTGGGTGCGACTGCGGTATTCGCGTGTAACACATATGTTTTGCTGGGTCAGTACCGATGGGATTGGGTCACTATGATTGTTTACATCGTCAGTTGTGCTCTCGTTTTTGCTTGGACGGGCATTTATTCCTCATTTGTCTCGTCTAATTTCTTCTACTGGTCAGCGGCTGTGGTGTATGACACTGTTACCTTTTGGGCATATTTCTTGCTTTCACTCGTTACAGCTCTTCTGCCAAGATTCGTATACATGGCGGTGACTCGAATCTGGTTTCCATCCGATGTCGATGTTATCCGCGAGCAGTGGCTCTCGCATTCACTTGACGACTCAGAATCAGCCACAGATCCGACTTACGTGAACTCTGCAGTGGATAGCCGAGGCAGTACCAACTTGAGTGAGGGAGGAGATCGAAACGATATTAATGAACAGAAGGCTCCTGATGGATTCAATGTAAATGTCTGAGGCTGATGAGTAGAAAATGCATCGACAGCAGTCATACTAACAACAGCTCAGGTATTCCCCGGGCACTTTACTTGATTACAATATCAATAATTACAAACTAGCAAGATTCAATATCAGCATTTACCAGTGTTCGATTTTTTACTGAAATGGATTTATAGATATCGTGTGGGGTAAGACCGTATACATAGGCATAGGTGGTTCAACTCAACGGCCTGTCACGCTCAAATTGGACGGGCGTTCGGATATTGATGCGGTGAATAGTCACACCCGTCCGCCAATACTAGTCCTGGGGAGGTGGGGTCCCTGATTCAGGGTCTCACCAGTGCGGAGAAAAAGATAAAAATGGAATTCAGGTTGGGGTAACGGGGCACTGCAGCGAGCTCAGTAGACTAGGCACTGCAAGTGAATTAACGTTCTATTGAAATGCTCACATTGTTCAGATCAAGTGTCAGAATGATAATTTCTATTGCTTTTTTTTTTTTACAAATCCGTCTATATTATTATATTTTCAGCGTGAGGGCAACGCACCCCCAATCTCGGTGGATCTCCGCCTCATCCCTCTCTCTGAGGTACAAGTCTAGCGCGATAAGTACAGAGGAGAGGGGGGTTTAATGCCGTAGTTTTTACGTATTATCAAAAGTTCATAGATTTACAGCACTAAACGGGATTCCAAGCCATGTTCCGGTTCTTGCCGACGCGGTCCACCGTCCGCAATGATTTTCCGTAACGCAATATGTCATAGTTACATAAGCCACGCATGCTGAGTTATTCCCTAAGCCCCAGGCTTTGCCAACCACCTTCTACGTAAACGCATGCTGGCGCACACTGGACGCGCCGTCGCAGTACCTAATCTACATTCCGCCCACACGCCTAATTTAGACCTCGTCCATAGTCGTGTCTCAGCACCATTTCTTTTTCAGTCACCCACACATCACCACCCGCGCTTGCATAGTCTTTCATATATCCACACCTGATCCATCTTTCAAATGGTTCAGACGGAGTGTTATGACGATGGAAGATGTTATTACGTGTATAAAGACGCTTGGCATGTTTGGGGTCGCTGGCTGTTGCTAGGGCTCTTGGTCGCGGTATTGATTATGATGATCCCATTCACGGGGTATCTAATGTCACGACGAAGAATGCGGCGGGGTGAGCCGCCAGTAAGCGGATGTGCATGGATGTTTTCAAATCCATACAAAGATGCAAACAAAATACCCCCAGGTGACTACGAAGCCCAAGAAGCCCGCCCTCAACGCTACCGACCACCGAATGTTTACCGCCAATACCAGCAGGAGCGTTTCCAACAAGAGCAGTATCGTACAGACAGTCTTAGCCAGTCGGGTCCCTCCAGCTCCAATGGAGCTCAGGTCTCTTCATACTACCCGGAGGGGTCTGGCACTGAATCACTGGGCACATATGGCGAGAAACAACACCATTAGCATTATATTATCGCGGCTAGGCCCATTATCTGGGGCGTGAAGGTGGAATCCAACCATTCATATAGCACATAGTATTCCCTAACTAGCACACTCCGCCGGAAGTCTGGCCTCGTCCATTGTCAATATCATTGGAAGTTATACCCGTATATATGAAAAAAGATCACGTTGCAGAGTGTGTTTTCGAGAGGTTAAACATCCTAGGTCTCAGATTTCAGTCCGAATTTGACTCGCTCAAACCTTGTCATATTGCCTTGCGGCCACTCGTGTTTTTCAAGTTTCCTCAAATTTTATAAATTTCCAAATTCTCTATCAAATTATACAAAATTGAAATTAGGTCCACACGTGGATTATCTGATTCAAATCTTACCTGTCACAATCGCTTAGTTTTCTGAATCTAGACTGGACTTCCAGCTCCTGGAGATCCATGATTGCTCTCCTCGCCCACACTACTTTACGCTTGCCCCCCCCATTCTGAGCCCACAAATGCTCATCTCAAAGGGCGAAAAGTTTGCTTTCCCATAACTATAGTTACATGACTAAATCGGGTTTGACAATTTACCATAAACTGTTTGTACATTTTCCATATCATATGTCAATTGCTGTACTGCTAGGTGTATGTATCAAGGCCAGTGATGATATATACAAGTTATGCATCACCCATCTGTTCTTACCCTGCCCACCCTGAAGTATGATACATCGGGAAGCGAGCATCGAGGACCTGGTACGGCACCTTAATTCTCCCTCGTTTGACCCTCTGAAGCTGGTGAATAAGGCTGTTAACCATGAGAAACCCCTAAAGGAGCAATATCTCGCGAGCGTGGAGTTGACAACAACGTTGAATGCCCACTCCCAAGAGTTGGCGACTCACTTGCAGGAGGCCCTGAGCGCGCTTTCGAAGAGCGAAAAGCGAGTGCCGCACGAGATAAGTCTCCTCCGAAACGACGTCAACTCGGTGAGTACCGCATTGAGCGAGCGGTACCCTCGGATCGCCGAGTTCTTCCAACTCAGCAGGCGCTCAGAGGTGCTGATCCAGCTGGGTGAGCTGCAGCAAGTGAAGGAACGGCTGGAGGAGGTTCGCGCACTTTTGGAGCTGGCCTCAAGTGCGCAACCGGGCTCTAACAAGCTGAGCACCCGAGAGCTTCAGCAACTGGCTACTGTATTCCAGGGCACCCCCGACGAGACCAAGTGGAAGGTACAGACACAGGGTTATTACGGGTTGATAAATAAGATAATAAATTAAATTAATGATCAGGGTCTCTCACGTCTAGGAGCCGTCCAACATGGCATGGTGAAGTTGTCGGGGTCCAGTGCAGCTGGCCCCTCACAAGTGCCTCATCATTCCAAGGGCCGAACAGAACCATTCTAACGCAAAGCCTCCCGTGACTTTCATTTCTGGAGCATCCGTCTCTGATTCTCGTGAAAAATGTCCACACCTTGCTTGAGGCCGGCCACGAGCTGATTGATGGAGGCGTGGCCAAAGTCGTTGCTTTGACGTAGCGCTGCCAGTTCCTCACCGAATTGTTGGGTGACCATACCGAGAAATATCTGGTTAAACTCTGTCTCGGTGCTTTGCGGTGCCTTGCGTAGCCGTTCTCGAGGAGAAGTCTCCTCAGCACCGACGCCGTCCGTCTGAGTCGTATCGTGAGACTGAGGTTCATCCGCGTCACTCAATTCACTCAACTCGCTATCCGATTTGGTCACAGCATCGTCTGCGCTGAAGTCGCTTTCGTCGCTCGAGCTTTCCGTCTGGATTCTTGCCTTCTTTCTTCTTCGCTTCTCAACCATGTCTCACAATTTTTCAGAATGCTCTCCACCCTAGCCCGGCCTCTTTACCACCGCCAATCTTCGTCCATGGGCTGGTAAGGTTCTTAAAACCGAAGTGTTGGAGGAAAAAAAAATTACGCCTTGAACAACTACCCGACGAAACATCTTAAGTCTTATAAATTGACATGACTATTTTGATACTATCCTTAATTCGACATCGGTGATGACATTTTAGTCTACGAGTATATATCAAGATATTGCCATCCACTATATGTGTATAAAGCCATCGCAACACCTGTGCTGTAAAGACCGGTTCACCTTCTGGTTCTCAAGCCATTCGTCGGTGGACAATTTGTCGCATACGTAAGATACATGCGAGTTTCCCAAAACGGATGGCCCCCTCCCGGGTACCTCAAACCCTATTGTCCGGCAGTCATCCTCCCTCTACCTTCCTTCCTCTACACCTCGATGGCCCTGGGTCGTGGCTAGACGCGTCCCTAACGTAAGCACGTTCGAACCATTTTCTCAAGCGTACAACATCACCAGGGCAGCAGGGCGACCAAGGGCGGCGGTGCACAACCGCGTACAGCATCATCACAAACACGGCTTGGAAACAGCGGTACATCAATATCGACCGCACCCCAGCACCACCCTAATACTAAGCATCCCACAGGACACACCCCCACCCCTCGTTTGGCCAGCCCTCCTTGCGACAGGAATAGATAAAAACTCGTAATTATGGCCTCCACCTCCGAGTCCCCCGACATGTTTATGGAGCCCATGGGTAGCCACCCCGGCGGCGCGCCTGCAAATGCCGCTACGGCCGCTTCAGACGCGTCCTCGTCGGTGGCCCATCTCACTCACGCGTCCTCGCAACTTAGTCTCAACCACCCCAACTCGTCAGGCCAGGCGCTTACCCAGCAGCGCTCGTCTTCCGCCTCTCACAACGACGGTGCCCACCCCGGCTCGGTCCCGGTCACCACCGTCCCATCCCCGAGCATCCCTCAGCATGCGACCGGCCCTTCCAGCAGCAACAGCGCCTTGGACGCTCAGAGCGAGTCCTCTCAGTCTCACGTCGCCTCGGCCGCTGCCGCCGCGTCCGCGCCCGTGGTCCCGGCGGTGCCTGCTATCCTTCGCCGTAAGCTCACCTCGTTTGTGGGCTTCTCAAACCTACCGCAGCAGTGGCACCAGAAGTCTATTCGTCAGGGCTTCGATCTCAATCTGCTGGTCGTGGGAGATTCCGGATTGGGCAAGTCCACGCTGCTCAACACCCTGTTTGAGGTGCCCGTACATGACCTCGACGTACCTCAGCACTACGACGGCACCACCATTGGCATCCAGACCACGAAAATCGAGCTGGAAGAATCCGGCGTTAAGCTGCGCCTCAGCGTTATAGATACCCCCGGTTACGGCGACCACGTTAACAATATGGACTCTTGGAAGCCCATTGCCGATGAAGTGGACGCGCGATTCGAACAGTACCTTGAGGCCGAGGAGTCGCTGCTTGTTGGGGCGGCCGGCTCCGTGCACGATCCCCGGGTCCACGCCTGCCTGTTTTTCATCGAGCCCACCGGTCACACCATGAAGCCTTTGGATGTGGTAGTCATGAAGAAGCTGCATCGTAAAGTCAACATTGTGCCGGTGATCGCCAAGGCGGACACGCAAACGGACGAGGAACTGGAGAAGTTTAAGCAGGCTGTGATCCAGGATATCAAGGCTCAAGGCATCGAGATTTTCGAGCCGGCGATCTACGAGAATGATGATGAGGAAAGCATGGCCGAGCTCACGGAGCTGCGGGCCAAGATACCGTTCGCCGTGGTGGGCTCCACCTCGCTCGTAGTCAACCGTGATGGCCGTTCAGTGCTGGGTCGTGAGTACCCCTGGGGTGTGGTGGAAGTCCACAACGAGGACCACAACGATTTCGTAAAGCTGCGTAGCCTGCTGATCCGCAACCACATGGAGGACCTGCGCGAGCGCACGGTGCAGCTGTATGAAACCTACCGTACTGAAAAGTTGCTACAGCTCGGCATTAAGCAGGATGACAGCGTATTCGATCAGCCCGACCCTGCTGTGCGCCAGGAGGAAGAGCGTCGCCAACACGAGCAACGCCTCGCCAAGATGGAGGCGGAAATGCGGGCAGTGTTCCAGCAAAAGGTTACGGAGAAGGAGGCTAAGCTCAAGACCAGCGAAGCGGAGCTGTTCCAGAAGCACCGGGAAATCAAAGAGCAGCTGGATCGCCAGCGGATGGAGCTGGAACAGCGCAAGCAACAGTTGCAGCTCCAGATCGAAAGCAAAGGCCGCAAAAATGTGATCCGTTAGAGAGGTAAGGAGATGGTTTATTTAAATGTGCGAACGAATTGTTGACGGAGAGCAGCTTGATTACACTAAACTTTCCATGGCAGTACACGCTGGTTTCTATAATTGTCGATATATTATTATTGTTATGACTGTTCTTGATACTTCCTCGCAGCTGAGTTTTGCAACACTAAAAGATGCGGGTAGCCAGCCAGGCTAAAGTAACGTAGCTAGCGGTTTCCTTTTCTTAGCTGGCCCATTTCCAGTATTTGGTTGCTGATGATGCTCCGTATTTGTATAGCTGTTGATACAACCAATGGCATCATGTACTTTCTCTTCCGTATACGGCGGTTGATGTGATGTGCCGCAAATGTCATTGCAGGCGGGTATACCCTAACCACACATATTTTCCACCGTGGTAACGGACCGGCGACGTCTCATTTAAGTGAAGGGCAGCGGGGAATAAAGTATCTAACCCGAAAAAAACACCCAAATTTTGACATACAGGCCTCTTGCTCTCATGAAAAAATTTCACCTAAAGCTCGTAGTTGGCAAATAACCAGAACATGGGTGATAGACGCTGAAGAGGAATGCCCCTGGGCCTACTGTGCGGTGGATAACCTCCGCTGACTGTGTTAATCCCCAACCCTGGACGCGCCTCACTTGCTTTGGAACAGACAGGCGTCTCCCACCTCCACAGCAGCGCGCGGACAGATCGCCGCCAAAGGCGCAGTCCCAGGCCCAGGGCCGGCCAAAAGGCGGCCCAAGGCGGCCCTGGTGCCGCTGCACCGGCCGCGCAACCCTCACCGGTCGCGGCAACCCTCACCGGTCTCATCAGCCCTCACCGGCCTTTCGCCATTAACAACCCTCGCCAGCGCTGCTCCAACAACCCTTGGCCAGCGTCATCTTGCCCGCCGCATTGCCGTCTTTCCTCACCTCACACACACCATCATTTCCCACCTTCTCAAACTCTGTGTTTTGTCAACTTCTTCTTGACTCGCTTTCTATATAACCATTCAGTCCAGCAGGTGACAGAGATTTCGAGAAAAAATGGTTGCTGATACTTCGAACGTCAAGGCTACTGCCGCCGGCGCCGCCAAGAACGCTGCCGCCGACTCCACTACCAACACTGCCGGTGCTAAGACCACCACCGGCTCTAAGCCTGCCACCCGGCTGGATTCTCTGATTACTACCATGGAATTCAAGTGGTTTGTTGCCCACGCTTTGGTGGTCGTCAACACCATCATCAGCTTGGTTTTGTTCCGGGCCCGTAAGTTGTCCAACTTCTCGTACCGCGCGGGCTTTTTGGCAGCCTTCGCCAGCTTTGCCATCATTCTCTTCCAGAAGTATGGCAAGTCCAAGCCCTCCTTCCAGGTTTTGAGCCGCGACGACAACTTCCAGTATGCCGTGGCCACCCTGGTGTGGTTGGTGACTGTGCGACACACCCTGGCCTTGCTGCCGCTGGCCATCTTCTCGCTGTTCCACGTACTCACGTACTCCCGCAGCTACCTGCTGCCGGCTGTTGGCCACACTGCTGACTCTGCCCTTATCAAGCGCATCGATGTTGTCGTCAAGAACTATAACGAGCCGCTGACCGTGCTGGCTGCCAACTTCGAGCTGGCTCTGGCTCTGCAGCTGCTGGTGGCTGCCATTACTTTCCGCCGCGGCAGCTGGTTCCAACTTCTGTTCTATGTGGTCTTCTTCCGTGTGCGCTACGCCACCTCCTCCTACACTCGCCATGCCGTCAAGGCTTGGGAGGTTCGGGCCGATCAGCTTCTGGGCCACCCGTCGCTCCCTCCTAAGGTCAAGCACATCTGGGCTGAGATCAAGAGCCAGCTGGCGCGGATCCCGGGCCCGGCTAACAACGCCTGAAGCCCGTTTGTGTTAGTTGTTCGTATTAGATATAACCCGTTTAAATCCTACACTACTTCCCGGAACCCGATCCTTGCTGTATAGTTTGGCCGTAGTGATGATTGCGACCATATGGTAAATATGAACCAAAGAGAAGTAAGAAGTTCGCACAATCAAAAAAACTCGCCCGATGATGACAATGCGATAGAAAGACTTAGGCAATATACTGAAAACTAATCAACGGTTCGATTCGAACAAAGAGAGAAATAAATAGCATTGAGCACTTGGTCGGTCAAAGACTATTATCGAAGGTTATTCAGTTAGTGAAGATATATGGGTGCGAGGGAATGATGTCCTCGTCCTGCGTCAGCCTCGCCTCTTCTACACCCATCGAAACATCCGTACCCTGCCCTCGAATATTTCCACTACTATATTTCGAACCATCCCTGGCAGCGCACCTTCCATCATCATGCTGTTCCCCGATGTGTACAAACAGTTCTTCCGGAGCTATCCCGTTGGTCAATTGGCCGCCAGCGAGGAGAAAAAACGCGCGGCAAACTTCGGCGGCAAGATTTACTTGCCGGCATCGGCCCTTGGCAAGCTAACGACAATGCGCATCAGCTACCCCATGCTGTTCGAAATCCGCAGTGGCGACGCCAAAAGCACCAATTCGGACACCCGCAAGCGAATCAGTCATGCCGGCGTGCTCGAGTTCGTGGCACCCGAGGGCCGTGTCTACCTCCCAGAATGGATGATGCAGACCCTGGGCCTCAAGCCGGGCTCCTTGGTGGAGATCCGCAGCACCTCGCTGGAGCTGGGGTCCTTCGTTAAACTGGAACCCCAATCCGTGGACTTTCTGGATATCAGCGACCCCAAGGCAGTACTGGAGAACTCGCTGCGTAATTTCAGCGCCCTGACCACCGGTGACGTCTTCGAGATCAATTACAACGACAATATATACGGCATCAAGGTCCTGGAGGTCCAACCAGAGACCGACAAGCACTCGATCTCGGTAGTGGAAACCGACTTGAGTGTGGACTTTGCGCCCCCTGTGGGATACGAGGACCCCGGCAGCAAAAAACCCCGGGTCGGCGGGGGCGGGCTGGGAGGTTCCCTGGGGGGACGCCCCGGGCCCGTATCCGAAGTAGCCAAGGCATACCAAAACATGGCTGCGGTTTCGAGCATCCCCAGCGGCGGCATGCGGCTCAACGGTAAAGAGGTCAAGGTTGAGGTCCAGCCCGTTGATGCCTCGATCTATAAGAACCGTGACGCTCCGCCGCTGGAGCTCCCGGAGGGCCAGCTCTTCTTCGGGTTCCCGGTGATACCCGTGGACCAGCCCACGGGTGAAGAAAAGCCCTCGCCGTTCGCGGGATCAGGCCAGGCGCTCAGGATAAAGAATAAATAATGCCCGCAAATATATACTTACCCCCGCCGCATAGTACACATATACCTGCACCCATCACATATAGTATACGTATTTAGTATCCCCATCACACAGCCTTGAATGGTCTGCGCGTGCCGGCACGGATCCGGTGCATTCATTTCCCCGCCTTGGGTGCTTTGTGCACTCATAGAAACATGGATCGCGTAAGCTCCAGCCACTAATAGCGGCCCTCCCGCGCTCTCCCATTCGAGCCTTGCAACCTTGTCACTCCCGTCTGACCATTGGCACCTATCATGATCACGACTCGCTCCACGAATTTGTATCCAATCACTCGGGCAATCGGTCGAGAGTGGCCCGCTCGTATTCCGCAGAGTACGCACACTCCACTAAGCTGTCCTGTAGCGACACGGGATTTCTCGCCCTCAGCTGCTCATCCACGTAATGGCGCGCCTCCCACACTGAGTCGAAGACCCGGGCGCCATCCTGTAACGTACGGAACTGCGGCTGTCGAAACCGAGTGGACGAGAGAATGCGCCGAAGAGTGGCGATGCGCCCGAGTGACTCGCGTTTCAAGTCCCGCAGTCGCGCCGCGCTCTCCGGCCCACCAGAACCGGGCCGCGATTCGCGTCGTTCTTGCTCGTGCAGCTTTGTGCGCAACCGCTCCTTTTCCGCACAGCGCGCAGTACCCATGGGGCTATGTCTGCCCTTCAAGGATCGGTCGTACGCCTCTCGGGATTCAGGGTTAGCCAGGACTCGGAATGCCTGGCTTACCAGGTCGAACTGGTCAGCATTGGATGTGCCATCGTCGCCGGGGTTCTTATCAGGGTGGTACCTCAGAGCGGCCCGGCGGTACGCCTTGCGGATTTCCTGGGGCGATGCTGTCGCGTCCAAAGCAAGAACCGCATACCAATCCATTGGGGCTCCAGGTGCTCGCCAGCGTGCCAAGGCACCAATGACCAAGGCACCCACGACGATCGATCGGGTATGTGGGGCAAGGGCACTCCATCCCCGCCAGGCCCGGCCGCTACGCGAACACGCCGCTGATGAAGTAGCTCAAATGCAAGGCTCTTGCTTTCTTGTTGATTCTATCGCCATTATATATATGTGTATATACATATTTACTTATATTGTCAGGAATTTAATGGCTAATCTCTGCAGTCGTGACCCTTGGTCGGGGATCCTACCCGGTCAGTATATGTTGTGTATATGCAATGTCGATAAATTAGAGAATAAGCCACATCTGCACAAGCTGGCAAATCACGCCGTAGAAAAACAGAAACTGGATCCGTTGCTGCCGCTTGCTGCCGCTGATGGTGGTGGTGGCCGTGGCTGCGTTCGATGGGGCATATTCAGGGAGTAGAATGTACTTCAACGACCGCAGCATGAAAAACGCAGTGGCGCCGCCGGTGTAGGCAAACACCGACCACCGCACCATGCGGTTTTCTGACACCAACCCGGCCAGCGTGGTCAGTGTGATGGCGACAAACTTATAGCCCGAGTACGCAAACAAGTCAAATAGGGACGACGACGACGCCGACAGCAGATACGTGGACACCTTCAGCAGCATGAGCTCGAACACCACGAGCGCCAGCGCCTTGGACGCACGGGCCCCGAACTGCTCGGGATGAAACTTGCCCTCCACCCCCTGGCCTAGCGCAATCACAATCAAGTGGGTGATGAACGCCATCAGGGGGATGTACATGTCCGGGGCGTTGATGTCATCGCAAGGAGTGGCGTAGGTCTCTTGACCACCAGCCCCCTGCGCGGGTTGAAGCTGACGGTTCCACGGCTTGTGGCGCCAGGGGAACAAAATCAGCGTGAGCTTGCGCCGGACGTACGAGTTTGAGACCTGGAAGTAGTACCGCAGCGAGTTGGCCGAGATGCCATAGGTATCGAAACTTTGCGTCAGGTATTGCTGGCCAAAGCTGAACGCATGCTTGCCGAGCTGGGAGCTATCCACCAGATTCAGCGGGTTAAACGGGTCAGTACCGGCCGCGGTGGGCGGCGCTTGCGCCGTTGCCTGGGCCGGATACCCGGAGCCGCCCGTGAACGGCTGGTTCGCGTATGCCCCCTGGTTGGCGTACGGCTGGCCCGCGTAGGCTTGGCCCGTGTAGCCTTGGCCCACATAGGGCTGGCCGGCATAGCCAGGGTCTTGGGGCCTCTGGCCCTCAAAACCTTGGCCGGGGCCGTAGCCGTAGGTCGCGCTGGTGGCCTCTACGTTCACGCGGTGCTGCGGCACGGGGTGGTGCAGCGGCGGAGACTGCATTATCAACACTAGCCTTTCCTGGGTGTATTCACTCTACCAGTGGAGGGAATGTGGTTCGGTGGGGTCCCACCACCAACGGTGGTCACAACCCCGGCCAGGGCGAAGTTTGTTGGGGGCTAGGGTTCATCCCTCATCGTGATCCCATCCCCTGCTCTTCCCCATTACACCCCAATGCTGTGTCGGTCACCAATGTTCAGACAACTGGCCCGGGGCTACTCCACCACCCACTTCGGGTTCCGGACGGTGCCCAGCGAGGACAAGGCCAAACTGGTCGGCTCGGTCTTTTCCAATGTGGCGTCCAACTATGACTACATGAACGATGCCATGAGCGCCGGCATCCACCGGGTATGGAAAAACCACTTCATCGCCAAACTGGACCCCGGAAAGCGGCCTGGCGGAGAGCCCCTGAACTTCCTGGACATTGCCGCCGGATCCGGTGACATCGCGCTACGCATCCTTGACCACGCTGCCAAGCAGCACGGCGACTACCAGTCCAAGATCACCATCTCCGACATCAACCGCGAGATGCTTGCCGAGGGTGCCAAACGCTTCGAGCTCACCAAGTACCGCCAGGGCTCCCGGCAGGGGGACCGGGTCAAGTTCATGGTCGCCAATGCAGAGACGCTTGAGGACGTTCCGAATAACAGTCAGGATATGTACACCGTCAGCTTCGGTATCCGCAACTTCACAGATATTCCCCGAGCTCTGCGCACAGCCCACCGTGTGCTGAAGCCTGGTGGAGTTTTTGCCTGTCTGGAATTTTCCAAGGTCGAGGCCCCGCTGCTCTCTACTCTGTATTCGGCTTACTCGTTCAACATGATCCCGCTGCTGGGGCAGGTGCTAGTGGGGGACCGCGATTCCTACCAATACCTCGTCGAGAGCATCGAGCGGTTTCCCAAGCAGGAGGAGTTCGCGCAGATGATCCGCGACGCGGGCTTCATAACTAACGGGCCAGGCTACGAAAACCTGACGTTTGGCGTTGCTGCTATTCATGTGGGCGTCAAGCCTCCTCTCAACGAGGACTCTCCTGAGCACCAGACTCTGCAGCAAATGAAACATTGAGCTGTTAAAGGTTGAGCAAATGAGTTGATGTGAAAGAAACTCCTACCCAAAGGAGTTGGCCAAACGATAACAACAAAAATATTTATCACATTGAGTACATAGCACTGCGCCGCGCGCTTTAATATTGATTACTTGTGTCCAAACTGGTCCAATCAAAATTGCTACTTTATTTCTTTGCCACGCTAATCATCGGTTATTTTCCGCTATATAGGATAATCGTGAATAGGGTTGAATTTCCAGGCTGATAGTGCACATCGTAGGTTTTGGGCGTGCGTCGAACCGGCGCACTCACTGATATCAGAGGGTCCCAACCAAGAAGATCACCGTCACCCCTTGCCCAGTACCCGGGTGGGGACTCGGGCCCGAGCTCCAGCTTCCATTTAAATTACAGGTTGGGTGAATATTGCCAAGAAAAGAGAACCGTGAAAAATGCCTCAATTGGTATACGATTCGTTGCGAGAGATTCGCCAGCAAACCCCATTGGTTCACTGCATCACCAATACGGTTGCCGCCAACTTCGCCGCAAATGCCGTCATTGCCATAGGCGGCTCGCCGGTGATGGCCTCCGAGCCAACGGAGGTCGCCCAGATCACCAAACTTGCCCATGCACTGACCATCAATATTGGCACCTGTTCCCCGTCATTGGTTGAAGCTATCAAAAATGCCACCTCTGAAGCAAACCGTCGCCAGATTCCGTGGGTTCTTGATCCAGTGGGCGTGGCAGCCACGAGGGTCCGTCAGGATATTTGTGTCGATTTAATCAAAAATTATCATCCCACAGTCGTCCGCGGGAATGCCTCTGAAATAATGGCACTCGCAGTTTGTACTGGTGCATTCGAAGGAGGCAAAATCAGCACCCGAGGCTTGGATAGTGTCATCACCTCAGAATCAGTGATGCCAGCCGCCCATGCACTGGCCCAGAAATATGGACTTATCCTGGCTATAAGCGGGGAGCGCGACTATATCGTAGATGGGCAATATCCTGGAAGGGTTGTTCGTATTGCTAATGGTGATGCCAAAATGGCCCAGGTGACGGCAACTGGCTGCTCGCTCACTGCAGTGCTCGGATGCTTTTTGGCTGCTACAAGCCCTACCGCCGATGGCATCCACGAAAAATATTCCCCTTTCAACGCGGTATGCAATGCTCTGTCATACTACGCCGTAGCGGGTCAACTGGCAGCCTCGAAGAGCGTGGGAACTGGCTCGATGCACATGAACATCCTCGACATGTTAAGCAGCATGACTCAGGCAGAGTTCGAGGCCACAGCGCGGCCAATAGTAGATTTGTCCGTGTATTTGGTCACGGATCCCAAATTAAATAAGGGAAGACCTATATCAAAAATTGTCCGCGAATCCTTGGAAGGCGGTGCTACAATCGTTCAACTACGTGAAAAGCAGTGTGATTCGGGAGAATTTATGCGACGCGCCAAGGAAGTTAAATCCATATGCGATGAATTCGGAGTGCCCTTGCTGATAAATGACCGAGTAGATATCGCCTTGGCTGTGGATGCCGCTGGAGTCCATATTGGACAGGATGACTTGCCAGTCCCTGTTGCTCGCAGATTATTAGGCCCTAACAAAATTATCGGGCTCAGTGTTAGTACTTCAGAAGATATCTCCAAGGCAAAGCAATGGGCAAACGAGATCGATTATGTTGGCATTGGACCAGTGTGGCCCACTGATACTAAAACGAATGCCAAATCTGCATTGGGCATCGACGGTGTAACCAGTAAATTGGAGCAACTAGATCACCTTGCTGTAGCTATCGGGGGGATTAATGAGGAGAATGCACAGGATGTTTTCAGAATCCCGCGCGTCAACGGTATTGCTGTTGTCACTGCATTAACTATGGCCGAAAATCCAACGTCGGCTGCTCAGAAGCTGTTACAAAAGAGATAGGAATAGTACGAATAACACTTAGAAATCACCAAAGTAGTATAGTCTTCAAAATATGTATAATTGAATATAAATATCCGCCTCGAAATAGTCCCGTTTATTTTCCGGAACTCGGTAGCACGTTTTTTCAAGGAATGCGATCTTTCACCTAGTCCCGGGTAAAGTCTGAGCACCTAGTCACGCGTCGACCTAGGGTTCTGCATCATGTACGACCCTGTTACCCCACCGTTATAAATGCGGAGCCATCCCTTCGCATATCTTTTAACTCTCCTTAAAACGATTTAATGTCATGGTCAAACGAAGCCTGGAGGGCAATTGAGCCCATCTACCAAGATATTCTAAAATCAGAATTTGTGACCCAGTTGGGCGATGGGTCTCTCAGCAGAGAACGTTTTATCACTTATATGCAACAAGACAAGTTGTACCTGAACGACTATGCTCGTGCTCTGGCTTTTATCGCTGCACGGGCGTCGGACCCGGAAGATACCGCGCTCTTCGCCAAGTTTAGTCAAGGCGCTATTGAGGCAGAACAGGGTCTGCATGATTTTTATCTCGCCTTCTTTGGCGACGCAATGAATCAGTCCGTTGAGACATCAGCAGTCAAGAAAAATGTTGCCTGCGAACTCTATACTTCTTTTCTTATCCGGCACTGTTCGAGCTCGCCTATTGAAATCGCTGCTGCAGCCGTTCTTCCGTGCTTTTGGATTTACGATGCCGTTGGAATTCATCATAAACAGCAACTCGAAAAGCTAGCCACAAAATCTGATCATCCATATGCCAAATGGATTGAGATGTACAGTGGGGCCGACTTCTCGGAAGATACTAACAAAGCACGCGCATTTGTCGATAAATTGGCTGAGAATGCGAGCCCCGAAAGTCGCGAAGAAATGATTGCAGCGTTTGTCAAGACCTCAATGATGGAGCTGATGTTCTGGAATGCGGCCTGGAATAACGAAAAGTGGATCCTTTAATTAACAAAGAGGCTACTAAGATTCAGAAGCTGACTACGTCTATATATTCATATTATCCCGTCCTATCACACTATCGAGTCGACTGAACGTCGTATTTCACACATCAACTAGACTAGCGGGACTTGTACAAGCTGCAAATAACTGTTGGTCCCCGAGTACGATACGGTATCCGGGTTAGGTCTAGATGTCGTCCTCAACCCTGGGTCACGGATGTGCGGCCAATGCACATATCAACGGAATGGATCCGTTTAGTGGAGATATAACCCGTTTGCCATAAATAACGCCTTTCATAGTTGGTGACCTTAATTCTGAAGCCTGTTTAGTTTTTGGCAGATGTACACCGCATTGACGATTGCTGGAAGTGACTGTTCAGGTGGGGCCGGCATCCAGGCCGACTTGAAAGCATTCAGTGCTAACGGAGTGTTCGGTCAGACAGCTATTGTGGCGTTGGTAGACGAAAATACACAGGGCGTGTATGACATTATGAAGGTTCCCCCATCCTTTGTTGTCCAGCAAATCAGGACTTGTTTGGATGACATCGGTGCTGACGCCATCAAGATTGGCATGCTAGATGATGCCAATATTGTTCGTGCAGTCAGAGAGGTCCTCCTCAGCTACAAGGGTAAAGTGCCAGCGATTGATAACATTGTGCTAGACCCGGTGATGGTATCCACTTCCGGTCACCAGCTTTTAGAAAATAGTGCTATCGAGGTGCTTAAACAGGAGTTAGTGCCTATTGCCAGAGTAATCACCCCGAATATTCCTGAAGCAGAGTTACTTTTGAATTACAAAATCACAAGAACTGACCAGTTCGACCGAGCAGCTCGAGATCTTAGCGACCTTGGAAAAACGTCACAGAATCCTGACCACAAATTGAGTGTCTTGCTTAAAGCAGGGCACATCGAAGATAGCGAGGATACTTTGGTGGATTATTTTTATGATGCAGATAGAGACGTTATGATTAAGTTGCCTCATAAGAAGGTGATCACAAAGAACACACACGGGACTGGATGCACTCTTTCATCAGCGTTGGCGGCCCATTTAGCTCGAGGGGAAGATCTGAATGCGGCTGCAAGTAATGCCAAAGAATATATTGCTGGTGCCATCCATGCTGGAAAGGATGCCGATATTGGCAAGGGCCATGGACCTGTCCATCATTTTTACCAGTGGTGGTGATCTCTTACCTACGCTGCTTCATATCGTTATTCGTATGCAAATCCGAATGCTAGTGGCTTATGTACTCTCTTTCGCTAATTGAAATAATGGAGTTTAACTTTCTATCAGTCTTCATAATAGTTTATGCTGGATGATAATGCCTTCTCGTTACTCCCTTAAATAATATATGGTCTTAACCCTAACCTATATACACATCCGACGCGTCGCGTAGCACAAAGGCTAAACTGAGATATTTTCTACAACAACAACGGTACCTCCAAATACTTCCCTATCAAGCCCACTGCGAACCCGGATAGAAAACTATTGGATACATGGCGCACTACCGTAAGCCTGGCCAATCGGTGTTCAACGTCGATGCTACCTCATCTGCAAAGCGATTGTTTGCCATCAAACAGAGCGACGAAATAGATGAAAGGATGGGCTTTGAGAGGTACGACTCGGGACCTCCCCGTGTGGGCTGGCTTGTGAATTTCCAGCCCACAACGGTGGATCTTGATAATGAAACTACAGAGGATGAGGTGGCGAACGGCAAATCCGCAGTGGATTTCTATTTCCTGGATGAAATGGGTGGCTACTTCAAGAGCAGTATTCAATATGATCCGTACTTTTTCGTGGCTTGTTGTGCCCGAGAAACAGAAGTCGAGGATTACTTACGCAAAAAGCTTGAAGCCTCCACCACCCTAAAACACACTGAGATCGTTCAGAAGGAAGATCTCTCTCTACCTAATCACTTGCTTGGGAACAAAACAACTCTGATCAAACTTAGTTTTTGGAATCAACAAGATATGCAAAGTGCACGGCGTGTCTTGGCTCCACTTATATCTGCCAATACCAAGCGAGCTCAGCATCCCCACTACTATAGTGGCCATGATTATGCTTCACTTACTCCAGAACAGCTGATTATCGACTTTAAAGAACATGATGTCAATTATCACGTTCGTGTCAGCATTGACCTTGATATTCGTGTTGGCAAATGGTACGAAGTATCTGCATCTGCCGGAGGATCTGGTCAAAAATCGTCCACGCCAGCATCCATTCATCTCAAGGAATTGACAGACCGAATAGAGCGTGCCGATCCTGTGGTCATGGCGTTCGACATCGAGACAATGAAGCAGCCACTAAAGTTTCCGGACTCTGCTCATGATGCGATCATGATGATTTCGTACATGATTGATGGCCGCGGTTTTCTTATTACCAATCGTGAAATTGTCAGTGAGGAGATCGAGGGTTTTGAGTACACACCTAAGCCTGAGTTCCCAGGTGTTTTTGAAATTTTCAACGAACCAAGTGAACGCGAAGTAATTCAGCGCTTTTTTCAGCAGATTGTGGAAGAGAGGCCTACCGTCATCGCGACATTCAATGGCGATTCGTTTGATTGGCCCTTCGTGGATGCTCGTGCTGCGATTCACGGCCTAGACATGTATCAGGAAATTGGTTTCCGCGTTGATAATGAGGGCGAATACAAGAGTAATTACTGTGTTCATATGGATTGCTTCCGCTGGGTGCAGCGAGATTCATATCTTCCACAGGGGTCCCAGGGTCTGAAAGCAGTTACGAAGGCCAAGCTGGGGTATAACCCAGCCGAAGTGGACCCAGAGCTCATGGTTCCCTACGCCCGAGAAAAACCAAAAACGATGGCTGAATACTCCGTTTCAGATGCAGTCGCGACTTACTACCTTTACATGAAATATGTTCATCCTTTCATTTTCTCTCTTTGTAATATCATCCCACTTCGCCCGGATGAAGTTCTGCGTAAAGGCACAGGCACGTTATGCGAGATGTTGCTCATGGTTCAAGCGTATGAGCGCAACATTGTTCTACCTCATAAACACACTGATCCACCGGAAAGGTATTATAAGAATCACTTGATCGAGTCCGAAACATATGTCGGCGGGCATGTCGAATCACTGGAGGCGGGCGTTTTCCGTGCGGACATTCCCACTCAATTCAATGTTGATGGTGGTGCCATTGACGAGCTTTTGAACCAGCTGGATGATGCCTTAAAGTTTACTATTACCGTTGAGCATGGAAAAAAACTTGAAGATGTTGCAAATTATGATGGCATAAAAGAAGAAATTCGCACCAAACTCTTGGCGCTGAAAGAGCAGCCCAAAAGAATGGAAAAGCCTCTCATCTACCATGTGGACGTGGCATCCATGTATCCTAATATCATGACGACAAATCGATTGCAGCCAGATTCCATGAAAACTGAGCAAGACTGCGCAATGTGTGACTTCAATGTGCCTGATAAAGTCTGCGATCGCCGGTTGCCTTGGTCCTGGAGAGGCGAGTTCTTCCCAGCAAAGAAGGATGATATTCTCATGCTGCAGCAAGGACTTAAGCGCGAGCGCTTTCCAACAAAAGATCCTAATGATGACAACAAGACGATTATGCGTCCTTACGAAGAACTCTCCGAAGCTCAACAATTTAACCTGCTGAAAAAAAGAATCGCTGATTTCAGTCAAAAAGTGTATCATCGGCTGCGGCAATCCGAAATTGTTGAAAGACAAGCCATTATCTGCCAGCGCGAAAACCCTTTCTATGTCAACACTGTACGAGACTTCCGCGATCGCCGATACAAGTTTAAAGGCTTGCAGAAACAATGGAAAGGAAATCTTTCTAAAGCGAGTACTGCCGCAGAGAAAGAATCGGCTGCAAAAATGATCGTTCTTTATGACTCTTTGCAGCTGGCCCACAAATGTATCCTGAATTCATTCTATGGCTATGTGATGCGAAAAGGTTCTCGATGGTATTCAATGGAGATGGCTGGTGTTACTTGCCTCACTGGTGCTACCATTATTCAATTGGCAAGAGGAATGGTTGAAAGACTTGGTCGTCCGCTTGAGCTTGATACTGATGGTATATGGTGCATATTGCCTGAAAGCTTTCCTGAAGAGCTTAATCTGACCTTCAAGAACGGAAAGAATATGTCAATCACCTATCCTTGTGTTATGTTGAATCACCTGGTACACGAAAAGTTCACCAATCATCAGTATCAGACCTTGATAGACGAGAAGAATTTAGCTTGGGAGACCAGTAGTGATAACTCAATCTTTTTTGAGGTTGATGGTCCCTATAAGGCGATGATGCTTCCATCTAGTCTAGAAGAAGGAAAAGGTTTGAAGAAACGTTACGCTGTTTTTAATTTCGATGGAAGTTTAGCGGAATGCAAAGGGTTCGAAATGAAACGGCGTGGCGAACTCCAGTTGATCAAAAACTTTCAGCAAGAACTCTTCTTCGAATATCTGGCAGGTCAAGACCTTCGCACGTGCTATGATGCGTTAGCATTAGTAGCGAACCGCTTCCTTGATATTTTAGACAGCAAAGGCGCCAACCAACAAGACATTGAATTGATGAGTTTGTTAAGCGAGAATAAGAGTATGTCCAAATCGCTGGAGGAGTACCAGGGCCAAAAATCAGCATCCATTACAACTGCTCGTCGTTTAGCTACCTTTTTAGGTAAAGAGATGGTGAAAGATAAGGGCCTCGCCTGTCGATACATCATTAGCGCTGAGCCGGTCAATGAACCAGTCACTATGCGTGCAATTCCTGTACAAATTTTCGATGCTCCGCAAGCAATTAAACAGGAATACTTACGAAAATGGCTCAAACAGCCAAAGCTAGAAGATTTTGATCCTCGGGCAATCATCGACTGGGCATACTACCGTGAGCGCTTGGGAGCCACAATCCAAAAGATGGTTATTATTCCAGCTGCACGCCAACGTATTCCAAATCCAGTGCCTCGGGTTGATCCTCCTACCTGGCTCGCTAAACAGATAGCTGTTGAAAACGATACCAAAAAACAGCAGAAGATTGGATTTGTCAAAACAACACGCGAGAAAGCTGGTCTTTGGGCTGGCTCTTTGGAAATTGAGGACACGCCCGGTACGAAGACCCTGAGCGGTGTGTCTATTCGCAAATCAGCCGTTGTTTACAAACGTAAGTCTCATGGGTCAGAAATCCCTAACTCCAAATATGCAGTATCTCAGGAGGAAATCGAGGAGGAAGTCAGCAAAGAGCATGCACCCGATCTTGATAGAGACTACCAAGGATGGGTCATGTACATGAAAAAGGTCTGGCGAAAGCAGAGAGAACAGAACAAAATACGTCATCAGATGTTTGGTACATCCGGTGGTTTGAGTCGCTCAAGAGGAATTGAAGGAATGATCCGTAAGCAGACTGAGTCTGCTTGGCGGGGGGGTGGTAATATTTGGCAGCTGGTTCAGGTTTGCCCCACTGCTGATCCAGGCAAAGTGAAAGCAATTGCATCAGTAAATTCAAGGTTGCAATCCATATTTATAAATGTTCCTCGGCAGGTTTATGTTCTTATCAGGTCCGGACATAACCTTCCCGAGCTTCGTTTTGGTATTATCGCTGAACCCAGCGACTTTATCCTGCCGTCGGGACATGTATCGCCAAACCTATATCGCCTCACTATGGACGAACGCACTTTCCAGGAGGAGCAAGTCCACTCACAGGGTCTGTTCAATAACCGTGCAATACAGCACGTCTATGAGGACCGAGTCTCTGCCGTGGATCGCGTTCTGATAAAACTAGGTTCCTCATGTCAACTAGACCCTATGGGTCGCGCGGGCTTATTAGGGAAAGGCCTGGATAGTGGTTTCGATCTTGATTGGCTGGTTGCTGTTAACTCTGTCACCCCCTCAAAGAAGTCTTTTGGGGCTTCTTCTATTGCCAACGATGAGGAAAGTATTCAAGGAACAATGAAACTTTGGAAAGGCATGGACTACGTCTTCATCAAGCACAATGAGGTCCATGGTCGACACATTATAAGTCTTCTCAACTCTTGGAACTCGGATGTGAAAGTTCTAGAATTTGCTCCTCGCATTAATGCGGATACTGGCGTCAGTTGGGCCTCACACCTATCTTCCGAGTATAGCGCTCAGTTGGCTCTGCACAAACCAGAGGAGCCATTATTTGCATTCCCAAAAACTCTGAATGTAATCTGCTGTACAAGTTCGGGACAGCCCTTGACTTTCGGTAATCTCAGAGTATTCTGGTCCACCGTAAGCAAGTCACTAGCTGACTTGATAAGCAGTCGTTCTCGTAATGTCATCATGGCTGTCTCGTGTGAGAGGGGTCGAACTTGGATCTCATCTAAAGTGCGCACGCTCAATGATATGCCTCAAATCAGCTTGAGTACAAGCGAGAGTAGCACGAAACCATTACCATCAATTGCATGGCAACTTCCCCTGGCACGAAGAATAGCTAAAACGTTCTTACGCTCTCAGCACACACTTCTGACTATGTGTATCACTTCGGCGCGCATGAATATTCCGCTTAGTGCTATTCCATCAGGAGACGATATCCGAATGCTGCTCGACGTTGTTTTCGCAAGAAAGCTTATTGAGAGTAAGAACGTTCTGTGGTGGGGTGAATCTCGTACGACCGAGTCCAGTGTGGCACTGACGGATGCTTCTACCGATAGAAGGGATAGCAAGGCGATTATTCCTAGTGATAATGCAGGAATTTACCCCACTGTCTGTCTCGATATGTCAGTGTCGAATCTAGTGGTCAATACTATTCTAACTTCTTCCCTGTTGATGGCTGCCGAGGGTTCCGACTTAGTTGACCCGGACTTCGTCTTCGACGCCTTCAGCCCCACCGCTTGGAAATGCTTGGTGCAGTTAACACGCGATTGGTGGACTAAGGCTAGTGAAGGCGATGTCTCTGCAGACACTTGCATCCTTCAATTAGCTGGTTGGATCATGTCGCCTTCTTCGCGTCTATGGAATGCTAAATTGAGCCACCAAATTAACACTCTGGGTAAAAAGGCTCTTTCGCAACTTAACTTAGAATTCCGCAAATTCGGCACTAGCGTCATTCACAGCGAGCGTGATGGCCAGCGCATTGTTCTGTCAACTTCAAAAAAGTCTGCCATCACGGCTATGGCATTTGGAGGTTTAGTCGTAAAGGAGGCTAAAAGCAAAGAGCAGTTCACATATCTGGACATTACCGTCAATGAAACATGGGATTTTCTCGTATGGCTCAACTCAACCAACTTTTGTGGGCGATTACTAGCAGACGTTGCTGGCCCGGAAAGTGACGGCGAGCTTGGTTATGTCTCAACGTGGCAAATGGCTGATTACCTCCCACCGCTACTCAACGATGAATTTAATGACTGGATTCAGCAATTTATGGTTTTGATCTCCGAATGTAAAGACGCTGCACTGGGCATCAATACGTTAGAGCGGGATCAAGCCTCGGCGCGTCCTATTTCCAGCGTTCAAAATATTTCGCCTGATTTTATGAAAGGAATTTTGTCAAAATTTGAGAAGCCTTTATCAAATCGTGTGAGACAACTTCAGAGCCGTTATGTTGATGCGGTCTCGCGCAGTCAACAAGAAGAGTATTTTGGTGTCCCAAAGTGTGCTGGATCCAACCCCAGTGGTAAACAAGAGTCACCCATCCTCACTTTTGTTAAAACCCTCTTGGCTGTGTTGTCAGCTGGTTCGATTGATGAGGAATTTATCAGGTTGAGAAGGCGTCTTTTGGCGATCCTAGATATTGGTGATTTCGACAGTGCCTCAGAATTCAAGGACCCAGCCTCCAAACTGGTGGTTCGAGATGTTGTCTGCTTAGGATGTATGGCCTGTATAGATGTTGATGTCTGTCAACCAGAGTCAGCAACTGTTGGCAAGTTCATATTCCAATGTCCTCGTTGTGGTGTTGACGTTGATCGCGTATTCCTAGAAGAGAAGCTAGTCCAAATGCTGGTCACAGCTGTCACCTCCTATCAGCTTCAGGACCTGCGTTGCATTAAATGCGGAAGAGTTCGTCCTAGTGATATGGCTGAGCATTGTTCCTGTTCAGGGCAGTTCAAGAATACGATTGCAGCAGATGCGATGATGTCCGATATGAATGTGTACAAACATATCGGCAAATTTTACGACCTTCGCCTTCTCAACGATCTAATTTCGCAATACTAAAAATAATTACGACTACCGTAACTAAATGACTGTATGAACTATAAATTTATAACCTTCGCCTTCTCAGCGATTTAATTTCTCGATACTAGAAAAATTTCGTCTATGACCTGCGCATCTCTCTGTATTGTCTTCCGGCTGCAACCGCATTCATCAAACCGGCCGAATGGTCTAGTTGGTTATGGCGCTAGTCTAACATTCTTATGGAGTTAGATCACTGGAGGTCCCCAGTTCGATCCTGGGTTCGGTCAGTTTTTTTTTTATATACATACATACATTTAGCATGTTCTTCACCATTTCTATGATTCAAGACTACGCTAAGGTATGGTACAAACTTTATCTGGTGTCCAAAATATTACTTTCACTAATTACTTTCTGTTAGAGGCATGTAATACCCATAGATGGGTGAACGTTGTGGTTGCCGGGTGGCAGTGATCATTCAATCGGCCGAATGGTCTAGTTGGTTATGGCGCTAGTCTAACATTCTTAGGAAGTTAGATCACTGGAGGTCCCCAGTTCGATCCTGGGTTCGGTCAGTTTTTTTTTGTGTGTTTCACGTTTACATCTTATTTAGCGCTATATACCTGCCATCAAACTTAGTCATCCAGTAAACGGCCGAATGGTCTAGTTGGTTATGGCGCTAGTCTAACATTCTTAGGAAGTTAGATCACTGGAGGTCCCCAGTTCGATCCTGGGTTCGGTCATTTTTTGGCGCTCAGATTTAGTTTCATTCATTTATTTTGTCCGCTTGTCACGATGTTTGTGACTTATCTTATTCATTAGTCATCCAGTAATCGGCCGAATGGTCTAGTTGGTTATGGCGCTAGTCTAACATTCCTAAGAAGTTAGATCACTGGAGGTCCCCAGTTCGATCCTGGGTTCGGTCATTTTTTTGGTTTCCGCGTTACCACCGGGTAAGGGCTTCTTCTGCCAGTTGTTAAACACAGTAGAAGTTGACATTGATTTAAAGGTTCTAGAGCAAGAATCAATATCACCATCAACAATCAATGAGATTAATATCAAGTCTATTTTCTTTGAATCTTGCTTTAGCGATGGCTATCCAATTCGAACCAACCGACGAATGGAAGCCTGTCCCAGATGGCGTCGCGATCCCCGGCGGTCTGGAAATCAAAATGGACATAAATGCTGGTGGCAGATGGGCCCGCCTTAGACAAAACGATGATTTGAAAAACCAGCGAGGTGGTTCGCCCCTTCACTCAGATAAAGAAGCCGCTGGCCTCGATGTGAAGGGCGCTCATGATGAACGTGGCGCGGTTACCACCAGGAAGGGCGCCGCCAGCGGTAGTCACCTCACTCCCGGGATGCTGGCGGAGCTTGAAGACAAAGCACACGACTTTGATGATGGCGCTGAAATTATGCAGATGTACGGTGCTCGCTTGTTCAAAATTTACAGTGATGCAAACCACCCCGACAGCGAATCTGCAGGACGGATTCTCACCGTTAGCCTGAGGAACAATGGTGATTCTGCATCCATGGTCCCCGACGCCGTTCCAGGGCTGGCCGGTGCAACAAAATTGCATGAACGGTCCATCAATATTCTGAGTGCGCTTGTCTCGACCCCGCAAGGAATGGATCTGGTCAGCAGAGCGGAAGTGCTGCCCAGGCTTCGTCGGGATCTTGCCTATTCCTCGGAGATGTCGGCTAATCTCGCCCGAAATGTCGCCAGACTGTTGCAGAATCTGGCGGTCAGCGGCGGTGATGACGATGGCATGTGTGAGTGGGTAGATGCATTGACGCAGGCCTACTTCACCACCCGCAATGAAACTCTGCGAGACACGGCAGTTCAGATCGTTGAGCATGCCGGCGACTTCGAGGGCTTGAAAGTTCATTGTCGGCCTCAGCCCGGTCTTCTACCGCCACAAAAAGAAGCGAAACGAGCAGCGGAAACGTCTCAGAAATTTGCCAACACCAAAGCCCAACGAAACCATTTTGATGAGTTGTAAATCTGAAATGTACCTCTAGCTACATACCTACTACATAGACGATCTGATCTTAAATGTAAAGAAGTATCTGATTTTTTTCAATTTGGGATATGTGGGGCATCTCGTCCCCGCATATGCACCTACCCCGGCATGCCTCCACCACAGACATTTCCCTCCCCACATTACATGACGCGCTACCCAGTAAAAAAGACAACCCTTTCGTATATAACACGCACACTATAGATCACTATTCTATATATAGTGTCAGTCCCCCTTTTGGAGATCGTATACGGCCTTAGAATCTGCGAATCCCTCGTTTAATCCTGATTGGGTCTTCCTATATATATTGTGTGACTCCCATTCCCGGTTCCTCATATTGCCAAAAATGTCCAATTTCGAGGTCACCCATCTGAAAGACATCTATTTCGACAGCGCTGCAGCTGAGTCAAGATATGCAGAGCTGATCAACTGCTTTACTGAGAAGTATGGTGGATCGAAGCCGGACTTCATCGCGCGAAGCCCGGGGCGAGTCAACATTATCGGTGACCATGTCGATTACTCCTTTTTCCCCTGTTTGCCGACTGCCATCTCGTTTGATGTGGTAATGGCCGTACGCGTCATCGATACTGCCTCCAGTGGGGAGGGTCTCAATACAATTCAACTGGTCAACGTGAACCCACAGTACGGGCCCACAGAGTTCGCTGCCGTCCCAGACCCTCCGATAGAGGGCAGCTGCTGGGCCAATTACTTCAAGTGCTCGTGGATTACCGGCATCAGATATCTCCGAGAAAGAAATATGTTGGACTCTAGTAAGCCACTTCCCGGTCTCCAGATCGCCTTTTCGGGGAACGTGCCAGCCGGCGGCGGCTTAAGCTCGAGCGCCGGTTTTGTAGTTACTGGTGCATTGGTCACTCTGCACGCTCTACACCCCGCAAGAATCCCTATCGATCGCTCCGGTCTCGTTAAACTGAGTGCCACCTGTGAGCAGTTGGTGGGTGTCAATTCAGGTGGCATGGATCAGTCGGCGAGTGTCTTCGGTCAAAAGGATTATGCGTTATTGGTCTCGTTTCGGCCAGACCTAAAGGTCTCCCCTCTAAAATTCCAGACTAGAGATGATCCCTTGGTATTCCTCATCGCTAACTCCTTGGTGGTTTCTGCTAAGCTGGAAACCGCGCCAATTCACTACAATCTTCGTGTATTGGAGGTGACGATCGCCGCTAATATTCTGGCTGTTAAGTTGGGTAACCTGGTAATCCCCCAAGATGGCAACTTACATGCAGGGACACTGTATGGTGTGCTGAATGCTCTATATGGTGACGTCAGTCACAGCTCCCTGCGGGGAATGATTAGCGCTGTGGAGAAACACCTGGATCCTAAAGGCTACACAGAACAGCAGGCGGCTGAGATTCTGGGAATTTCTGCAGCTGAGTTCGAGGAGAGGTTCATGACCGAGTTCCCCGTGCGTTTTGACAAGTTGAAGCTGTACCACCGAGCTAAGCACGTGTATGAGGAGACCCTGAGGGTTCTGGACTTTGTGGACGCCATGAAGAACGGAGAGCCGCCTCGGGTGTTGGGTGATTTGATGAATGCGTCACAGGTGAGCGCCCAGACTTTGTACGAGAATTCGCATCCCGATTGCGACCAATTGTGTAAGATCGCACAGGACGCTGGTGCCTTGGGTTCCCGTGTCACCGGCGCCGGGTGGGGAGGCTGCACGGTCCACCTTGTTGAGCGTAGTAGTGCCGAAAAGGTGCGTCGGGCCCTTTGGACTCAGTACTATGAGGTTAAGCATCCAAATGCCCCAAGGGACGCACTCATAGAATCGAGGCCTAGTAGTGGTACGGCAATATTCCTTCGTGGCGACATCAACAGTATTGTGTGATCATTCGGTTCGCGCTAGCGCCTGATTTGAGCGCATTTCTGCCCGCCATGGAGACTATGGTACCGCCTGTCCGGGTTCTTCTCTTTTTGTGACGTGGGCAGCTGTCCTAAATAATCTTTAGAGCTACGCTTTATTGATGTCCAATATACGCGTAATGTTCTCAGTGATCATATCGTTTGGCTTTGGCTTTATTTTTTTCTGCTCTTCTAAAAGTAAGATTCTATGTAATTAGGACATTTGTAGCAGCCTCATCTTAACTGCCCTCCTGCACTTCAATATGCACCCTAATTTGGCTCTACACCCTGTCAACCACAGTTGAACCCAACCAACTGGAGAAGCAATTTATCCAGGCTATGTCGGAGGAACACCCGAGAAAGAACGAGGATATAGCACGAGCGATACGCAAAATCGGCAAATACGTCACAAACCACGGTACATCGACTCTACCGCAGGAGGCCTGGATCCTGGATACCCTTCACCTAGGTGTTTTAGACAGACATGAAGACGCTCAGTACTTATACAGAACTGTCCAGTCTCTACCCAACCTTTCACCCGAATGGAACTCAGTTCTCCGCAGTATTGTTGCTATACAGGATCCAGCAACTTCCAGTCCTTTCGACGTCCTTGTGGAGATGATTAAAACCCTGACTAAAATTGCGGCCCATGAGCCACTATGGGCGACGAAAATACTCACTAGAAACTGTTTTGCCCTTGCATCAATCGCTATCAAACAGAGCCCTTTTCCGGCGTCTGAAACCGACCATGCGAATGTGATGCTGGACGCAGCTGCCACCACCATCCGACAAGCATTCAGGGTGACAGTTACAGACTTCGAAGGGGAGGAACCCCAAGAGGGCCGCACCCTGGAGTGCTATAGTATCGGTGTTTGTTTGTTCCGCCTGTATGTGAAAATGCACGCGCACTCATTGGCGGAGGGAATCATGAGTGCCATCAATAGCTACGCTGCAAACATCGCACCCCTGTCCAAATCTGACCCTAAAGTGCAGGTGCAGTTTTTGTTTTACAAGGGCATGTTCGCTTTCTACGAGCAGAAGTATAGCGTTGCCTGCAAATGTCTTGATCTCGCGCTTCAGATCCCGAAGCCCGACAGTGACGGTGTCCAGGCAGTGACCCCCACCCAACTAGAACACATAATGGTTTTCCTTATTCCGGCCAAATACTTAATTGAAAACCGGACACCCAGCGCTGCGCTTTGGGATGCTGTGCCAAGACTCAAGAAGCTCTATAAACCTCTCATCGACGCAACCCGAAGGGGCGACTACCGATCCTACCTAGCACACCTCGAGAAGCAGGCAACCACTTTACGAGCAAACCGCTTGTTTCTTGCTTGTGATTTACTAATCCCGAGACTGAGACTCAACATATTGCGACGCTGTTGGATGTTGCTGGGTCGACCAAAACGGATTCCCATTGATAGTTATGCTGCCGCTCTTAAGGTAGCTGGGTTTTCACCACCCGGAGTAACGAATTCGGACGCTGCAGGGTTCTATATGTCTCAGTTTATTCTCCGTGGCGAGCTGAAGGGATACATCCACAATGAGTTACAGCTTCTGATGGTCAGTAAAACGCAGCCTTTCCCTTTGCTTGCGAGACCGCATGCCTCATAATACTGCTGACACGTACTAAAATACATGAAATTTACTGCATCTGTAAATATATGTACACTTACTCACTTCCGCCCACCGCCTTGCTAAATAAATGATGCGCATGGTCACCACCGAGACAAGGTGTCTTGCTTATGGTAAGCATTCTATTGGTCACAGGAAGCAAATTACCATTATACAGCATCCTCACATCGGGAATTATCGTTGGTTAAATAGTGACTTTCGAATTCACTAATCGTCATCACTACCATTTTCATTATTACTGTCATCTTCTTCACTGTCATCTTCTTCATCATCATCCTCAGCATCAATATATTCAATGGTTTCGTCGAACTTCTCGCGCATGACAGCATAAAGGTTTCTGCCGTCGGCTTTGATGAGACGACCACATTTCTTGCGCGCGTATTTTTGCTTCCAGGTGGGGTGGTTCTGTGAGATGAAGATAAGCGATCTATCGTGAAACCGCTTTACTGCGGCATCATCAGAACTCGATGGGAACTGACGAAGAGTATCTTCTGGACCCACAAAACACACAATAGCAGACAAGCACTCTTTTAATTCCCGATGAGCAGCGGTCTGAACTGCGTAACTATATGCCTGTCCAGCTCCCAGAATGACAATTTGTTTTGCTTTGAAATAGCGAATAGTGTTGTCACAGATGTATGATACAAGTTTAGCTGGAGTCGTCGTTTCCAAAGGTGACAAAAACACATCGACAACACCATATCCTCGTTTACGAGCCCACTGGATATAGTGGATCACAGGATTTGCAACCACAGATTCATCAGGGCGGATCCGCCCCGTAATAGGATCACGATGTGCCCATATAAGCGACGGACCATGGAAAAATAGTAAAACTTTCTCATCGTTGTAAATATTAGGCGTTGATAGCATCTCAGAATCTATCTTTGGCGCTCTAAGCATAGGCAACTTTGCGAAGCCATACTTTTTGGTAAGCTCATGTGCCTCGTTGGATCGCACAACATCCATGAGGGACTCCAATACTGGAATATCCTCATTGTCAGCTGGGATCTCGCTGGAAGAAGAGGAGCTAGCAGAGGTCGAAGTATTTACACCGCCGATGCTACCACTACCACCCGAGGCATTGCTCCCATCGAGGGGGCTTTGTTCCTTTGATTCATTCTTGATATGGCCATTAGTGGATTCATTAGCTTCGTGGTTGCGATCATAGTGATTACTTGCAGATTCACTGGCCTCGCGAGCGTGTTCCGCTTGCTCACTCAGATCGTGCTGTTGTTGTTTATATGCCTCGATTTCGGGTTCGAACTTGATGACAGGAGGACCCATACTACGCCAGAATTGCGACTGAACGGCTTGGATCTCAGCAAACACCTCGAGAGCAGGGTCGCTCGCCAGCGAGCTGGTAGGCCTGCCCGGAGGATCACCGAGCAAGGTCTTAGTGATCGCCAAAGCTGAGCGAGAGATAGAGTCGAGATTATAGCCACCTTCAAGACACACAACAACTTTACCGCAGGCCAAAGTCATGAGCATGCTCAGCATATTTTGATAGCCTTGAGGGCTGACGTGACAACCGCCGATGGGATCCCCGTCGGCGGCATCAAAACCAGCGCTGACGATCACCAAATCAGGGTCGAACTCGGAAGCAATCGGCATGATGATTTTCTGAAACGCTGTGATGTAATCACCATCACCCATTCCACCGCTTGGCCACGGGATGTTCACAGAGTAGCCTCGGCCCTTACCGTCACCCACTACCGTGGCATCGCCGAATCGGGTGCCGGGGTAAAAGGTACCGTTATCGTACCGATGAGTACTTACGTATAATACGCGATCATCATCTAAGAAAGCGCGTTGAGTACCATTGCCATGATGAACATCCCAGTCGTAGATCATGATCTTTTTAACTTTATCGGGATAGTTTTGAAGCATAACCTGAGAAGCAATTGCAACATTCGCGAATAAGCAGAATCCGGCCGGATTTCCAGGCTCTGCATGGTGTCCCGGAGGTCTGATGACAGCAATGGCATTCTTTACAGTGCCTTCAACCACACCCTTGCAAGCCTCAATGGCACCCCCCGCACTAAGACGAGCTGCCTCATTGCTGTCATTATTGAGGTAAATAGAATCACCTTGATCAATTTCGTGCTGCAGCTCCTCTAATTGCATACCGGCCGTACTCTTGATGAAATCAATCATCTGCTGAGTATGGACCATTTTGAGTTCCTCCTCCGTGGCCTGCCGCGTGGGAAGCTTCTGCATGAGCTCCCCAAGGTGTTCGCTACCATGAAGGGTTTCATCCTCAATCAGTCCTGCCTCGGCAATGGCTCGATAAATTCGGAAAGTTCTGCGCGGGTCTTCAGGGTGCGGGTCAACATAGGACGCCGGGTCCGATATAGGTCGTGAATGGTAGCGCATTCGCACATCGTAGGCAATACCCGTTTTCTTACCATAGAACTGGAGTTGAGGTGCTCGCTTAGGAACGATAACAGCATGCTCAATATCGCTAGGAGGTAAAATCAGCTGCGGGTCTGGGATAGCATCGGCCCCAGTAAAGTCCGCTGAGTTTTCTACTAATTCCATGAGCCTCTGTGTCGGATTATTTGGTTCAGCGGCCAGAGTTGCTGACTCGACTTTAACTGCCTCGCCCGGTGAAGTAGAAGCGTGCTGATCTGAGTGCAACTCCTCTAGGCCCGCGCTCACGCTACGAGTGCTGCGCGCATTTTCATTCTCGGTCGATTCGAATAGCTCAGTCTCATTTTTGGGCTGCTTATGCAGGATCTGTTCGTCGATGTCTGACGCCCTACGTTTGACGGAGGTGGCTCCAGACCCACCTTGTTCGCGATAGGACATATTTGGATGTGATCCTAGACTAAAGAGCGCGCTCAGTTCACCGTGTTTATTCTTCAACGCTTGGGCCTCTCTAGTGGGACAAATAGGAAGACAAACGTGGTCCTACCACACTAAGGGCAGGTTTTGGTGGATAGTTGTGGTGGTAGTAGGAACTGTCTGTGATTATTATATGCAACTCTTAGGATCACGTCCCTAGGGTCAACACCAGAATGATGTCCCACTGCCCTGGCATGTGCGGAGGCTGTTGAGGCCGGTTTTTCTTACCACTCAGAGAAGAAATTTATCGTTAACCTTTTCACACCGCCTAAATATATCAGATTAGGATCGACGAAGGAGATATGTAAGTGTGAGGTTCTTGAGCTGTATAACGCCGCCCCGATTTGTGATCACAGTAGATAATTACCCAAAAGGGCGCGGCTCTCCCTGCTTTCGTTGAGTAAAGTTTCCCGATGCCCGGGCGCTCGATTTGGCCATCGGTAGGTAACCTCTTGCCCAGAACCCTGCCCTCGTGTAGCAGAGTCAGCGTAGAGGCATACGTGAGTGCGTGCCAGCGGTAAAAGTGCGCGCAATGCATAGTTACGAATGTATATAACGAGAACCTTACATCAAGCTGAACAAACACAGCAGAATAGCTAGCACCTTGACCAGCAATCATCATTTTATGATCGCCCGCAGAAAGGTTGCCCCTTTTTCAATAATGTTGATTTATCTACTTCAGCTTGACCTGTGGTTAGTCATCAATGACAAAGCGATACGTTGACATTTATGCCTTGAAGACTCACGCTTAGAGCCTTAGACGCTGACTAGATTGAGGAAGCGTCATACCAGTGAGGCAGACCACTGGAGAGGTTGGATTCTATCTCGTTAAATATGACTCGGCCAGCGGCGATTTAGCACTGCATTCAAGAAAGACCCTTTTCGGTCCGCTACCACCACCAACGAATCTGACGTTGGGAGATGTCAGGGTTATCGATGGCATAGCCACATCTTAACGGTATGCGGGCGGGATGCGATAGGCTTGCTGTTCTTGCTTGGCCGCCCCAGTCATCCTTTCCACTCGACAGGCTGTCTACGCAGTATGGTCTTCGATCATCCCAAATTTGCTGTGACTCTCAATATAGAGCGAGCCACTCGTATACCGTACTCTTCCGGATCAGTATTTGTGCGATGGAACGTCACGGATTCTCCGAGACCGGATACTCACGGGAGAACGATGTCTAGCAAGCTCCATCGGACTGATGCCGTTTTTAACCAAGAAGCAAAGTTTAAACAACGCATCGGTATTCGAAACTCTTCTCGCTATCTCCGAAATTGCCAGATCAAGTTTGAAGTAGTCTGGGAGCCGGTAAATAGTAAAGGTGTGACCATCGGCACGCTCAACTTAGATCTGTCTCAATTTGCCCAAACAAAGCAACACCATGACTTCTTGCAGAGTATATGGAAGTCTGAGAAGGATGATGAAAAGGATGTCGATCCTGCTGAAGTAGGAGCCAGGGCGCCTGGCCAGAGCGTGGCAACCAACGGCGCCTATGACAGATCACTGCTGTATCTGCTAGAGGATGCTAGAACCAATTGTCTGGTCGCTTTGAAAATCAAAGTAGACTATCTTCACGGTGGTGATGACTACAAAGTGCCCAGTTTTGATGGTCCCGCTGTAAACTATGACAATAATGTAGCCCCAGAGCTTTCCGGAGACGTAGACGACGCGGCTGATCCTGATACCAAGAAAGGATCCAATAAGAAAAATGGACGCGACAAGCTCCGGAAATTAAGAGCCGACGTTTTTGACGATATCCGGCGCAGCGAAACTCACAAAACGAACACAGATTCAGACTGGCTAGATCTTGACAATTTTTTGAAGGGGAACACCGTGCGCATCGTTCCGAAAGAGGCGTTTGATGAGTTACGTCAAAAGGGTGTGCGGAATGCTGATGAGTACGGCGCTGAGTATCACAAGCCTGGGACTCCCTATTTAGAAACCGAGATCCAAGAGAACTTCATCACATGGAATATCCTTTAGAGATATAATTGATTTCAAATAGAGGCTGCATTGCAATTTTTCTAGTGCGAATATATAATAATTACTCTCATCTGGATGAAAATCCGTAACCCGTACGACCAATACACGACTACCGGAGTTCGGAGTAAATTCACCCACCGAGATTGGCGCGCCTGATTTTACCGAGGAAGTATCTGATCACCCATGTTCAACATAGAACTCTGCGGTTTTTCGTTTCCCCCATTCACACATGTTACAATTGGGTAACGCAGTGGTGCCAAAGAAACACACCGAGGGTAAGGAAGGTTGCAGACTGCATATTATCGGGTGGTGGAGACGATCACATGCTGCGGGGTTGATGCTGATAACTGTAATTACCGTTCAATTATCGTGCCACGCCCAATACTTTATAAGCCATGTCGGTGCCAATACATAGGACAGTACAGTTTTCCTACCAACGAAGACTAAACAATTAATTTCAAATCTCATTATATTTCCATGGATTTTGCAATGACTCTGCCGCTGAAGGATATTCTTGTATTAGCAATTATAATCCTGGGGGTGGCGTCCCTCTATCCCATTCTGTGGATTAATTTGGTATACAAGCCTAAGGCCCGAAAGGCAGGCTGCGGTATCCCGATGATCGATTACTCGTGGCCCTTCGGTATCTCCCGCCTGTTAACCATTTTGAAGGGACTGAAGGATAACACTGTTCTGGAGTACTTCTGCCACCAATTCCGAGACATGAAGACTCGTTCTGGAATTCAGCAGGTGGCTGGCCAGCTTTGGCTGGGAACTATAGAGCCCGAAAACATTAAGACTATTCTGGCCACTTCTTTCAAGGACTATTCGCTTGGATTTCGCTACGATGCTATGTTTGGTCTCTTAGGAAACGGTATTTTTACCCTGAGTGGTGAAGGATGGAAGCACTCGCGTGCTATGCTCCGCCCCCAGTTCAGCCGTGAACAAATTTCTCACCTTGATTCGCTGCGCAGACATATCAACTTGTTGATGAACCACTTCGCCTCGGAGCAACTCCTGGATGCCCAGGAGTTGTTCCATATGTTGACTATTGACAGTGCCACTGAGTTCTTGTTTGGTGAGTCAACAAACACTTTGGACCCTGAACTAGCGAACCAAGGATTTCCTGGCCCGCGCGGTGAGGTTACTGGTGCTCAATTTGCGAAAGCCTTCACCTCGGCCTTGCAGTTGCTCGCCTTCCGTGTCACTGCCGGAGCTGCTTGGTTCTTGGTCTGGACTCCCAAATTCTGGAAGGATTGCCGGACGTGCCATAACTTCATTGACTACTTCGTGCTCAAGACTTTAGCTCACCCCATGGAGAAGGACGAAGTTGCTGACAAGTATATTTTTATTCGTGAGCTCACCAAAGAGACTCGTGACCCGAAGGCTATCCGTGACCAAGCTCTGAACATTCTCTTGGCCGGACGTGACACTACAGCTGCTTTGCTGTCTTTCACCACATTCTACATGGGCGCTTTCCCAGAAATCTATCAGGAACTCCGCGAGACTGTGATTTCCGAATTCGGCGAAGAAGATACCCCTCTCACTTTTGAGCAGCTCAAGCAGTGCAAGCTCTTACAGAACGTAATTCGTGAAGTCTTGCGACTTCACCCAATTGTGCCACTCAACTTCCGCACCGCCATTCGCGATACGAAGCTGCCACTTGGCGGCGGACCTAACTTGGATGAGCCAATTTTTGTTCCTAAGGGGCAGAATGTTTTCTACACGCCTTATGCAATGCAGCGCGACCCTGAAATCTGGGGACCTGATGCGGACCAGTTCCGGCCTGCTCGCTGGACTGAGAACCGCACTGCCATCGCGGCAGGATGGGACTACATTCCTTTCAACGGGGGTCCGCGTATCTGCATCGGTCAACAGTTTGCTCTGACAGAGGCCAGTTATACTTTGGTACGCATTTGCCAAGAGTTCAAGCGCATTGAGGTTCTGCATCCGGATCCCAATGTTGATCAGTCCGACATGGCTCAGAAGATGCGTTTGACATCTTCTGTTGCCGGTGGTGTGACCGCTAGGTTCCACAAAGCTTGACAATATTTATCTGCATAACTGTAAAAGTATCAACAATAGAGAGACACACCATTAGTTTCCGTACGTTATTTTTCCCTTATTTTCCGCCACGCTCTATTAATTTTCGTTTTATCCGTTACAAGTATGCATTTTTTTCCGATTAACAGACGAGTCTCATTTTCCGAGATCAAATTGAAATACTAGTCTTATCTTCAATATAGGTAAAGTTATTCATTGTTAACTAGCTGATTCGCTGAACGGGTGGTAAGCCTAGAGTAGGTGTCCCGCAAGGACGACTATGCACGTGCATCAACCGGAGGTTCGGCCGATATGAGTGGGAAAGCTTTACCGTTAAATCAAGTGGGGCGGCAAAATTATGTGGTTTTGGTGAAGCTTGGGAGAAATGATATACGAGCTTCGTGAGCGGCGCGACACTGATCTGCGTATCGTGGTACGACCTCTCTCGCTCAGTCTTGGGAGTGCCGATGATGGGAAGGGGACTAAGCCGGAAGCTAGGGATTGGGTTGTCGGCCTTAGTGTAGGCCTTCGTTCCCTAAAGAGTGAGGGGAGGGAGGTGTGCTGGTGCTGGTCCCCCGCCCAAAGTGAGGTCATATCCCGACAGGCAGGGCGATAGTACCTTACTATTCACAACAGTACCTTATTATGACTCTCAGCATACCGGGCACAGGCGCCTGACCTTGCCCTCACGCAACCCACAGGATATCATCACTTCTCCCACTGACGCATAACTTTTTGTCGAATCAATGGCCCTATGAGTGGAGGCAATCCAGACATATCAAGATTGGAATTGAATGAGCGCTCAATCAACCTTGAAATCTCGCCGGAATCAGGAGGCGACATCTTCTATGAGACTTCGCCGATTTCGGGTCCACCAACGCCTAACACGGCGCCGTCGCGCTCTCCTCCATACGGGTACAGCGACAAGACAGCCAACTACGCCAGCAACATCTCGGGTCATACTGCCGCATCGCCATCGAGTTGGGAGTCACCAAAGGATACTACCCCGGGGGCAGGGAATTCTTTCGCTAGTGATGCATCGGTACAGAGCCCGTCGTCGGCGGCTTCTCCGAGCCCAAGCACTCACTTTAACCCAAATGCGAGCTCTACGTCTGTGAGCAGCCAATCTAGTCAGCAGGGGCGACGCAATGGTAAGTTTCTCAGCTCCAAATCACAGTCTGTTCTCGAACTTAAGCGGTTTTTCGGTAAGGGCCGAACTAAGCACGAGCAGGGCATAGCTCCAGAAAAGCCCCGCGAACATCACAGAGCGACATTTTCCTTATTTGGACTCGGGAAGAGGGGTAAAAAAAACACAATGGCAGAGATCACACCATCTGTGTCACCCCTTATCGCTTTGGAATCTAGAAATGAAAGCGTTGGCCAGAATGCTCATAATCATCATTCCATTCTCTCGTCAAACCACCACCATCATCACCATAAGCATCATAAGCATGATCCTAATAAAGGCATAAAGCATGCCATAGCCTCCAAGAATATCGACCCCAAACATGCGGATGCAGAGAGCAACTCCATGGATTCCAACTTCGTGATACACGCACCTGACTACGAGGCTGACTGGGATCCTTTCCACGTCTTCGGACTCGCTCCCAATTCCGAGAGGTTACCTTTCCTCGAATCAGGTATCACTAAGTACGGCGAGGTTGGTAAAGACATGGGTAGTGGAGCAGGAGGAAGTGTGAGAATGATGGCGCGACCATCAGATAATAAGATGTTTGCTGTGAAAGAGTTCAGACCACGAAGGAAAAATGAGACTCACCAAAAATATTCCAAGCATGTAACAGCAGAGTATGCATTGGGGGCCGCCCTACATCACAAAAACATCATCGAAACCATTGATTTGTTAAAAGAAGGCGATCGTTATTACGAGGTGATGGAATATGGACCACATGACTACTTTGAACTGGTAATGTCGGGCCGCATGACCACACAGCAAGTTGATTCAGCCTTCAAGCAAATTGTCAATGGCGTCGCTTATCTTCACTCGATGGGTGTGGCCCATCGTGACCTTAAACTGGATAACTGTGTGGTCACAGAAAATGGAGTAGTTAAGATCATTGACTTCGGTTCTGCTATCATTTTCAGATACTCGATGTCTAGTCAGATACATCTGGCCCGAGGAATCCTAGGTTCAGACCCGTATCTAGCTCCTGAGGTGTTTTCCAAAGAGCCATATCAGCCTCAAGTTGCTGATATCTGGTCCTGTGGTATAATATATTGCTGCAGTTATCTGCGGCGATTCCCTTGGAAACTTCCTCAGGATGAGGATCCTGGCTTCAAGAGGTACAACTGCAACCCCGAGAACGTGGACGGCAAGCACCCTCGCCAGGAAAATCCACGAAAAATTACGGGGCCCTGGCGGCTGCTTCGCTTACTCCCTAGCGATACACGAGATGTGATCCAACGTATTCTTAAGGTCGATGTGAAAGCTCGCATCACTACGGAAGAGCTGGTTCACAGTTTTTGGCTGGAACAGACTGAGGAAATCAGTGTCCTTCCCGCAAACATAGTATAATAGTTATCCGACACCGACACACCGAGGCATATACAATGTATATAGGTGAATACTAATGCACATAATCTTAATCTGTTCCGACTTACGTCAGTGATGTACGACAGCTTATCTGGCAAATAGGGATCAATATCTCTCAGTCTATAAATAAATCCATAATTGAGGTTATAGAGCCAACGGGGCCTGATTATACAATCTGGAGATAGATTCACCGTTGTAAACCCGCCGAATAGCCTCGGCAAAAAGCAGGGAAATGTCCACCACGTCCATTTTGTCACCAAGGATTTCCTGGTTTCGCAGCTGCGGGATAGAGTTGGTTGTGACTACACGGTCGATTGCCGAGTCCCGAATCTTATAAATTGTGTCACCACTAAACACACCGTGAGTACAAATAGCGAAAATCTTAACTGCGCCATGATCTTTCAGAATTCGGGCGGCGCGAATTATAGTTTTGCCGGTATCCACTAGATCGTCTAGCAAAATTGCCACTCGGTCATTGACGTCACCCACAAGAATTGTGGCATTATTACGGCGGTCTTGATGAATCAATGCAAAGCGGGTGTGTAACTGATCTGCGACTTGCGTGGCCCTTTTGGCACCGCCGGCATCGGGACTTACGATGACTGCTGCATGATAAGCGGGAATGATGGCCTGAATGTACTCGATAAGCAGAGGGCGGAACAATAAATTATCAAATGGCACATCGAAGAATCCCTGGTACTGGGGGTCATGTAAGTCCATGGTAATAACATGATCAGCGCCGGCGGTGGCCAACAAAGATGCCACTAGGGAGCCACTCTGAGCAACCCAGCTGCGCATTCCAGTATTCATCTCGGTGTTGATAACTTCAGGGTCGCCACGCTTATTGAACTGCTTGTATCCGCTGTTTGGTGAAGTGCCTTGACGGTCGCTGAATGATGCGTGCATGTGTTTGCGGCGACTGTCGTGCTTGCTGCCACCATGATTAGTCGAATTATGTCGTACTCGTGTTTCTTCACCAAATGTAGACGCTCTACGAGGACTCCCTGTTTCCAGCTCAACAGCTATAGGTGAAGAGGCCGCTCCCGCAACGTTCGAGCCCAGCCGGGACACCGTTAGATGCGGAACCGGCGAGGGTGCAGAGAGCATCTTCAGTTCTTGAGCAACCTCACTACTGTTTGTTGCCTTCTTAATGGCATCCGCGGCATCTAGTTGTCTGCTATAAGGAAAAAACGGCAGCACTGCTGTAACAGACTTTGCTGATGCAATTTTCACAGCAGAAACAAGAATCAGCAACTCCATAAGGTAATCGTTGACATTCCCCCGACTAGTTTGAATAACGAACACGTTCTTGTCTCTAACGGATTCCTGAATATTTACACCAGTTTCTCCGTTGGAAAAAATGCGAGACTCCAACGGCGCTGGTTCCACATCTAGCGTACGGCAGATCTGCTCAACGAGCTCATGGTGGGAGCTACCACCAATAATCACGCAGTCACGCATGGGGGAAGCTGGTGCAACGGATTGACCGAAAGATGATCGACCGGCTGGCATATTTATAGTGCGTATGTTGAGGTTCTGTGGTAGGGTGCTTGGCGCCTGTACTCAGAAGTCCCACTTAGTTAGGTATACAAAATCTCGCCTACAAGCAGTATGTGGTCGCTCATTAGAAGACCATATGATGATATAAAGGTTGCAAAAGGAACTCCATACAGTAGGAAATATTCGATGGGAAGGCTACTGGATTAAGTGAAACATTTATAAAGATATTGCGTAATTGCATTTCACAGGGCACGCCGCAGCAGTCTTACCTATGAGATCTTGTTTGTAACGATATATATCGATTTGCATAGAGCTTCTTTCAACCCTGGGCTAATTAAAAATGTGAATTACGCCTCTCTCATAATTTGTGATCTTGAAAACGTTTTGGTTATGTTTATACCGAGCCCCTTCATGCTATCTGCTATTTGTGGGTGATAGTGTGCTATTCGCTCAGTACCACTCGTTCCAACTAGCTACATTGAGCGCGGTCCTGCGTCTCTTTGGAGTTACGTATTTCGTGTGAAGGCACGAAATGTCATTGGAAGAAATAGTTTGTCAAAGCATGCCTGCATTGACTGCATCCGGTCAAGTCCTTTCAATTAGAGTAGTCTTACCTAACATGATAGAATAGCTTGGATGCCGACAGGTTTTAGTGGCCGGCTTCCTCATGTGGCACATGAGTTTATACAAACTCAAAAATCTCAGTTTTGGTCAGATATTCTACATAGAGCAAGTTTAGAGAGTTCGCAAAATAGCTGAATGGCGATTCCTAAGTATCCTTTAAGGGGCATGTGTGAACAGACAATCAGCATTGCCCCAGACTATGATTTGTCCGTTTGTGTATATTTGCCAACTAAGAAAAAAGTGTTATTTATTACCGAGCCGGTTGACAGGTTTAGTCGGGGGTCCCGTGCGATAATGGGACTCCTGGCTCTTGACAGCAATGCTTTAAGCTCCATGTTGACCGAATGGCATCCCACTTCGCGCGTGACAAGTGTAACTCTTTGTAGCCGGGGCCTCGTATCTTGTTCTCGTGCAGGATTGATCTTGGTCAACTTTAAAACGGGAACCTATGAAATCCTTGCTCGATGTTCACGGAATAATACGTGCGATAGAATTCTAGGCGTGGCCACACATCCTGACCACAGTCTCTGGTTCACATATCTGGATCCTGTTGGCGATTCCAATGCAAAGATATATATAGTGGAACCGAAGACAAACAGGCTAGTAGAAGTCAACAGTGACAGTGAACATAAACCCGTGCGCATCGCTATCAGTCCTGATGGTCGCCGGTGCTACACTGCTTGCTCAGTGCATAACGCGATATATGTCTATGACATCGGAAAAAATCATGGGCTTCACTCAAGACATCGGATCAGTTACGTTCCCGTTGAAAATCTATCATCGCTCAAAGTCGATAGAGAAGGGTTCGTCTACGCAAGTTGCGGATCCGAATTGAAATGCTGGGACCGGTATGGGCACTTCACAGATGTCATGAGAATGAGTGAATCGATCAAGGACTTTACCTTCACGGGTAATGAAACGATTGTAATGTTCCGTACTAAATGGGTGAGAATAGAGCGTGATCCCAATGCATTAACAGCCAGACGCCTAGAAAAAAGTAGATATAGCAGGCTAGAGGGTCGCTTTTCTCGTCTCTGACACATTTGATTCGTACGCTCTCATGACGAAAAAAATCGGGAAAACAAACATATTATACGTAAATACATACGTACATTATTTACAGCCTTGGACTATAAAGGTGCTCGTGCATTCGTCAAAGTTATGTCAAGTGAATTTTGGAAGAAAGAAGGCATGAAATGATCAGATCAGCCATATGCTATTTTAAAAGAGCCAAGACAGCTGAACTTTTATGCAGAGGTAGCCAAACGCTCTCGAAGTGCCTGGGTCTGTGTCTTGGACTTAGGATCGAAAAAGGGCCTCTCAGCGGTACTAAGTGTACGCAAGCCAGTGCGATTCTCAATTTCCCCAGTGAGGCTGACCAAGTCAGTAATGGCACTGTGATAAGTGCTACGGTTGTCCCAGATAGCAACGTCGTGAGAATTCCATTTGAACCGGAGCTGAATTTCAGGGCTTTGATAAAGCAAGTTACTCAGGTATTGCTTAATGAGATCAGACTCCTCTTGGGTAACACCTACAACACGGTGAAAGTGTGAGCCGATTGCAAAGATTGATTTCCATCCAGTAGTAGGATTTGTGCGAACTAACGGATGCACAGCCAATTGAACGTCGCCAACATTCTCGGGAGCGCCGCGCTCAGCGCTATAAAGAGGCACGTTCTGATGCGAGGTAGCATTCTTAAACAGCGGTTGGTAAAACTCTCCCTTCAATGTCTCCAAATAACTCAAGAAACTAGGAGACACTTTCTCAGCCAATGCGTAACCGTTAGCCCACAGGGTGTCACCACCAGATCCCCCAACAGATCCGCCGCCACTAGAGAAATCCTCACCAGATCCGTCATTGCTTGGGGTCTCGATGATACGCAACACAGAATAACCTGCTGGTACAGGCTCAAAAGTAATGTCAGAGTGAAACACAGTGTCTGTGCCCTTAGACCACTTCACGCCACTTTCTGCACTATAGAGTTTTCCTCTCAAGCGTGAATTCAGCAGAGTAACCTGAGGATCAATCTTACCATCCTCTTTAAGGAGACCGCCAGCAAGAGCTGTAGGGTGAATGTGAAGCTGACTGCTCTTCGGATTCCCGGCCTTAGCACCCAAGGCTAAAGTCAATTTCTTCTGCAAATTCACAGTAATATCACGTTGATTGCGGAAAAAGACAACACCTCTCTCAGAGACAGTGTTGGCCAAATCTTGGAGCAGTTTGTCGTCCTTCATGATTTCAGTTATCTTGGCATTTTTGTACTCTCGTCCCAACAACGGAGTGACCTCGACATACTTGTACTTTTGATCGAGTGTCCCAGTGTTTTTAGTGGGGGTATACGAAGTCAACACTGAGGAACCCTCTGTGGGTCGATCTGCAAACGGGGAGGGGCCGCTGATTTTAACATGAGCGCCTGGAATGTCAAATGCATCTGATTTCCCATCGGTGTAAATCACATACTTTTCCACAAGTTCGTTAGCGTTGCGCGCTGCTTCTGCTTTTGAGGATTCGTGATCAGAAACACTAGATACAGAGTCTTCGTGAGGTACATCATCTCCCTTGAAGGAGAGTTTCGCCTGCACAGTTGAAGATGTTGTCAGAGTTTCAGTAGCAGTAGGGGGAGCCATATTCAAATGTGTTTGTTATGAGATGTGATGAACAAAATATAGCGTTACAACGAATATATATAAATTCTCCAGCTATATCTTTATACCAATTCTAGCCGCTGATTGCATCATTCAACATAGTATATTGCGAAATGTCACGAGTACTTTCTCCACACGCAGGCTATCTGCCTGCAGATTCTCCCGGTAGCACTGGTGAGCACGCCATGATTTATGCGCCCCCCTAAACCTAGAGAGAGTCACCTATCTTGTGCTCGGTTGCGCCTTTGAAATGTGTTTTATCAACTAATGCTGTTGGATGCACCATGATTTTAGAATAATACTTCCTGCTGAAGCTTGGATCTTGTATTATTTTTGTACTAACATTGTAGACCAAGCACTAAAGCGGCTAACAAGCGCAGGCTGGAGAATTGCCACGACACGATGAGGGCACAAACATATGGCACGTACGGGCCCGGGCCGATGGATGTGTTTATCACCTGACACATATCATCCAATGCGTCAACGTTGAGCGCGCTTATCGAAGAAGCAGTGCGAGCCTCCTCTATTCCAAAAAGTGTGGAGATAACATAAGGTAAGGAAAATTTGCATGCATGTCTCTCTGATACAGAATCGATTTAGTCTGATAAAGTCTGTTGATACGATGAAATCAAATGGGAATCCAAGCACTATTCAATATTGTATGACATGAAATCTAAATGGAACGATCTTATGCAGCTACAGTATATGCCCTTTCGAGACTTTACGTGCCATTTGTGAAAGTGGGCTAAAGCCTATAGCCTTCACCTATGTACAACTAAAGTTTAGGCCGTGTTGCCCGTGTTGCCATAATACTATTAGCTGACATTATTCTGCTACTTGATAAGCTCATTGCGGTTGCGAAAGTTTCATAGCATGCTGAGTAAGCTTGCTGCACTGAAAAATAAACGTATCAAGGGTCTCGCTCTTGCAACTGCCGTAGCTTGGGGGTCCAAGAGAAGGATCGACTTCCGGAGTCGCCGCGTGTTAACCAGGTGACCCCAAGCCGAGTAATGATCTATCATCTGGGGCAATACAATTATTAAATTGAGGGGTACAGAACCCCTTCACAGGACCCGCCTGTACCAATTGCTCGTTTCCCCATTTTCTCCTCCTCCTCTTTCCAGTTTTATATGCATTCCATGCTTAATTGCGATAGTCCGGTAACCCTTGCTAATCGCTTCCTACAAAGAGGTCTGTATATTGGACGATAGCAACTTTATTGACAGAAAAAACTGCGTAGATGGATAGAATTAAGAGTTCAATAGCTTTCAGACACGATTTAATAGAAAAACAATCAATTGATAGACTGAGCTGGATGTATCCCAAGCAACCGTCTATCGTGCATAATCGATCTGGGCGCAGATAGTGGGGAAGAACCAAGCATGGTAATGTCTACTTTACCAAGAGATGAGGGGTTCCAGTTGAGACATGTGGCTTATCATTCCATAGAAAATTCTACCTATAACGGTGAAATTACCCTTACCAGCGAAAACGTGAGTATGATGTCATAAATTCTTTTATAGCAAACTGTTGAACCATATTTTGACGTTGCGATACAAATTAACTGAGGCAAAAATTGATGGTTACGAGTACTAATTTCGAGTACTAGAGACCATGGCCCTAATGCTTGGATTTTATTAATTTGCATTTTAATACTCACTAACGGTTCCGTATATCGCATTGTGTAAGACATCGCGAAAAGAACTCGATCATGGGCGTAGCAAACCAATAACAGCGCCTCACCAGTACATTTTTGGCATAGGGTATAGCCGGATAATTGCAGAACCACCGAATCATTTGATTTATGAGGTTAGGTTCGTCATCGTTCCTTCGCGGTCCTATCGAAACGGCAATATGCCGACAGGGCTGAGGAACCGTATACAATGCGACACTCTCCTCACTATGGCGAAATCAACTCCTCCCTGATAAATTATCTACGAGATTCCATGCAAAACATGATTAGGGAAAATTGGAGAATTTTTTACTTTGGAAAATTCCGGTAGAACTGATAATTGATACGCTGTATATGAGACAGCGTGAAAAATTTCACTCGTACGCATAACCGATCACGGGACGATTTTCTCTCCCCGTATTGAGCGCTAGAAGAGTGCCTAAGGGAAGTCGTATGTACAAGGGTTTTTTACGCTTGTGGTCGGTTTATGCGATCCCCGCAACCCAGGGTCCCCTGTCCGGGGGGTTTATCATTAGTGAGTAGGACGATATATATATACATGAATAATCTCGGAAGGAAAAGTATATTCTCCAGAACACTTTCATATCTTGGAAGATCATCCAGATATTCTCTAACTTTTCGGAAACATTTTTATTCGACAATGGCCAACACAATGAAAGCTGCGGTTATCACCGAATTCGGTAAGCCTCTTCAGGTGAAGCAGGTCGAGATCCCCAAGCCTAAGCATGACGAAATTCTTGTCAAGATGAAGTACAGCGGTATCTGCGGTACTGATCACCACGCTTGGAAGGGTGACTGGGACGCCAAGCCCCAGCTTCCTCTCATCCCCGGCCACGAGGGTGTGGGTGTCGTTGTCGAGGCTGGCTCCAGCGTTGAGCACGTCAAGGTCGGCGACCTTGTCGGTATTCCTTGGCTGCACGATGCCTGCGGCAACTGTGAGTTCTGCTTTAACGGTTGGGAGACACTCTGCCGTCACCAGCATAACGCCGGCTACAGCTTCAATGGCACCTTGGCTGAGTACGCCATTGGTGACCCGAAGTATGTCGCTCGCATTCCCGAGGGCGTTGATTTGGCTCACATCGCCCCTGTCCTTTGTGCCGGTCTTACGGTTTATAAGGGTCTGAAGGTTACTGATGCCCGTGCCGGCAACTGGGTGATGATCACTGGTCTTGGTGGTCTTGGCCAGCTTGGTGTCCAGTACGCCAAGGCTATGGGTTACAATGTCATTGGTGTTGACATTGACGATGCTAAGCTTGAGCGCGCCAAGCAGTTGGGTGCTACTTACGCCTTTAATGGCAAGACTCAGGATGTTTCCAAGCTGGTTCAGGAGAAGGTTGGTGGTGTCAATGGTGTTCTTGTCACCGCTGTCTCCAAGATTGCCTTCTCTCAAGCACTTGGCGCTGTTCGTCCTGGTGGCACCATGGTTATGATTGGTCTGCCTTCTGGTGACTTCCCCTTGAACATTGTCAACACTGTTCTTAACGGCATCACTATCCGTGGCTCCATTGTTGGTACCCGTATGGATATGATCGAGGCCATTCAGTTCTTCGCCCAGGGCAAGATCCACAACGAGATCCAGCTGGATGTCCTTGACAACGTCGACAATGTTATGCAGCTCATGGACCAGGGTAAGCTGCCGGGCCGTGTCGTCTTCGACTTTACCAAGTAAAGTCTCATCGCATCAGTAAATCAAGCGTGGGACGCTCCTTCAGCGAAGGTGCATATGTCTACATGATGACAACCATGCGAGAATACGAATCATGGTTATATATGTAAGATTTTCTTTATCATTAGCACATAGGAACAAAAAGTTATCATTCACCAACTCAACGATCGACTTTGTTCTATTGGTCGAGCCTCCTTACGACGGTGGGAAACTATTGTGACACACCTTGTGATAAAACAAACCCTACCAGGTTGAGCTGCGGGACAAACGCAACGCATGTCGGGTTCCTTGCTAAATAGGGTTATGGCCTAGGGTGAATATGCACCAAGGTGGAGAGCGTGAGGCTATCTCTAATTATAATAACCTTTTACACGAACCAGTCTTGCCTGGGATCTCGATAAAAAAATTTGAATATCATGTTTTTTGAGGCTTCGATATGAAAAGAAGATGACGAGATCTGTGATTGCGGCATGAATACTTCATCCCACTCCATGATATGAACCTTACTCTTGGAAGCTGAAACTAAAATTTCACATCTTGTTATACAAACCAACGCATTTACGTTGGTAACAACTGCACATAGACAATGAAGTTCTAAGCTCATTTTCTCTGGTTAAGGTTTTGCCATAAAACACAGCGACATGAGAACCACTGAACTTTTAAACAAACCCCACCTATGGAGTCTGGCTTTCGAATCTATATAGGCAATGTGTTATTGCTCAAGTTAAACTGTTCAACAATAAAATTAAGATCTTAGCAACTTGGAGGAGTGTTCGACCAAGCGAAAAACGCCATTCCGTATAATTCGAGCGCTGACCTCTTAAATGCCATTCAATTCTGATTCACAGACATCACAACGATCTCATCGTCGACTTTCGGGGCAGGTGTCTAGTATAACAAGACTATTTCGTCAACGAAGAAAGAATTCTCTGTCTAATTGCTCACAGCCACTACGGATATGCTCAAATTCTTCCAAATACCCTGACGATAAAGATGAGTCCAAAATCATCATTGGAGAGCCCAAGCTAAAATCGAATTCAGTTACGACTTTCAGCGACTCGTCAAAAACAAGCATCAGGGAGACATTTTGGAAGCCCGCAAGATCCGTGACTGTTCCTGCTAAATGTACAGCCGGATCTGATAAAGGGTCAAGCTTGAGTAATCTCATTGAAAGCGTTTGCGAGCAACCTGAACAGACTCCTCTTCCCACCATTGAAACCACTTTTGCACTACCCCTATTTAGTAAGTCTCCATCGCAGGGTAGCGATAACGTTTTGTCGACTCAGCCTCCCAAGAAAGAGCACAGCAATAAGTTGTTACCTGAATCTGCTACGGGTTTGTCACAACGATCGAGTTTGGAGGAACAATTTCTTGAAAATTGTACAATTTCGGATAATCAATGCGTGAAACTAGCTCCAAGAAGCCCTGTTCTGTTTGAAAGTCACAAAAACTCGGCAGAGCCCTCATTAGGATGTAGTCCTCCTGCCACTAGTGAACATCCAGAACTGAAAAAAGGAGAAGAGTCATTAAGTGGATGCAGAAACAGCCAATATTGGAGTTCCGGCAGCAAGGAAGCGATCATAACTACAAGAAATGCAAATTATGGGAACAGCGTGGGTCATTCAACTTTCGAAGTACCACCGGATTCTTCCAGTGACCAGTCTACACTTCCGACTAATACTTCGGAGAATGATGAATTCATTTTCGAAGACATTGGTGGGGAAGAACACAACTTAAACTTCTATAAGAACCATTCTGTCAGTGCTAACGATGACGAAATAGAGTTTATCACTCAAGGACCACAAGACTCGAGAAAAATTCTCAGAGGACTCACACAAGATTCTCCAAGGTCTACTCTGAAGAACAATCAGCTATTTAACAGTAAGCAACAACCTATCAGAAGGCGGAACAATGACTCACTTGAGCACCTGGGAAAAGCATTTTCAAAGATCCAAAATCGAGAAGATGGCTACTCATTAAATAGCACCACTTGGATACCCAATCGCCTGGTATCTCGCGCTAGTACATGGGGATCAACAATGAGCCGTGTCGGCTATAACCAGATTCATTCTAATGATAAAAACGATTTAAATGGCAAAAAATCAAGCACGTCATCATTCTCTGACAGGTTGGTAATGGGGAGAAGGCTGCAGTATCAGGATGCAAAGGCCCGACACTTGCAAGCTCGAGAGCGCGTACACAATGCACCAAAAATCACAGGATTACCTAGGTTTCTTCCTCTGCAAACGAATTTTTCGGAGTCGTAGCACCATGAGTGTGCGTGCGACCTTGAGTCACTGAGGTAGAATTAGCTGGCAGGTACAGAGCATTATTTGTCCCTTGATTAGTTCAACAAATGGGTTCATTTATATAAGAAGCGAGTATCATATCCAGCTCAACTAATGTACTTGCAAAATGCATATGTAGGCCCCCCTACTATCAAACTACATTTGTGGGTTCGTGTACTCAAATGCGGTTAGCGAAAAGGGTCGTTTTGATCTTCCCAGACCTGATTACCTCGATGCGCAAATTTTCAGTGCCGAGGCATGCGTAAGATTCAAAATGTCGGGGAGTTTGTAGGAGGAAACTTATGGCTGGGATATTTCTCTTATACAGGATTCTTTCATATTTGTAAGCAGCGGCCAGAAGAACTCCTTTACTCAATCTGGTCCAATAACACTTTAGCGAAAAACAATTGCGCATTTTCAGGCAGAGTGAATAGTTTAAAACTCCTCGACTTTGATCACTCTATTTTCACTAATTCAGTAGTCCACATTTACCATTTAAAAATTAGATGCAGTGTCAAGATAAGTGTAACACGCACACGTGCGGATCTAAATAAGACATAGAATGACTAACTCTAAATCAGTTCCGTCGCACCAACATCACTGATACCACCACCACCACCACCACCACCAGACACCCCGTGTGCTATTCTGTGACAACGATGTCCATGCTCAAACGGCTTATCCCGAGTGGAGGTAACCTAGAAATTTTCAAGTTTGCCGTCTGCATCACATCACCAATCCTTCTTATGCTCTATGTTGGTAATAACACTCACGATAAGTTGAACATAGAGGACTTTTGGCCGGACCCCAATCGATTAAATCAGATTCCAAAAGACCGCGTGGAATTGAAAAGAGAGATTGAGAGATTGCGAGCTGAGCGTCTTGAACGTCGCAAGCGGCGAGAAGAGAGAGCGAACATCGGTGAGACGACGTCGGTTGAATCCAACGAGTCATGATACGGAACCTAAGCTCCGCCATGACTCCTAAAGATCCATCATATAAACAGAATCAATCTAAATGTACATAGTGATGTTATAGCATTTCCGGCTCAACACTGTCAGGGACAAGGGCCGGCCGCCTTGATTTCGATACGGCTATTTGGTATAATTGTAAGACAATTCATCTAATTCCAGTAATTGAACTGAAATATTCAGCTGAGAACACGAGGGACTCAATCTCTCTTATTCAACCATTGTAATCGGTTTTACACCTCCTGGCTTGCGCTCGTTATGGAAGTTCACTCGCGGAAGTTCCTGGCCACTGGCCGATTACATCAGCGCCATCTGATGCCTTAACCCGCGCTATAGCATCTACAGTGGTTACGATGTCCTTGGAAGTGGACACGGAAGCGCAAACTGGTACGCCTTCAACAGTCCCTCCGTCAGAATGGGGCCTTATTCGACGACTTCGTGAATCCTCGCATCCAGTTGCCACTATATTTTTTGTCGCACTCCGCTCTGCACCTCTGGTCATCTACCTATTTGGTACCTGGTTCGTATCGAGCCCTGTACTGGTATTCATTGCCGCAGCTCTAGCGGTTGCCGCTGATTTTTGGAATGTCAAAAACATCAGTGGAAGATTGCTCGTGGGATTGAGGTGGTGGAATGAGACCTCAGAAGACGGCACCTCCACATGGGTGTTCGAAACGGCAGACCCTCAGCGGTACATCAATCCCATTGATTCCAAATTGTTTTGGATGTTGATATACGCTGTTCCCGCAGCCTGGATCGTTTTGGGATTGCTGGCGATCCTAAAGTTAAATGTGATGTGGTTACTGGTAGTGGTGTTGGCACTGATCTTAAGTTTCACTAATACTTTTGCGTTCAGCCGCTGTGACAAGTTTTCGAAAGCAAATTCTATTCTGGGGAAAGTTTCTACTGGCATTTTTTCGCGCCTCTTCAGCGGATTAGGTGCCAAGCTTTTCAAGTAAAGGACTCGCGTGATATTTACAAGCAAGTTGATATGTGGTATGATATGTATGTACAGATTAACCCCGAATGATCTTCGAGATTTGATTGAGGCTTGAGGAATCCTCGAGTCTCTCGCAAATGCTGATAAGCGTCGTTAAATGGTGTTTGCGCCAGCGTTTCAAGTTTTGCGCTGATTTCACAAGTAGTAGCGCTTCCTCGGTGCGACCGCAAACTGCCAGCAGCTCAACAAGGTCCCGGGCAAACTGGAAATCAAGCTTTCGCCGCTGATCGGCATCGAGATCACGGAATGCGGTTGACTTGCGTCGCCAAGTGCCTCGCTCAGTCCAGACTTCGCGTCCAAACTCCAAATCACCGAATTTTGTGGCGGCCTGGATAGCGAGTCGATAGATGTGTTGGTCCCTATTGACGGTGAAAACACCACCCTCGATAGCATTTTTCACCTCCACAGAGTGATTTATTTCCTCGAGGATGCGGTTCTCAAACTTATCATTCTCATCCCAATTAACAACATTCTCATTCAATCGAGTGAATCGATTATAGCGTCTCTTAAACTCTTCAATACCTTCACCGAGATCAACAGCGATCCTTAAAAAATTGAAGACTACTGGGTGACTAGAAAGAGATGCAACATTCTTAACACGAAGAACCGAAGGATTATACTCGGCGAAGAACTCCATTACGGCATTGCTCTCTAACAGAATTAGTCGTCTATCCAATTGTGATAATGGAAGAAAGGGGATTTGCGGCTGAGCTTTTTGTAATTGTCCTGATTCCGGACTATCGAAGCCATCGCTCATCATAATACTGGCACGGATATTTTGACCAGTGTGGGAGCTCAAGATAGCTGATGGCCCTGGTTTCCAAGAGCGGTAGCTTACCATCAAAGCGTTTAGTACGAAGTCGTCGATAAAGTTCAAAGACTTGGCACCTAAATGGCGTACCAAAGCTCTGGCTAGCAGTACCTCGCCTGAATTTCCACACAAATAGAGTAAAGCATGGAAACTACGTCTATCAGGCTCATGGCCCTGGTCTTGTGCTTCAATAAACAGATTCCAAGCCATAAGCTGAGTTTCAGGCGACCTACTGCAAGCATACACGATGTAATTGTAAGTTTCTCCGTCCGGGGTCAATGGGAATGGTCGCCTCGTTTTCATCTCCTGAAGAAGATCTAAAGCGCGATTGACATTATGCTGTTTTGCAGCGCTCAGAATCATGGAATTGTAGAGCTTTAAGTCTGGCTGGCTATTAACAGACCAGTATTTCATGTTATCAAACAGGGACTCTGCCTCAGAATGCCTGTTATGCTGGATGAGGGACTGGATGGCCGTACTCATCACTGGAAGAGAGGGCTCTAGACCACTCTGACGAGTCATACGCTTCATAACAGCAAGAATTTTCTCAGGCTGACTGCGTGTGCGAAACAGAGCTTTTGCCAGGTGACCGTAAGAATAGACCGAGGGATTCTCACATGAATTCAACATCTCCTCAACCTTTTCAGGATTGCGTTGCTCGGCGTATGCTGCCATGAACAGATCGTTGACAAGAGGAGTGCGCATTGCCACGGGCACAATCTCCTCTAACCGAGAAAGAGAAAGAGCTCTTTGACGAAGGGGCATCGTTATCATAAATTCCTCAACTTCGCGTTTCGAAATTGTCACAGGTAGTAGCGGCAATTGATCGATTATTTGCGACCAAGTTAATTCAAGTTTTGATTTGAATAATTGGAGCTTCTGCGGCGCCTTCGATTGACCATTGCTAGAATCAGGTAGCAGTGAGCGTATCGAGGGGGGAAGCAGTGCCACTACGTCTTTTCTCGTAATTCTAGATTTCAAATGCTGTGGTCGCTCTAGCTCAGCGTATAGCTTGTCCGCTTCTGTTAAATCAGTTATTCCCGACAACTTCGCACCCTCTTTTTGAGCAATTGCAACCTGCATTTCTCGGTCCTTCGAATCCATTAGCTTTTGCCTGAGTTCAGCTTGTCTTCTTTTCAGGTCTTGGAGTTGAGCATCTAATAATGTAGCTTCCCGCTTTCTAGTATGGCTGTTAAGCAAGTCCTTCCGTGTAGATGGTGAAACAGCTGGTGTCATCCCATGGTTCTTCTTGTATGCTAGCGTGGCTGGTGCATTGGAGGGGATATATATATTCCTATACTGGAAAGCTCGAAATCTTTTACCCCTAAGCATGGAAGCTTTTCTCAATGGCCCCCAATGCCTCGACTTGACAGCGCCTTATTTTAGTTCTCGAATATTACAGTAGTACTGTCCTAATGAATTTTCACTACTGGTGACTATCACGTGATATATCACTCCGGGAGGATCAGCCTTGTTTGTTCTGTTTTCCCAGGATCCGTTTTATGTACATGAGCATGACGTGACTGCCACAAAATCTTATCACTGCACCCCTGCCTTGGACATTTAGGATACTTCCGCTTAACATGAGAGAACTTAGCTTCAGAAGTGTGCACTCTTATCAATCTATAGCAAGATTCACTTTGCTAGACAAAAACTTGCTATGTAGAACTAGTTTGACAGTAAATTCTTGAATAACAGTGTTCGAGACAAAGCAAGCTTGGATGTGCGTCTAGATTGTCCACATTCCTATCTTACAATGTATTAATCATGAAATAGTCAATGATACAAGATTCATTGCAGGTAAGATCTGCTGCAGCAGCTTAGATCTGTGCCCCGCTTGTGGGAATGCTCGCTTAGATTGACTCCCCACATGCAAATCAGCCCACGGGCTGAATCTGCAACACTAATATTACTCTGGAGTTGCCATCCTACCGCGTTCGGTACAAGGGTAGGGGTTGAGTAGCTGACCTCTGTTGACGTCTCCGTAGCGGGGCAAAAAACTATTTGATCCAATATTGAATTTGTGATGCCCAGTAGGTTTGGCAAGAGACCCCTCAATTTAGTTCGCTTTAAGCTACAATTACAGTCACATTAAGATCTATGAACCTATGGCTATAGCCTATTTGCTTACTGGGATTAACATGGCTGCAAATCATGTTACCACCTTACTAAGTTGCATATAGAATGTGCAAACGTCTGTACAGGGGGGCGATAGGATTATGTTATCTAGATGTCGGCAAATATCCGACACCACGATGTCATGTACGACAAGGTAGACAAACCTCAAACTTTGAAATACTGTGTCAATTTAGCTTGATCAAAGAGAATTAGAAATCGTAAGTAATAACGCTGAAAATCATAATGCTTAAATGAGTTTCAATTGAAAATTTTAATACGGCAAGCTTTGCTTTGATAAAAGAACACGAAGCAACATTGTCTGCATGCTGGTAACTTCAGCCCTTGAGTAGTCATAGCTATATGTGCGTGTTTGAACACTATTATCGGACCCTCTCACATGCATACGGCCATTGAATTGCCTGGTGCGCTCGTTCGCGTACCCTACCCTCATTGTCCTCACAACACATACGCGGCATACAACAAGTTATATGGGGCGGGGAGGACCCCCCACCAAGCGTGGTGAAACGAGAGGTGCACGGCCCATTTGTAATCAACTATGCTATTTTTAAAATGGGTAGTAACATACCCCCAAATAAGCATTAGAAACTTATTATAACTAGTAAAAACTCAAATTTGCAGAAAGGGGACTTTTCCAGACGGTCACGCTCTTATCATTGCCATAGGTTTTCTGACCGCAGTGACGCTCTTGGAACAGTTTTCTCCACTGCTTCGAGACAAATCGGTTGGCTGTGTCGACGCGGCATAATTCTGATTGCGTTCGCAGTGGGGGGTTTAGGGTGTATGGGCTAGGTTTGAAACTATGTTCCAGCGTAACGCTCATTTTGGCAGGTGCGTCAAGTATACTTTTTACCCGAGGAGTGCTTCAGTGTGGAACCATTCGACGCCAAAGTTCGCACTCTCTTCCTCTCTTGGCCCTTAAAACCTCTATATCGCGAGGCAGTGTCGACAAATTTTCGGTATAATCTTATCAGAATTGTAGTCCTCACTCTCAAGCGAAGGTTATACATAACGAGCCAAATTACGAAGTTCTGAGATAGGAATTGACCGCACAGAGGACAAAGGCTTAGAATCGAGCGTTGACGTATTTTTGTCGTCCTCTTCCTCTACCTCCTCGAGTTCAGCGGCATCTTATATCGATTCGCGTTACCATTCTCTATCCATTGGATCATCTGGTGTGTTGATTGATGACCTCTCAGTTTACCCCATATCAGCATACGAATTATCAAAGGCAACCGCAATATGTGAATTTTTATGCATATGACAGACAATATTATAATGGTGCGCAGCTATTACCTGTTAGATCGCGCAGTTATAATGACCTAGCTCATTTGCAAATCGATAATCTTCCCTACCATCTCCGGGCGGGGCCCATGACATCCCCCGTGATGATGACGCAGCCAACCGTGCAAGCTCATAGCCCGGCCAATCAGGCACGACATTCTGTTCCGTCAAATGGACCAAGTGCTGAGGTTCCTGCAATTTTGCCGAGGTATAGGGGAAAGCATATCCGAGCTGCTAGCACAGGATCAATTGCTTTGACAGAATCTGAACAAAGTAGCGAAATCAATACTCAGCAATTGGATAGTACCTCCAATGCTAGCGCTAAAGGGAACGCCAACAAAACAGTCTCGGCAAGTTCGAAATCTACTGCAAATCATCAGAGTTTTCAAGGGGCAGTTCAAAGTCAAGGACTCGTGACCAGGCATCGAAGAGACTACAACAGTCTAAGTAGTAGCAATGCAAGTATTGACACTGACTCAACGCGTACACAAACTTCCATGAGTTCAGCAGGATCAATTAATTCGGGAAATTCGTGGTCAGATGATGAAAATAAGCCGAAGTTGGTGGCCAAGACCGCACGGCATGACAATATCCGAGGATCAAACGCTTCCACAACTGCATCAATTCGTCATAAGGGTGGAGCCGGAGCATCGACAGAGAATTCAACGAGTAAAAATCCGGTAGTGAAATCGAGCACGTCAGCTTCCCGCATTTCTAATCCTTCTTCCGGGGCCCAGAGATCAGAATCCACCTCCTCAATGCTAGAGGCTAACGCTCGTTCTGCTTCCAAAGCATTGAAAGTTCGGGGTGTTCAATATAAGGGGTCCATGAGCCCTCCAGTTTCACCAGGCATTTCGGTTTCGACAAAAAGCCTAATTCTTCCTTCAGATCTGCGACCTCGCTCTTACCAGAATCACGCAGAGAGCGCACGCGATCGGCCCATTTCGGCGGCTCGTATCAGAAATGGTAGTGATAACAATAGTGCTGTTTTGAACCGGGTTGACCGCGTATCGCAACGTCATATGAGTCTGCCCTCATATCCTGTTGACTCGAGGCCTGTGTATAACTCTTCGCCTAGAATGCTGTTTAGTGACTCAATGGCGCAGGAACAGCATATCAAGCAAGAACTACTCCCTTCCAATCAATCTAGAAACGAGTCTGGTGGTGCTGGTGAGCTGAATTCCGTCTCTTCATCCACGAAAGTTGATTTAGCTCCGCACACGCCTCTTTCTGGGTCCATCCCAAGGACTTCCCAGTGTGAAACAGTTTCCGTTCAAAAGTCAAGATCATTTGGGTCCAAGCTGCGAGACCTTTTTGGATCGAAATCCAGAACAAGTGATCATGATGACACGCAGTCCATTATGTCGACAAAGTCATCCAAATCTATTCTTTCGATCCGTTCTGCGAATTCTATCATGTCCTTCTCATCCAGATTTAGCCGAAAGCGGCGTAGTGAATCAGTGAGCACGCTCCCGTCAATGATATTTTCTCCTGAAGAACCCTCACAATCCTCTCGCCCTCCATCTTCGGGGTCTTCAATCTCTTCAACGTCGATGAGAACTGGCAAGAAAAAGGTAGATCACCAGTTACCTGTGCCCGTAGCCGAGCCCGTGCGTCCTCTCACGCCAGCCATGAACAAACCCAGCACCGTCTCATCCGTGCCTCGCCTTGAGCCAGGCCTACCGCCCATGACAACAAACGTGCGCCCAAATCAGTTATCCCACCTGCCAGCCAAACCTTCCGATTCCCTGCTTGAAACCAACAGATCTGATGATGAGAACTCAACAATGTCACCGCGCCCTCCTTCCCCAGCATTGCGAAGTGCAATCAGCACCAAATTGGACTCCCCGTCTTCTTCAGTTAATGAGGATGACTTGGACAAGGACACTGGTGATGACAGCAGGGATAGTCATAAAGGGAGCCCGGCCGCTCATAATCTCAGTGCGGGCGATATATTTCCCGGCCTTCTTAAAGCCGAAAATGTAGAGACAATTGTGAGCTCTGTCGAGCGTACAGGCAGTTTTAAGCGTCAGCCGAGCACTAGCAAGCGCTCTATTGAAGAGGTTGTTCCAGATGCCCAAGAAATCGAAGTCGAAGTACCCGAGTCTAATTCTGGAGCCCTAATGTCTGCTATGAAACGGGGGACCACTCGCAGGAAGCGCTCTGGTGCAACTTCGAATCCTCTGAAGGTTCATTTTGCCAGTCAGATATTAGTTTACAAGACTTATTCTTCGCAGGGCTATGACCGTACACCAGATCGAATGACTTGCGATCGCTTAGGTGAACCGGGAATGGCTCAAAAACTGCGCGAAGAACTTAATCATTGGAAAGCATTGATGCCAGTTCACCCCAGTTCAGCGGGAAATACTCAATTCTTCCAGACATAGTTACTAATTCCCATAAATCAATTAACGAACACATAGATGATAATAATTGAAATGAAATTCCCACCAAGATGTCAAGTTTTGAATGCTTTCCTTTCCTATTTTAAACTTCCGTCAGTGTTGTCCGTACACACTCCTTTCTACTTAACCACTTTTCTTTTGCATTATTCGAGTATATTCTTTTTAATCTTATATCGCACTTCTGCTACATATGCAACGCGGTGTTGGGTGGTGGTGGTGGTGGTGGTAACTATCGGCTAGGTTTACACGTGATAGCGATTTTCTTACTGTCACTTAGGTAGATTCAATGGTGTTGCCAGGCTTTGTTGTCCCTGGCCAGCTTGTGAGCGATAAAGACGCTTTTGAATTCAAGAAGTACACACCCGGGAGTGGCATCGAAGTGACAGACAGAGGACTAGTTGCCACAATTCTTGGGAAACTGGTGGCCCGAGAGAATAAGGCAGGTGAATGGGAACTAACTGTGGTAAACGAGTACCGTAATCCGTACGCAGAAATTCCTGCAAAATCATCCGGAAACTCCAAACGCAGCACTTCGCAACTTCCTCAGGTTGGCGATGTTGTTTACGCCCGAGTGCTTCGTATGAATTCGCAACAGGTCACCTTAGATATAATTGCTGTCGAAAATAAAGGTGTGACACTCGCAGATAGTGGAGTTGGTGCCTATGCCTCTGCGGTAGGTTCAGTGCATCCTCCCTCAGGAAACGGTGATCGATCTTCAGAGCTTGATGAAGGTTACGGCGCTGTTATTCGAGTGCAGGACATTCGAGCCACCGAGCGCGACAAAATCAAAATGAGCCAACAGTTCTGTCCTGGGGATCTGGTTAGAGCTTCTGTTCTCTCGTTAGGTGATGAACAGCACTATTATTTGTCCACCATTCGTAATGATCTAGGAGTCGTATTTGCCAAAGACAATCGCACGGGTGATCAATTGGTACCTTTAGACTGGCAAACTATGGTAAACCCTAAAACTGGGTCCACATTTTCGCGAAAATGTGCTAATCCGTTTGTGGAAGCTTGAAAAATGCAATATCTGATTAACTCAAGAATAGCTCCCATGGCCTAATATGCAAGTATCACCGCCACCTTGCCCCAAATGATCTAGATGTGACTCTGGCGCTCACGCTGTGTATCACTATTCTGTCCAGATTATCTCTATATTTCACGATGCAGTCGCACTTAAGCGTAATAATGGTAGGGTGTCCACAATAACGACCTAAAATTTGGTTTACATCCATTGTACGCCGTTGGATGGATAAACAGTTTATGTATCCTGTAAGCTCCTCATTACAGCTTTTTTTCCCGGTTAATAGAATGTCTGCTATTATAGGTTTATCGTTATGTCTAGATATATACCGAAGTGTAATAACCTACGTCGTACTCTGAATCGCCCCTTTTAGAGAGCTTGTTATAGCAACTCACGGAAATTGCATCTATTAGAGGAGAGGAAAATTTCATGCATCCTCTCTTGTTATTTACACATTTAAAACATTGCCATATGGACAGCTTGAACTCAACAAGCATCTCTGATATTAGCGGAAGCTATACCCCCTGAAAAAACTGGGTCAAACCTCGATAGGTTATGACCATTAGATTTGATATTCGATGAGATTTTCGCAACGGAACACAGATCATGAGAATAGTGGAAGAATCGTAGACTCCATACAGTTTTATCAGCGAGTTTCATATTTCAAATAAGAGATTTTTTGTCCATGTGTCTCTGTGTGCTTTATATGAATCTCATCAGGATTGCTATATCCACGAATTTAATTACAAATGCGTCTGATATTAGTCTTATCGTAATCAAAAGGTTTGCGGAAGAGCCAGGCCAGGAGTAAAAAAACAAACATAGAACTTGAGCCTCAATTTGACAGGTTATAAAATGAGCTTCTCGATTCAGCTGTAATTTTTGAAGCTTGAAAGTTCAATGTGACATAGTCTGACAGTAAATTAAAATCCTCGAATATCTTAGTTTAGTTAGACGTGGATAGCGTTAAATTCTTTGCAATTCTACTGGAATAGACTTTGTTCATCCCACAACTCTTATCTGACAGATTAGTGACTTCGTTCAAGACAGCGAGATTTAATAAGTCTTCTAAAGATAGCTGGTTTCTTAGTTCAACACGTGTCCAAGAATGATCATTGTGATGGCCGAAGTTGTAGTGGTGCAATTACAAGGTGAAGTTTACCACGACACACAGTTCGAACCTGTGTGTGACTGACTTCCCCATAATTTGAGAGCTAGAAGCTCTATCACATATTTCCCATCTCATATGACGTCTGGTAGACGCTCAATGCTGATTCTCTGGACATATCTGTGCATAATATTTACCGCTTTGATAGGGCTTATAGTTTACAAATGACTTTACGTCGGATTCTCACTTTATTTTGGAGTACCCAATTTAGAGTGGACTTTCTGACGAAACCACGAACCTCCACACACGCATTGTCTATAGAACAACTGCAGCCACTGTGGGGTTGCTTTAGTGGCATCGTTCGATACCGCAGTCTCAATTCCGCATCGAGTGCATTTTTGCACATCTTCGGTTGGAAGAATAACACGTTTCCTGAGGCCGTCGATCACATAGGGGAATGGAGTATCATCCAAGGCGAGCCAGGTCGTATCATAAAAATACATCGTCGGAATATCTGTGGTTGGCAAAAGATTTTTACGCAACGAACCTACAAATTGAGGAATGATATTATCGGCGAAAACATCGGGAAGTTTGGCATGGCGAATCAGTGTCGAATCAATAGAAGCTCGTCTTACTGCATCCCACTGCTGTGAGGCGGCCAGCGCCTTTAGCGCGCTGTCAGTCTCTACAACTACGCGTTCGAAAGCATCTAATTTCACCGGCATAGACTGAAACTCTAACACTATTTTTTTGAGTGTGTGAGAAGCGCGGTAATTTGATAGTGAGGACAACTTTGCTTTTAGCTCTCTTGCTAACGTGACATCTTGTGTCATGGATGCTTGTTGAGACAGAAGCGCATTGATACGAGCTTCTTGTTCAGCGAGGTTCTTAGAAGCTCCAGTCAATGATCTCACACCTCTCAAGAAGAAGCGTAGAAGATACCTTGTAACATTGGACATCATCATTGCTGCAAAAACATTTGGTTTTTCCACAAGAACTGAAGCCGGGGATTCTGATATTGAGGCATCATACATTTCCTGAGATATGCGCAGAATAAAATCCGTAGCCCATTTCATAGGCCCTAAAATAGCATCTAGATGGTACTGTGAGGCATGCAGCTCCATTCGAGAAGCTTCAGATACTTCCATTCGAGGCTTCTGCGATAAACGCTTCAAAGTCCACGTTATGCTGAACGCTAACAATTGTAAATGAAGTAGACTCCACGCAGCGTAACAGCCAGGTGTTCGCTTCCAACCTTTACTGGTCCCCAACGAAATAAGGAATGCCAACCACCTCTGTAAAGGTGAAGGAATCACCATCAATCTCTCTACTTTATGCGGGTCATCGGGCGGTCCTAAATTTACACTAAGCAGTCGCTGAGTTTCTGTGGTGGAGGTATCGAAAAACACTTCTTGATACTTCCCAATCTCCGGTTGCTGCATCAAAACAGCACGGCTAACCTTTAGCAAATCGTCATATTGATCAGAGTTGAACACCACGCAGGCATAAAATGTAGCCAGAGTGGTACCTACTTTAGCAGCACTTGCCTTATCTGTCAAACGGGACTTTAGGCGGACACTGCAAAGTGTTGGCATTGCGGTTGCGTTGTCGGATTTTGTATGCTCTCTATCCCCATCTGTGTCCTTTCGCGTGTTATCGCCTACTTTGATTACGGCTGCGCAACTGCTCGTAGGTGAGAGACACACAACGGATGCGTCACGTAGGTCTTCCGGATCGAACTCAAGACCTGATTCTCCCAACTGCAACACATTATTATTCTCCAAAAGATTATAAGTCGTCAGAGTACCATTAGAATGCACTAAAACAACTTGAAATCTTTGTACAACACAATCGATGATATCTGATTCGTAGTTAACCACATCTGGATTCATCACTTGCCACACTTTATAAGGAGCAGGTGATACAGGGTCAGACGCACTAAAAAGCTCGAAAAAAGACTTGTGAAGTGATTCTTCACAGTTTACGATAGTAAATTTGAGAATTTTATTGGCGTATATCACCCAAGCATTCACTCGTGTTGATCCGATGCTCCGAAATACACCCAAATCTACTGGAGTCTCCACTCTTCTTGGCATGGTTGTTTCTGGTTCGTCAACAAATTCGGCTGACAAGCCAAGAGATACTGACGCCACGGGGTGCACGGTCAAGCTAACGAAATCTGGTTTGGTAGCCCAAGTTGCCACAGGATCCCATTTTATTGTAATTTCGTATGCCATCAGTGCGCTGCCGTTGTCATTAATCAAAACAGCGAGTAAAGACTCACCCCCCATTGGCAAGAATGATGCGTGAGTCACATTTTGAGCATTAGGGATCAGAGCGTCAAACTCCACATAACGAGCTGATGGCGCCTGCACTAACATTCTTAGCAGTCCATTGCCATTTATAGCTAAGAAAGCTCCACCAGTCTTCACAGGGTGGAACGGCCCAAGTGGAGGAATGGATTCCCAAGGCTTGGAACTGGTTTTATTGCTTCCTGAGCTATTATCAGAGCCTTCACCTGAAGATTTAGGCCTTGGAATGATCATATTCTTCTCCGGTTGAAGCCAGTGAACGCCGACAATCTTGTCTAGCTCCACAGCAGTCTTGCGATCATCACGAACAGCACTCGCCACAATCTGGGTCTTAGGAGAACCATCAGCTCCTATATTTACGATCTGTATACGACCCAGCTCATCGGCAATAGCCAGATCAAGACTGGACATAGCCCAACAGAGAAAGGCGGGTTTACTATCCGAGGGATGCGGCACATAAACTGGTGGCACCCAGTCCCATGTCTCACCATCAACACAACGCAGCCAAGTCAAACAAACCTTCTGAGCGTCGTCGATGTAGGCGACCAACCCACTCCTAGACCAGGCTATTCGGCAAAGATGGCGCATAGCCGGAAACCCTAATACTCGACCGTGGAAATTACCACTACCATCTAAGCCTGATCGACGGCGATCACTACTGTAGTAGTAGTAGTAGTAGTATACATCTGGCATAGGACCCCTCTCCCCCGCTCCCCCTCCACTTGTTTTGCGGCATCTGGGGTTGAGTAGTCTCTCCAACTGTTTGTCAACGAAGCTTGCGTCTGGTGATATGTTACGAAATATATAGAGAATTCATGTCTTCATTAATTACATGTTAAAGGTTTGTGGACTGTTCGTCACAAACTTTTCTATGGCTTCCTTGCGCTTCTCGAGTCGGCGTGAATTCAGACCTGTCAATAGATAGCATGATCGAAATTGTTTAGTACCAAACCCTCAGGGCCACTCAGAAGGAAATGCGGTGAAAACAACCAGAATACTCCCGGCATTATTAGATCAGTTCACATTCGAATTGCCCACGACGCCCTTGCCATGCGATCATCACCTCTAACGACTACTGGCGTCATTTTTCACTATCGCCACTACCGCTACACAAGATGGCTAGCCACTTAGAGAAAAGGTATTATCCAAAAAAACCATGTCCAAAGGTACGCAGCTCTGTACAAAAGGTGCGCGACAAAACTAGTATATACAAGAGGAAGTTGCGCAGGAAAAGCCCTCGCTATTATGGCTCTATTAAGGCGGAAAGAGCTCGGAATATCCTCAATATCAACCTCTTGAGACTACTGGGAGCACGCATTCCTACATATCCCAGCTCAATTGTTTTCCCCCCCTCCAGCCCTAACGGGTACTCTTATGGTATTCGAACCGCAGACGGAAAACATCTAGTCTGTCGAAGTGCACCTGGATCCTCAGGTCTGACCCAACTTCCAGACTACCATTGCGGCGAATTGGCCAGGTTGTTAAAATCGAACCCAGACCAGTTCACCCATATTTATACCGATGGAAGCTTCTACAGATACAGGAACGCTAGTGGTTTTGCTGTGTTTTGGGGGGCGCACAATGAGTTGAATGCGTTTGGTCCTGTTCCGTCCAAAGGTCCATTATCGAGCGCCAAAGCCGAAGAATATGCTATTTTTCTTGCTCTTCTAGAGATAAAAATTGTCACAACTTTGCAGGTCGAAATCAAGACATCATCTGGTAACGAGTCACAGCGGATCAACGGTACCAGGCGCACGGATGATCTGTTCGAGGAGGGCAAAGACAATGACACTAATTTCATCGACCTAACTGGGTCGCCAGTGTTTGAGAAAGCGTATCAATCCCCAGACGGGACCCGTTCCAGCAATACTATTGAACCAAAGGATCTACCAACGACTCATTCAACAATGTATTGCATCCATACAGATTGCAGCTGGGCACTTTCTGATATAAATCGGTGGTATGATCGCTGGAAGAAACCCACTTGCCTCGTGGGGTGGAAGACCCCCCCAACACCTTCCACACACCATCGTGAAATCCTTCGAGTTGCAGCTGGTCTGCTTTGGGATTTACGGCAGAGTGGGATTTGCATCCTTTTACGTTATGTAAAAGGCCACGCAGGGATTCCGGGAAACGAGATAGCTGATATGATGGCCAAAGCGGGGAGTAATACTGGCAAGTCATTTGGGCCGCAGCCAATATTGACCCAACCTCGTAGTACTGCCAAAAATTCAGTCGTAAACGATTGATTGATTATAATTAGAAAGTCAACCTCGTAAAAATATGTCTTATATAGCATGCGTCTTACAGAAGGCATTCCGATCAATGACCCCAGTATTGAGCCTGTTCACGACTTAGGTCCCAAAATGTTGGTCTAGAAATATAGGGCAAGGGTGGCTTCACCAAGTACAGGCGCTGTTTATAGTTTACTACATTCAGACAATTTCTATCACGTGTTACATTTACCCTTGCACCTTGGTTTCAGTCAGTTTCAGTACAACCACATTTTAGAATTCACAAGGGCAGTTCCTTGAGTTGATCAATAACTTGGTTCGGCCATACGCAAAAACAATTGATAAACTTTATTTTCAGCAGAGTCGAAAATAGAGTTGAGTGATTTAGGTGTTTACCCACTGAGCGCCTGCGGAAATTGCGAACAATTCTAAGAAACTCTAGGGAAAGAAATCAGATACAAGTGGTTTACCCATCAAGTGTGATAAGTGATTGACGTCGGAGGCTATTGAGCTCAAGTGGAACATTTCTTGAAAATGCAGGATGACCGAATGCCTACGCTATTCGAGATCCTCAATCGGTTCTCCAAGCCACCGGTTGACCTCTGGTCCTTTTATGTGTTCCTGAAAGAACATTATGGTGGAGTGGAGTACCTGGAATTTTGGCTAGACTGTGCGTCCCACACAGCATTGTGTAAAGAGTTAGCGAAAGAGATCCTTCAATCCAAGCACCAATCGGAGAACAGCGGCCATAACAGTCCTCAGAGAGTTTTACATGTGTCGCGCGAAAGCCACAGTCTAGCGCATCAGGGGTTTACATCGCCAGATTTTACGCCACACGGATTTGCGTCACACGGATTTTCAGCAGGTGGTGAAAACTACAACGCTGGTAGCCAAGCGAATAATTATGCCACTGGTGCTCAACACTCGCCAAGCTCCTCGGTATTGTTTGATATACTGAGAGAAGATGTATTGGAGACTTCATATGACCAAAATCGCGACCAGCGAAGTAGCCACAATACGAGCAACGAGGAAAGGCAGGACGCTTTCGACACTTCGGGGCAATATCACAGATCAAAGCGGTACAGTACGGTAAGCATGGAACGCGCACAAAAGAAGCGAGACACTGTCTCCAGATTGTCAGAAATTCTTGACAACATGCAAATGCCCGAGTATCCGGAGTACCCACATGCCACTGCCACTTCACCAACACGAAATCCGAGTTTAGCTGCAGAATCTGTGATAAGTCACCGTCGGCTTCCTAGCGACCTAGATGATCCCTATAGAAGTGGCAATCAACTTGAATTGGACCCTGTCGATACAACAGGCAGTCCGTACAATTTGAGCCAGCATTATTCCGATCTTTCAGACAGACCCGAACATCAAAACCCACGTCATGACTACAATGTGCTCTATCCCGATAGTTCTGATATTAGAGAAGCTGTCTTTGATTCTCGACAACCGCCACAAACTCCACCACCCAAAGTTGCCCTTACCTCTGGTGCAACAGGATCAGGTAACCCTGCGGCCTTATCTACTGCATCAATTCACACTCGCACGTCAAGTAACCTTCGAAATGCAACTATACTAACAAATGAGAGCTCTGAAAAGACGAGAACGGCCCTTTTAGAGATACACCGCGCAGTTCAAGACTCAGCCCTTCGAATCATTTACACCTATCTCACTCCAAAATCATCGAAAGTGATCGAGTTGCCATCAGATGCTACAGGATGGTCTATGGCTGATGACATTCGGCAAGCCACTACGATCCCCGGTGGACTGGATAATCCGAGAATTTTTGACCCGGCAACTATCTATGTTTTTGATGCACTGGAGCGGGAAGCCCTACCTGCCTTTTTGATGTACCGTGCTTTATCGAACGTGCAACCTGTGAGTGCAACTCTACGATTAGTTGTGGGCGAACTTGCGTTATTTGGAGCATTCTGGCTATCTTTTACTTTCGTACTGCTAGATTGGAACCCCAAGTCTCATAGGTGTTGGATAATCCTACCATTTGCCTTGGGTTGGTACCTCATAATCACGGCTTTGTATCACATTGATCCAATGCTTGCCTTAACAAATATTGGAGAGCGCGATGGAGGTGGATTTGCCAAGGTACAGGAGAACTTTGTACGGAAAATGTTGCTGCGAAGAAGCATATTGGTCCTAGTCGCTACCACCCTGCTGACCGCAGCATTCAGTGTCCTATTCATATTCGTTCCTGGGCATCGTTTATAAACCACATATTCATAAGTTGACTGACTCTCGCGTGGTACGTAATGTGAATTAGTTTACTGAAGTAGTTTACTGAAGCACCTCGACAAAATAGAGGGCAAAAGGTGGCTAGTATTATAACAGATACAAATACTAATCTTTTTTCGAATAAATCAGTGATAATCAAGAGATTCCTTTGAGAATTTGACGGTAAGCTCCCGGCATTTTGAGGCTAAATATCAGAGCGGCTATTTGTCCTTTTTCACTTGACTTGCTTAGACCGTGCATTAGACCAAAGTTTCTCCTTCCATGACGCTAATTGGTTGTGCATAGCCATCAACCTCTGTACTTGTTTAGGCGGTCGAGACTTTCGATGCTGTAATAATGCATATAATTCTCGATACTCACCATAAGTGTCGCGAAATTTTCGAGCTAACTCAAACATATCGGCAGTCTGGTCATCTTCTATCATACTGTTGGAATCATCCTGACCTTCAAGCTGATGAGTGTCACCGTTCACCTTAGCACGTTTTATTGAGTTCTGTTCTAAAGAATCAACATCGCCTGAGATTTGCCTAGAAGAATTACCCGTGGTGCCATTCGCACTATATACGGATGCTTGAGCAGATTTTCGTTTAGTGGACCGTGTCACTGGGTCTGTATTTCCATGTCGTTGATGCCGCTGAATATCTTCATCAGAAGATGGGGGTGAGGGTGTTGAGGATACCGACATAAACGGAGATGTGGAACCGGATGTGGGTGGAGATGAATTCTTTGAGGCACGATAGTTGCTGGATGTAGATTGCTCTGCTGATGAGGTCCGAGTCGCTGGGAAGGTCGCGCGCTCAGATATGGAGCGCGCTCGAGTAGCTTTACTAGTATTCGCGTTTCCATTAGTGGCTGTACTAGGCCCCCCTAAGTTAGTCAGGGATGCTGAAGCCTTCACAGAGGAAGGCCGAGATGATGATTTTGATTTGTTGACTGTCGATGATTTGGTGATAGTGTTGGTGGGTCTCAGCTCCTCCCTTAAGTGATAGACACCCTGCGATTCATTGAAGGTTGAAACTTTCGCCAAAGTTGCTGCTACAAAGCTTGAGGATTCCTGCGTCTTGGTGGAAAGACTAGAGGCAGTATGAGGCTTGAGTGCGAGCAGCTGTATAATGCTTTGTGCGGAAGGACTGTTGAGATCTATGGCCTCCATGTCGCCTACCAGTTTCATAGGCTTTTCCTGCTTCATAGTGACTCTCATCCCGATGCGACCTTGGCTCTGGAATTTGTCGCTGTTTCGACCATCAGGTAAAAAGACCTCTACTTGGCCAGCTTCCTTGTATTGCGAGCTCTGGAATTCTAGATCATTGAGCCGGACTAAAGCGGTGCGTTCGGAAAGACTGAGGTTAAATGTTGGCTTCTTGCTTTCACCGCTGCGATACTCGACAGCCGACCGACGAAGTAATTCTAGGGCTTCCGAGTTGAGATTCAGAAAGATTGGGGGATATTGCTTGCTCTCTCTCGAGGAGGCATGAACAAGAGTGCTGTTATTGAGGGGCGCGATCATCTTTGGCTAATTAGCGTCAAATGCGCAATTGTTTAACACTTACTGAGACTGTTGCTTGTGATAGAGCCAAACCGACGTGTTATTCTCCGAACAGGATTACAAGTTAGAGGCTCGGAGGTATTTTGTCTGATTTTTTTGATTTCGGAGAGAGTCCTTACTTTGAACAGTTGTACCGGTAACAAATTTCAATGTGTTGGATTTGTCGTTTCAATCGTAAGGATTTAGTGCCAGGTCCCACTGACAACAATAACAAAGGGATAACGGCCTGGGCCTAACTAACAGTAACGCTCACCGTACTTAGGGAGACGAGGGGATAATTGGGGGGTGGGAAATGGCCACATGCCTGCCCTATCGGCAGAGGGTGTGTGTTCTATCTCTTCAGCCCCAGGTGAACTCTCAGCAATTAATTAGCGTAGGCAAGGGTTGATGCAAGTATGCCCTTTCCCTTCTCATCTGGGGTCACGACCAACTAGCTGATCGCTAGCGGACTCAAGAAGGCTTGCGACATTCCAAAACTTGCACTGACTTGGAGCTACTAAAAATTCTCAGGCTATGAAAGATAAACATCAAAAAATATAATCTATCAAGAAGATATTTTACAGATACCAATCATGTTTTTACTTTCCAAAGCATTCACCATGAGGTCGATTGGCAAGAGATTAGTTTTCGAAATCTAAATTTGCTAGTGTTGAGTGTTTCTGAGGTAAGCCGCGCCACATACTTCTGCGTGCGACAGTGGTCGTATTTCATGTCAGAGGACTTTGCCTAAGCTAATTATATATACACATATGTGTATGTGGGGCTTACCAACATTTACGCACCGCACACATCCTATTTTCTCTTTCATACCATATGATTTTGACGCGGTAGCTCGTCAGCTGGAATGGCCTCTTATCTGCCCCTTGGGAGGAACTGCACCTCATGACACACACACACAAACTCGAAAGTGAGATGGGACCACGATGTTATAGACCTGTTTCAGTACCAACACACAATACAGGAGACGATTTATTGATGAAAATCCTAAAAATTCATACATAGATATTTTTTACGCCAGCGTGGTCAGCGGAACTTTTCAGATGCGTTAAGATACCTGTTAGTTTAAAAAAACAATTTGTTTAGAACATTGTCAGATCTGGACCGTTGTGATTTCTTGATCTGAATCGGGACATCAAATAAGCTGTTCAAACAAGATAAAAGCTTTCAGAATGGTCGCTCCAGCAACAGCACTATCTCATACACCTGCAGGTTTCCTAACAAACCGCATGCCAGAACTCCTTATGCGATAGCGAATTGGCCTACTTAACGAGAGAGGGTCCATAAATATGAATTCAATTGTATTTTTAAATTAAGTTACATGCCGTGGTCAACAAATTACTCCTGAGCAACAGTCAAAGTGATGTTTACCTTAGGATCGACAGCAGTACCAGCGATCTTCATGATAAGGCTGGCGGGGGAGTCCAAAAGGATGATACGCTTGTGAATGCGCATCTCATAAGTGTCCCAGGTCTTAGAACCCTCACCGTTGGGGGTCTTACGGGTAGTGACCTTCAAGACTTTAGTGGGCAAACGGACAGGCCCACGGGGAGTAAGGTCCTGCTTCTGAGAGCGGCTCATGATGTCCTCGGCAACTCGCTCGATGCGCTTCATCGAGGGAGAACTGAGGGTGATGCGCACCTTCATGTTGGACGCGTCCTGCTTCTCAACCTTGTCACTCATTTTGGTGTTATGCGATATATGCCGAGTACTGGAAATTCGCTTTTGGTGATGCTCAGCGTAGCGGGAGAGGGCGAGAGGGTGGTGGTCCCACAGTGAGTGGGTTTTCCATTGATCACGTGTGTCGCTTCATCTCCCAGTTGAACTTTGATCCTGTGACAGCCATATCAGAGGCAGTCCTCAACCTTAGGGTACCTGCCTGGGGTTAGCATGTTCACATTTGTGGTGACTAATAGCTGGAATGCGCCCTAAGCCCTTCTTCTTCCGCACTCACTCAAATGTCACTATGACCAGCGAGCGGTAGTAGCCAGGCACATAAGGAGTGTATAGCGCCAAAACCCAGCGGAGAGTCTTCTAATACATTATGATACTGTGGAGAACAATCTGTGACATATATATCCTTATTACTGGCACTAAATGTGGAGTTCAATAATACTAATGACAATGATAGCGCTTTCAAAAAAAAAATCATGATTTGAGTCAACGCTCTGCACAGATGCCGTGACAAAGTATTGCCCTCATATATTTATCAAGCCTACTAGCCAACTCGTGGTCAGGAATGTTCGTAGAACTTTGGGTGAGGGCGTGTGCCAGCCTTTTGTTATGTGTTTTTATATGTCATATCAATGTGTAGGCACTACCTTAGAAAAGATCACACCTTACCCTAACTAAAATGGGGGGGTACGCGCGGCTTCTTTAGACGTTAGCTATTCCCCTCGCCCTCAAACTATGAGCAGTAAGCGAACAAACTTACTACCGATTTCAGCATACAATGAGCCAGTCACCGACGAGATCACCAATGAGACCGAGGACGCCACCTTCCAAAGAATCTCAATCTCAGAAGGCACCTGGTGCGCCAGATGGTGCACAACTGACATTGTACGGGATGGGACCACCCATTGAACAACCTGGGAGTCCCACACCTTCTAAGCGAAAAAATTAGATGGGCTTCGTGTGTATACTTCCTCCTCATGTCTGGTCAATCTTTGTACATCTATCTGCATCAGCGCAACTGCGAACTAGACACACATAGGGCCCCCGTAGGCAAATGTGTTCAATGTATGTCAACATTTCGAGAAGATTTCATCTCCATGTCAAGACGGTAACTTCATTGCAACGAGATTGAGCGCTGTTCAAGTGGTCAAGTCGAGTTATTTTTATCGTTAAAAAGAAAAACATTGGGGTGTTGAATATATTACAAGAACTAATCACATCTCACGCGACGAGACAGTTACTAATGGTGCTGATAATGGGTGAGTGAAAGGAAATGAATGGTAGCTCGGAAATCCTTAAAAGCCTATTCCTCTTCCGAACTAGAATCACTGTCGAACTGGCGATCTTCGTCCTCGCTACTGTCGCTGTCTCCAATGTTAGGACCCGCCGATCCCGCGGCAAGCCCGGAAGCAGTAACACCGGCACCAGGCACGGGGGAGGTTTTACCCGCGCCACCGCCAACAGCACCGACAGGAGATTGGGAAGAGCCAGCTGCATGATCGAACTCTTTGAGCTTGCTCTCGATCTCAGCAATCTTTCGCTCGTGTTCCTCCTCGCTAAGGGCCTTGGAACGACGCTTTCCAGTATTTGCATCCAGGTCGGCACTATAACCTGGAGACCCTGCATGAGAACCGTGACCATTCACTCCATTGGCGTTGGATGCTGCCAATTTAGCCGGCTCCCGGCGGCCCAACACTGCATAGCTATACAGTCGAAGCAAGGTTTGAGTGTCCAGGGCATCGACTTCGAGCTCGATTTCATCCTGACCGTTATTGCCCAGATCAGGCATGCTTTCCTGGATAATTGCGATAACGGTATTGATCTTTTTCTCAGGGAGTTTGTCGATCTTGTCACGTAGTTCGCGTTTCATTTCGTAAGTCATCTCGGTAGGCAGCGGCTTGTGCGACCCCGAACCAGATCCAGAGTGTCCATGACCAGACTCATGATCTGCATTCGACGAGCGTCGGCGTTTTTGCTGTGCTGAGGATTGCCCACTTCCACCGGTTTTGCGGTGACCTCTTCTGTAAAAATCGGCAAGCGCGTCCTTCTTCAATCGTTTCAATTGCTTGCGAATTAACCGCAACTGCTCCTCGAGAACATCAATGGCTGGATTAACCATACCACTCTCAGCGTACTCTTCATCTACATCACTCATGTCTGAGTCTTCGTTATGCACACCTGGAACAGGCTTGTCAAGCCAACGCTGATTAAAATGATCCTCAAGTTTATGGCCTAAGACATTCACCGGGGTTCCTGGCGGATTGAAAGTGTAGCAGTTCCGGAACATTAATCGCATATCACTCTCGAATTCATCGGCGTTATAGTAAATTCCTTCAGCAAGTTTCTTGGAGATCGTGCTGAGATCCATAGGCTCCTTGATAACGTCGAAGTACGTTGGCACGCCTTGTTCGATAGGATCAACAGGGGCTAAAAATGGCCATGATATGGCCTCAAGCTTGCGAGATTGCATTTCTCGTAGCACTTGTCCACTGAAACGCAACTCTGCAGCAAACTTCTTGTTGCGTGGGCGACCCTCGCCGGTTCCACTACCTACATAGCTGCTGGTGGCATGACGCGGCGGTCTTACTTCCCGTTTCGGTCGTCCATCAATGGTAGACTTACGCCTCAACGTTGGTACACCATTGGGGCCCAATACTGTAGTGGTAGTGGAAGCTCGCTTCGGAACCGTGGGGTCTGGGGAGCCCTCTTCGATTACTACTTCACCACCTTCAAGACTGGAGGCTGCTCCAGCGGCTGGCGCCGGAGAACCAGGTTGACCACTAGCGTGCGCCTGGGCCTGGGCAGCAGCCTGAGCAGCAGCAGCCTGAGAGCCCTTCCGCGAGGCATCGAAAGTGGGCATGTTACTCAGTTGCTTCTTGAAGCTTTGGGCAATACTGAGCGCCATCTTTGAAATAACTGCCGTTTCCCCATTGAAAATTATGCAATTCGACACGACCAAATTGAAGTCATCCACAATCTCGTGTACGGTATCGTACTTATTGTCGACGAGCTTCTTTTCGATCGTTCCAAGGTCCATCGGGTGCTTAATGTAATCGAAGTAATGTGGGACGCCTTGCTTCACCGGGTCCACAGGAGCTACGAACGGAGCCGCATCCTTGAGGCGCTTGATTGCTCGAATAGCGCTTAGTGCATACTTGTGTTGATGACGTGGAAGCCCTGTTCCAGTCGGGGGAGGGTCGGCAGGATCCAGCTCTGGAAGAAGGTGGATCTTCGCACGCTCTGCAGCGGCTTCGGCACGCTCCAATGGCGATAATTCACCAGATGATGATTCCTTCTTTGGTTTCTTTGCGACACCACCTTCTTCAGTCTCGACTTCCTCTGTCTTTCGCTTCTCGCTGAGGTTCTCACCACTATTATCTGAGGAGCCACCCTGCTCAGAAGTTTCATCATTATGTTTCTTATCATTAATCTCAGCATCGCCACTCTTCGATTTGACGTCAGTAGAGTTTTGTTTACCTTTGACTTTACTTTCTGAAGACTCGTAGGTTGATTCGTTGGTTTGAGAATTCTCTTCGCCAGCACCTCCATCCGACGGTGCAGCATTGGGATCCACCTTCACTGTTTCATTCGACCGGGCAGGATCGGCGGGTTTGTCCACTTCAGGATCAACCTCCATCTTTGTGATGTTGTCCTGGTTGACAACATCACTTCCCGCGTCGGACGAAGGATCGGCCATGGAATTGAGTGATTGTCAGGAAGGAAAGTGTGGCTGACTGCCTCTGATTTTGACCCCGGAGGTCACGAACAAATTTGCTCCCAACCCTTGCCCTTGTGAGCTGTCCTTTTAACATTCACATCCGGTTGGGTAGTTCTAAGCAGGGAAAAGGGGACACTGTCGCCCATTTTGAAAGCAATAAAGAGAGCATATGTTACATGTAAACTCGTTTTATCAAATCCAATTCTATCTAATGTATGGGCGGTCTAGTTCGACGGTAATATCGAGCTTCGCCCAAGTGGTTCAGATTGGCCAGCCACTACATCTTGTTCAGATTGAGCGAGATTTAGACAGGGTTGGCTCGGTGTATTTTATTGGTCTGATTTGAACCAAGCCCAGCCTCGCTTAAGTCAACCCTGAGACCACCCGCGGGCCGAACTCAACCCGAGTTTCAGCGCCACCACGGTCTGTGGTGAGCGGCATGTTGTTGGGTCATTTTTACCCAAGCCCAGATAATTGAGAAATGAGGTCGGTCGCTCATGTCCAAGAGATCTTCCGTCCGCTACTTGTTTCCAGCAGTCATGCACAGGAAATCTGTGTTTGAGTGAAGATGCATGACTGGTATAGGGTATATGCACAGCAAGCACTTAGTAGATAACTCTGATGGCGAATGCCCACTTACGATGATGCTTGTTGGAACAAAGATATGCCAGATGTTGGGCGGTTCCTCAGAGAGTCCTGTATGCGTATTGATGTTTTATACACATACTATTTTACAAATGCGTTCGCTTCTTCAACTGTACCAACGGTTCTTATATATCTTCGGCTACGATCATATGAAGTCTTTTCTAAACACGACATGACTCAGTTCATTCAATAACGTAAATAATACCATGCCTGGGGCATGGTCACAGTCTATCTATTTAAGCACACTTTCGTGCGGAGTAGCTGACAAATGCCGCAGATGGGGGATTTTCCGCTGCATAGAAGACCGTAGCGCTCATAAACTCGGGATGCCTCCGATCACTGACAGCTCTCTCCCCTCTTGGACTCGATTCCCAAGGGCGTACGTATAAAATAGTGGATATTCACAACATATGCTCGTCAGCAGCAGGGAATGGACGTGTGGCTCGGATCAAAAGCGGCCAAGAGCTCTATGACCCAGGATATGCGGAGCTGGCTTTCAAATAAATGCAAGCTATAATGGTCATTATAGGTTCTAATACACATATACATCGATAGGCGTATGCATCGCTATACATCTATACATACATATTTATAGAGAGTGCGCACCATCTCACTTTTATTCAAAATGCGCTTGGCGCCCTGGGTCGCGCGGTGCAACTGTTCATGCATATGTACCGCAACCCAAATTAGCAGCTCCGTGAATGATATTGGCTAGATATACAAGGGCGTAACACTAGATGTGGTCAGTTCATCAGCTTCTTTGACGCTCTTTTGATACGGTGAACTTTCCAGAGAGCGGAAAAGCAGACCTCCACACGCACATTCTCTCTCATCCTCCCCCCTATATAGTTTTATCATTTCTGACTATGTGTGAGCCGTCCCAAATCTCGGGCACACTCCTCCCACTGTAAGTGAACCCTTTCCCATCGGCGGTGATCCCTTTCCCCGCATAAGGCAGCCTAGGTTGGTCGTATCATCAACGGTCGACCTAGGTGACTTCTAGTAGATTGGTCAGGGCTATATAGGCAGGTGCTCTCAGGAGTGTTGCTGTAGTCCTTTGTGCTTGTACCCCATAATAAACTTCGTTCAGAGCTCCTAACTTCGGTATATGAAAGAGATTCTCATAGGTGGAGTGTCTGCGACAGTCCTCGGCGAGGATAGACCACATGGGAGGAACGAGGTCATGTTGGCACTGTTAGTGCACGGGCGGACGCGTTCGAAAGAGGACAGTTTGAAATTTTCCAGTATTCTGCTGAAGGCGGTTCCCCACTTGGTCTGTGTTAGTTGGGATCTGCCAAATCATGGCTCACGGACGACTGACCCGGTAGCGAACGGGTCGTGGGATGAAGGAAATCCTCTACATATGCTTCAGATGCAAGCCATAATCGACCAAGGTAGTGCTGAGGCGATCGACCTGCTGCAAATGGTTCATATTCACCTTCCCCCTCTCAATATAACAAAACGTGTTATGATCGGCGTTAGTTTAGGTGGCTACATCAGCTGGAATGTAGCATCAAACCATACGAATTTGCTCACCGCGGCTATTCCCATAATTGCGAGTCCTGATTTCCTAGCAGTTATGCGTGAACGCTGGGTGGAGTATGAGAAAACTCATTCAGTAACCGCGTCCAGAATCAAAGCAATAGCTTTCGACGATGGAGTGGTAGCCAGAATGAAACTGGAATCTCTTAAAGTCAATGCGTTGCGCTCATCTTCCCTCCCGATTCTAGCCATATGCGGTGCGGATGATGACTTTGTTCCGGCAAAGTACAGCATCAAGTGGGGTCGACATGCGTTACCTCACCAACGCGTCGAAGTCGTTCCTGGTGTGAAACATGAGGTACCTCGAGAAATAATTGATCTCACTGTTGAGTACCTTATCAGTATCATGACTCGCCTCTGAGTAAGGCTTGTTCTCGAACATAAATAGGCCGTGCTCCTGTTTCTGTGTTATGCATAACCAAGAACCTGAAAGGTTTTCAGACACCATGAAGCCTCTTTCTCGCGAGCAGTTGGTGTGCTTCGCATTTCGTGATTTAGACGTCGCAAATCATTACTGCACCCATAGGATTGCGTGAAGTAATGCCGCAGTCATGCGCTAGGAAAGCTCGGGTAGCGATATTATGTTGAGCTACTCTTGGCACGGTTGGTCGAATATACATTAAGTAGCCTTTGTGATCTAAAGCCCTAGCGACCTAGCGCCCCTGAGGAGGAGTCACGACCATTATACATCACCTCCACAACACCTTAGCATTGTGCGAAAAAGGCTGATTTTTACAGTAGTACTTCCTTTATGGTCAAGGTTAGAACCATCTGACGCGTATAGATGTCAACACACCAGCCGACTCCACACCACATCTGTGGTTTCTAATATTGAAGCATCTATTCATAGTGGCTGTGTCTTGCCAACTTTTTATCGTACTTAGATATTACCTAGATCGTGCACTACCAATGGAATGTGGATCCCGCTTGCCATAATCTTATGGCCTTTTTGGACCATCGCATTCGTGAGAGTTTATCCCTCCTCCCATTTCGCCTCCTCCACCATCACCACTGTAGAGCACGAACGAAGAAGCCTGGGCTAGGAACCCGCCCATTCTGTTGAACACCGCTCCTACCTCTTGTGACTAATCGTCTACCTCCGCTGAAATTTCTATAAAACCATTCGACCAGTCCTCAAACGAATAACTAGCTGCAATGTTGCGAGGCGCAAAATCAGCAGAAGCGGTTCTTACGACTTTGCGTAGCTTCCCAAAGCTCGAGCCCATTGCAGTTCAACCTGTTAGCACCAAGATTCTAGGCCTTCCCTCGCGCCGGGATATTCTATGGCAGGCCGTAGTTTATGAACGCGATGCGCAGCGAGTCGGTTCCCGGGTAATTGTGGGACGCGATGATATGGGATACAGTGGACGCAAGCTGCTACCCCAAAAGGGATCCGGTAAGGCTCGCCAGGGTGATCGTGGCAACCCCATAAGACACGATGGTGGTCGGGCCCACGGACGCCCTGCCCCAGGTGACATGTCCACAGGACTTCCCTCTCAGGTTTACAATTTGGCCATGCGCACTGCTCTGAGCCTGAAATACCGCGAGGGCCATCTCTACCTTGTAGATGGCCCGGCCGAATTTGCCCACCATAGCGAGTTGGTAGCCCGTGAATTCATTAAGAACCACGGACTAAATCGAAGCTCCATCACTTTTGTCGTTGACGAGCATCGTCCCAATCTTTTCGACGCTCTACAAAATAATACAAGAGCGGATATTGTTCCCAAGGAGTTTCTACAGGTCCAGGATGTGCTCAAACCGCGGCGTTTGATAATTGAGCGCTCGGCATTCGAATATCTGATCGACAGATTTCGACCACCCTGCGAGCTGAAACCCATTCGAAATGAGCTCGCATAATGTACATACAACACATCCACTAGATTTTAAACGACAAACACCTTTCGAACCCGTTCCTGAATGTAAATTGTGGAAGAGGCAATATATAACGCGTTGTATGCTAAGCGTGATGCAGGATAGCACTGCAATTGACTGTCATTAAAGCTTTTAAAAAGGGCCTACTTGTGGCGACGATTATTGGTGCCCGCCAATCGGCTTAATTGATTTTGAAAGGTCATTCGATACATATTACAATACAATACAAATTACAAACTACTTTCGGCTGTGAGAGCGTCACCAGTGACCAGCCTTAAGCACTAGTAAACTACTGGCACATTCCTGTTCATAACCAGACAAAATTGACCCAAGAGTCGGTGTCGTGGCGGATCGCTGCGCCTGGAGGGGCATGCGATTGGTGTTGATAACCTTTAGTGGAGACCGCTCGACGATCTCGGCTTTGCCATCCGCAGACATAGACAACTTCAAGGATTTGGACCGCCTTGCCGATGAGGAATCGGTCGAAGCCGGAGTATTGACCCCATCATGACTGCAAAGAGGGGAGTAGTTGATCGGGCTTCCCCCATTATGGGCCTGGGAATCCTGGTTCCGACGGTTCCCTGAACTTACCATCTGGGTGTGCTGAGATGGCATTGACGGCATTGTCGGTGTGGATAAGGCAGGTAAGCCCGTGAAGTAAGCCATAGCGGGGTGGGTTATCGGACTAGGGATCCCGGTCGCATGGGACTGTGGTGTAGCCACCGGATTATGGTTCATGTGCGTAACTGAACTGGGGGTATATGCCTCGGCAGAGGACGGGCCGCCTGGTGTTCCGAAGGGAGGTCGGCTGGACGATGGCCTGTTGATGGCTATCGTTGGCATAGATTGCGTGTGGACCGCCGGAATCATGCCGGGAGAGGAGTGAGACCCTGACAGACCATATTCGTCGTGGTACGAGATGCTGCGTACCAATGCAGGGATCATTCCTGAGCCATTCTGTTGGCGACGGCAGGATTGCCGCTTATTTTGGAACCAAACCTGTACAGCTTTTTCGTCTTTGGATGTGAGCGACGCAATTCGCTCTCGGTCCACCTTGCACGGCCGCGAATTCCGCGCAAACTCATACTCAAGGATCTGGAGCTCGTCAGGCGATGTTCGCCGGCGCTTTCGAGGGGGCTCCTTGTACTCCTTTGTTGATTCCTGGGAGGACGAGTTGCTTCGCGACGTAGGAGGGCTACGGGTATATTGCGACGGTGAACCCGAAGATGACGGCGGTGAGGAAGTCGCGGTTGAAGAGCCCGAGCATCCCGCAGATTTTATAGTGGAATAGTCTGGAGTGAAAATATTCAAAAGAACAGTGCGATCCGGAGACTCAGTGGAGGTCGATTGTTTCTGAATAGCGCTCTGATTGTGCGAATCAAGCGTTGCATTATTCGACTCCAGTTTCAAGTCGTCAATGGATGCCACAGTTTGAGTACTCGATTCACGCTTGCTGCTGGGTACTGACCCAATTGAGTACTTGCCAGAAGCTTCACCGAATTGACTACTCGGACTGCGTGATTCCGTAGGAAGATCCGCCCGGGGTAACTCCTTTGACTCCAATTTGACGCTGTTTTGCACACGTTCCGACAGAACAGCAAGCGGCCGACGCTGTTGCGGCGATGCATTCTGAGACAACCGTTTCATTTCGGTGCTAGTTCGCACATTCTCCTCATAGCTTTTAGGTGAGCGTGTGATGAAGGAATGGGTCCGCGGCTGCGTTGAAGAAGGGGTTGCAAGAGCCGTCATGTTTTTAGCAGTCTGTTGAAAAGTTGGCACCCGCGCACTGGATTAGACCTGGCCGATCCAAGATATATCTAGTCTTATTGCAAAGGGCTTCTGCAATCAGTTGGTTGGATGATGATAATGCCACTTTTCCCTTAGCAGACAGGATTGAGTGATTCTGACCACTGTGTGTTGCACTTCCTTAATATCGAAGTTAGCAAAAACAAGGGAATAATCCGTAGGATGGCTCACTACGAAATGATTCCTTTTAGACTGAGGAAATGCGACCAACTTTCTGCCGCAGCCGGAGATCCGATTTCACAGGAAGGCTCTATCGTTTGTAGTATTAGTCTGAGTAAACTATTAATTATTAAAGTAATGCCTAAATGAATGACGTGGGTTGGGTCTTCACTACAGACGCGTTGCATTCGTTACCCGTACCTCTATATCAGGCCTATCCCCCAAGCCTTCGGACCAAACAACGCGTCGCTTGTTGTTCAGGATTGAAGTCACAAACATGCCACTCCGGGTTTTGCTACTCATAAAAAAGACCAGGAGCACAAGCATACTCGATTAAGTGCCCCCATGTCAACATGAATAATCGTGAAATGAGGTTTCATAGTCCAATTCACCTGAGTTGCGCTTCTCTGTTCATAGCATGCGTCATAGAATGCCGCATGCCGTCAGTGAGCGCTGAAACGATCATTGTGCATAACTTGGGCTGACACTTCCCTCGGAATGCTGCGTATGTAATGTTTAATTACAGAAGCATATAGGTTTTTGATTGGAGACTACCTGGATAAGTAATCATACAAACGCAAAAATATAAACAACGCGCTGGCACCGCAACGTCAAAAAATGGATCTGTACGCAAGCTAGGGCTAAATCCATAAAACACCATAGATAACAGACAGGCATTTTGCTGGGTCAAGGAATGACAAACCTGGACGGACTGGAAAATAAAATAACAATAAAAGAGAAAATATTAAAAGGATACAGTTGAAGTACTATTTCTCGTGATCGCAGCCAAATGAATTCGAGCTATTGATTCAGGGGTTTATTCACTACCTAAAAAGTTAGCCGGTATCTTTCAAAAAAAAACGAATTTAAGACGAGTATTGTTGTATGCATTCTATTTACGGCCCATATTAGGCCTACGCGAGGACGCGAGTAATTATTAAGATTGTGTTTGTTTTGCTCAAACAATGCCACTTAATCGCACAGTCAGAACGCTGTCATTTCGGCGGGAGAACTCTTGGATGAGTCCCCTGCGGGTGGTATTTGGGTGCCGTACCCTTTTCACATTTCCTTATAACAAACACGCAGTAGCCCCGCTTATCCCCACCCTGCTGCAACATGGAAACCAAGTTTGCAAAGACTCGATAACGGGTCATTCACAAATAATAACGACAAACAATTACAATTGTAAATCTATCCACTAGTTAAACGAACTTTACCGTAAGATTGATATGTGCAGGGCATGATGCTCTCTTTATTTAAGCACGTGCCTCACCGCAGCCAGAACCTAGTGTTAACCGACATTACCAGTTGTCGTCCCTTTCACAAACCCTGTGTGACTTTGCACCAATCCAACTGCTTTAACCTTGTTTCTGTTCAGTGGAAGGAGTTCAATAAAATGGCACCAATCCCAGTGCCTGGAGTTTTACAAGCGGTGGTCTCTGTATTCACTGTAGAGTACCCTTACTTGGGTCTGCTGCTTGCCATTTTGGGACTCGTTCAACTCGCCAAGTTCTTCGATGGTCTGAGCTCTGTGCTACTAGACACGCTCGTCCCACGTGTCCCGCAACTTTCCAAATATAGTGCCTCTCCGAAGGGTGCCAAAGGCGAGCGGAACTGGGCCGTTGTAACTGGAAGCACCGCTGGCATCGGTCTCGAGTTTGCTAAGCAGCTTGCGGAGGCCAAATTCAATGTTGCGCTAGTGAGCCGGTCCCCCGCGAAATTGCAGACAGTGGCGGCGGAGATTGCTGAAAAGTGCAATGTTGAGACTGCTTTCCATGCTCTCGACGCGGCCACAGCAACGAGCACTCAATTTAGTGGGTTGAAGGCTTTTGTCGAGAAACTGGGCCCTGTGTCGGTTTTGATCAACAATCTGGGCGTCAGCCATGAGATGCCGGTGCCATTTGCTGAGATGAGCGAGCTGGAGATGCACAATATTGTACAGGTCAATATCACTTCAACCTTGGAGATCACCCGGGCTGTGTTGCCGAGCCTGCAACGCTACACCGCCAACACGAAGGATGCTCGATCTCTTATCCTCTCCATGGGGTCTTTCGCTGGTCTGACTCCCACCCCTCTGTTGTCAGTTTACTCTGGCTCGAAGCTGTTCTTGCAGGGGTGGAGCTCTGCGTTGGCAGAGGAACTCAAGCCTGCTAAAATTGATGTGCAATTGGTGCTATCGTACCTCGTCACCTCACAGATGTCCAAGATTCGCCGAACTTCGTTGATGATCCCGAACCCGAGAGGCTTTGTCAAATCGACTTTGCGCCAGATTGGCCGTCGTGGCGGTGCACAAGAGCGGGTGTACACATTGACGCCTTACTGGACTCACGCGCTGATGCACTGGGTCATCAACTCGACGTTGGGTGTGTATTCGTCCACGGTATCCAAGATCAATTACGGGATGCACGTTAGCATCCGTCAGCGTGCATTGCGAAAAAAGGCTAAGTCTCAGTAATTGCCCAAATTGAGTAAATTTTCCCAAGTAGATCGTAATAATTCTCCAGTCCAAGGGCAACATCATACTTTCAAATAAATGTAGATATAAAAGGCAGCTACGATACATCCCATACCTAGCACTTCACTAGGGTGTGTATTTGTCCCTTGGTATCCTCGCATAAATGTTCTTAGCAGCGACTGCCCGAGCATGACAAATATTGCAACTTGTCCTCAGATGCCACTCTTGCGAAGCAGGTCAGGGAGTACTCTTGAAAAGAGCTAGCCAATCATGACTGGTTTCTTTTGAGGGTCTCAAATTGATTACGCTAAGACTCCTAGTTAATTGTCGTCGGAGACCAAGCGCCGAAATCCGCAAAGGTTAGTTATGATCGCGCACGAGGGAATGTGGGCAAGGGGATTGTGTTGAGCCCTGCGAGTTATACTACTACCTATGTTTACATCGCGGTACGGTGTATACACACGGACAGCCCTCTCCTGTGATCCTCACACGCCTTCCGGTTCCTATATACAAATCCGCTGGCCGCAGTTAACCCAGAAGCCACACGCCACAGCGACCGATTAGCCATAGGAAACAGCTTTTGAGTCCAGCAGTCCGGACCTTGTCTTTACAGAGAATTATTATATTAGTGGCCGTGCTCCATTCTCTGTAGGTTTCAACCGTGGGCCGAGAAAATTTGTGAGAACACCTTGGATACACGTATTCGCTAGCGACGTAGGAAGAACATGGTCGAACTGAGTGATTACAGACGGCTGGAAAAGGTCGGCGAAGGCACTTACGGTGTAGTATACAAAGCAGAAGACACGTCGTGTGGAAACCGACTGGTGGCCCTAAAAAAAATTCGACTCGAGGCAGAGGATGAAGGCGTACCATCGACAGCTATCCGAGAGATCTCCCTCCTCAAGGAAATGCGTGATCCCAATATTGTCTCTCTGTACAATATCGTGCACTCAGATGCCCAGAAACTCTACCTTGTCTTTGAGTTTCTTGATCTCGACCTGAAGAAATACATGGAGAGTATCCCGCGAACTGAAAGTCTGGGAAGCGATATAATCAAGAAATTCATGCTGCAATTAGTGAAGGGGACGCGGTATTGTCACTCTCATCGCATTCTCCACCGGGATCTCAAGCCTCAGAACCTACTTATCGATAAGGAGGGCAACCTCAAGTTGGCCGACTTTGGCCTGGCTCGTGCATTTGGTGTGCCACTACGAACATATACCCACGAAGTTGTAACGCTCTGGTATAGAGCTCCAGAGATTTTGCTTGGCACTCGACAATATTCTACAGGTGTGGATATGTGGAGCATAGGCGCAATCTTTGCTGAAATGGTCAATCGACGTGCTCTTTTTCCGGGTGACAGTGAAATCGACGAGATATTCAAGATTTTCCGACTGATGGGCACTCCAAATGAGAGTGTATGGCCCGGTGTAACGGCGCTCCCGGACTTCAAGAAGACATTCCCTCAGTGGCAGCCTAAACCTCTGGAATCCGTCGCACCTGCTTTGGAACCTGAGGGGCTCGATTTGCTAGGACGTTTGATAACTTATGATCCCGTCGAACGGCTCAGCGCTAAACGGGCGGTGAACCATCCCTATTTCTATTAGTGTTGTCTCTTGATGTACGTCCTCTTTGTTTCAAGTTAGTGCGTCTGGCACTATGCACATCATGTTAAATCAAAATACTTCTGGATAGATGAGTAAATATGCTTCCAAATCTGGCAACTTTGAAGCTTTCCTTGCCTTGTTATGGATTAAACATGACTACGAAGAGCCATATCAGTTGCATACATCTCAAAATACTTTCATCCGAGTCTCATCTTATCGAATGAGATACGATATCCCCAAGAAATATGTTCTATATATATATATATACATTTTAGTATGCTTCATCAATAACACTATATGTGGAATTATTGCACAAAGTGGAGGACGCACGCAGTGAATAATTTTAGAATATGCACCTGTGTTTGACAGAGTATCTTATCGCAGGGTGAGGAAATATGGTTACGCCAAGTATTGGCAGTGAACGCCTAACTGTCGGTTTTTTTATTTGCACCCGCGCTGCATCACCTGACTCTTTACCATGTTTTATCCGCACAGGCTCTGGGTCATATCTAGCATGCGTGCAGCGGAAATTTGTCTTCCGTAATATATGGCGCTGCCGGGAATCGGGGCACGCACATCTGGGCACACGACCGGGGCGCTGCGTCCACTAAAAGCTTCGCATATTGCCCGCCAAGCCCTCGCCCAGACCCCCGACCCCGCCCGATGGCGGGATGGGCACCCGGTTCCCCTCCCCAGACTGCGTCCGCTACCCCGGTTCCCATGGTGTAACACAATGTCTCCACGCCTCTCTCCACTTCTCGAAATGCGCTATCGTACATTGGGGCGCTATCGTATCGGCGGCGGTAATCACCACGGTTAGACACATCCCCAAAGTTCTCCTCACCTCAAATTTAAATAAACACGCGGTGAAGGTGTTAGTGAGTAATAACCATCCCACCCACCACAGAAGTTTTCGTTAAAAAATTCTGTTCTTACAGATTGTGCCAATTTCTCCGTTGAAGCTTCAACATAATATCTAGCACTCTCTGCTGTCTGTCGCCACTGGTACTAATATCTAGCAGCGTATTGAGTCAAAAGACACCACCCTCAAAGCAGCTTGACAATAATGATGACATCACCAGCGATACAGCGAAAACCCATTGACTTCAGCAACATATTGCTCGGAGCTGGCCTCAATCTATTTGAGGTCACCACCTTGGGCCAACCGCTGGAGGTTGTCAAGACGACAATGGCCGCTCACCGTGGTGAGAATATGGCTGGAGCCATCAAACGCATCTGGAGCCGTGGTGGAGCCCTTGGTTTCTGGCAAGGCCTGATTCCTTGGGCGTGGATCGAAGCCTCCACCAAAGGTGCCATCCTGTTGTTTACTTCAAGCGAGATCGAGTACTTCGCCAAATCGCGATTCAATGCTTCTAATTTTACCTCAGGAATTGCCGGCGGCATGATTGGCGGTATTGCCCAGGCTTATCTCAGTGTAGGGTTCTGCACTTGTATGAAGACAGTGGAGATCACCCGAAGTAAACAAGCGGCTGCCGGTATCAAGCCGCCGTCTACATTTGCAGTGTTCGCTGATATCTACCGTCGTGAGGGTATCCGCGGCATCAATAAGGGCGTCAATGCTGTAGCGGTACGTCAGTGTACGAACTGGGGTTCGCGATTCGGGCTGTCACGGTTAGCCGAGGACTCGATCCGTAAAGTCATGGGTTACGACGAGAACCAGAAGTTGAATGCAACCGAGAAGGTGCTGGCATCGGCTGTTGGAGGCGGTCTCAGCACGTGGAATCAGCCCATTGAGGTTGCTCGTATTGAACTGCAGTCTCAGGTTAAAGACCCCAATCGCCCGAAGAATCCCACTACGGCTAGCGTCCTCAAGTATATCTACCAGCAGAACGGAATCCGAGGTCTTTACCGTGGCGTGACTCCTCGCATTGGTCTAGGCTGCTGGCAAACAATTTGCATGGTTGGCCTTGGCGATATTGCCAAGGAAATGGTGGCTAAAGTCACTGGTAAAAAACCCATTGGTGGTGGCCACTAATTGAAGCATATTTACCAAATGACCCGTCAGAGAGATACAATTGACACTAATTTCCCTGCTTTTTCTAGCTTTATAGACTCACCTTGTGTCCCCCCCCCCCTCTCTCTCTGTTTTGTCTATGGCTCATTGCTTCTCTCACCTCTAAAATTTAGCAGATTCGATCGCGTAGATATTCTTAAGTTCGAGTCAGACCATTGTTTCATTCAAGTAAAGTGTACATTATATATATATAGATATATAATCCAGCTGAAGTATTTGATAATAAATATAGGTCAATGCAAGATGATATTTTATACATCGCCAGCAACTCGTGGTGAGTACTGCGTTTCCTTTTTGCTTCAATATCAATTTTCTGTCGCTTACTTAGGCAGAACTGATTTCGCAGGCTCATTAGTTTTCGAACCGAAACGGTCGTAGATATATAGCCCAATGAAGGTGATGACAATTCCCCAACCTTGAGTGGCAGTGACCTGCTGACCGAACCAGAAGATCGCTGCCGTCATTACGAAAATGCGTTTCAAAAGACTGGCAATAGAATAGGACACGGTGGAGATTCCACCAAGTATCATGAAGCTTAACAGGTTCTGGCAAAAGTGGGTGAATCCATTTAATGTCACCAGAATCCAAAACTGCCACATGTTTCCTCCATTAATGAAAGTGTAACCCTGCTTGACCGCAGTGAAACCATCCGAAAGTAGCCATATGGGCAGAGTTCCCATGAAGCCAACAGCTGCACACCAAAAAATAATAGTCAGCTTGTCAAGTTTCCGAGGCTGAGCTGTGGTGGAAATCGGGCTGTTGATAAAGTTACCCGCAGTATCCTTGATGTCAGTCGGAAGCGATGACTCCCCTGTGGTTAGTAATGATTTTGACCAAATATTTTGAGAAACAAACACCACACAAGAGAGGAATGCATACAAAATAGCCAGTGGTCGGGCACGGAATTCGGCCGCGCACGCCATGATGACGCCTACAGTGAGTGGGATAAGGGACAAATACGTCGAATTATTATAGCGCGTTCGGAAGACGAAGGTGTAGACACCTACTGTGAGCAGGGGACTTAAGGATTTGATGGCATGAACAAGCGACACCGGAATTTGGGAAGTCGCCGATAGCGACAAGATGTGCCCAGAAATCTGGAATCCAGCCATGGGCGCCATGCTCTTCAGCACCCAGGACTCAGGCCCAACTAATCCTCTTGTCGAAATCGTGTTTTTAGGAAAAAAGTGAGCAAACCCAGGATGTTTTTGGGCAAAAGATAGCGCCACACTAGAAAACAAGGCGGCATAGACAAACTGAAGCATGGTCAGCGTGACCGGATAACGGAAGATTTGAAGAATCCCCTTAGAGAGGTTATTAGAAACCGCTGACGACAGATACCATGACACGCACAAAAGAACAAGGGTTACGCTGATGGGTGGAGCTACAACTTTCACAGCATCTTGTGTCTGCTCAGATATACTTTTCGCTCTGCTGCGGCGTCGGCCATGGTGGGTTGACCCCTTACTGAGCGAAACGCGTCGGGGGATCCAGCGCATCGAAGCACTCGGATCATTATTGGGGGAGCTATGTAAACTCGGAAACTGAAAGGGGGTACGTGGTTCTGTGAGTCCTTGAGGAAAATGTGCATGCGGCTCAGCTCCCGATGCACCATTACTTGGGCTCTCTGTGCCCTCGTAATCTACTATGCGGCCATTTATTGAGCTGGATGTAGTCGAACTACTACCGGTAGTACTACAATAGGAAGGAAAAGAAACGCGATTCTCACGAGGTGACGAGTGCTGCTGATCATGGAACTGGCCTTGAGGACTTCGTGGGGTCGCCGGTGATTGGCTTTGCAACAGCTGCTGGGGACCAGCTAGATGCGTTGATTGCTGCTGCTGCTGTTGCTGTTGCTGTTGTTGTTGTTGGTGTGGAAACGTAGGGAACTTCACCGAATTCATCGCCGTAGGAGAGGCCATATGACTCTGAGACGAGACAAGTACATCGGTCATTGTCAATCGAAATACCTGAATCGGCTGTTAAATGGCACAGGTGTATCTGTCGACCTTGAGAGTACCAGAGTTAGAGTGCGGTTACAAAACCGAGTCTACTGGAAATTCAAGTTTGGGTTTGTGTTCCTCGACGACGATAGCCTGTGAGGATGCAGGCTGGTCAAGGCTGCGCGTGCACTTAGCACCACGTGATAAAACCTAGCGATGAAAAAAAGATATTTTTAAAGGGATTTATCTATGGCAGCAATTATAGATTGATTAATCACTCGCAGGTAGTGTGCCTAAAAGCACGAAAACGGTCATGCACGAGATCAATGTGACGCTCGCTGAACGTAATAGAGCGAACAAAGAAGTCACCTTACTGTCGACCCGAGCCTGTGATCCAATTGAAGTCAGATATATGCGTAAATCGTATATATGCTGTAACACAGCAAATCTTCACGAAGAAGGCTGGATGGGATGATCAAAATAGATGAAATATCATAATCAATGGCTGAGAAATCAGTTCGAAATAGACATTACTAGCAGCAATACGCGCAGTCTGTGCTGATTTGTTGCATGCCTCCTCTTGGCCGTCCTGCAGCACATTGATGCCCGTGTTATTGTCTCTTCACCTCGGGGCGGCGGTAAACACGTTTACCTGCAAAGTAATGTGACCGAAATCAGGGCGGGAGAACCGCAGCATTGCTTGATGGCAGAGGAGATCAGCCTCGCGAAGTGTAAGGTAACCTAGCCCACAATAGCATTTTTTCATATAGAAGGGAATAAATTTCTTAGCAGTATATTGTGTCTATCGTTGAGGGGAGTGGCGTTGCCAGTATCCTTCAACCGGTATTCCGCTCCTGATATCCTGGGCACGCTGTCCCCTACTCTCAGGGGCGACTGATACAATTTCACCATCCACACGAGCACACGCTTCAGACCCACCACTACCATAAACCATACACAGCCGCCCTGGTCCTGCCATACCGCCGCCCGCCCCCCACACCACACACACCCTTCTCCCAGGACAGCCGTAGTTAAGAACTATCAAGAACGTGTGTCAGCACATCATCTCACCTCTCGGGGCACTGTAGACCAAAAATGGCGATGGAGATACTGAACCCGACGGCTCACCTCGGCCGGCCAGCTGATGCTCATTCATTCGAGCAGAAGCATGAGGACGATGAGATGGATCCGTATGCGTATGATGAGGATACTGAGGTGACGAGTGAGGATTGTTGGACGGTCATCTCCTCCTTCTTCAACGAAAAGGGTCTGGTGTCGCAGCAGCTGGACTCGTTCGACGAGTTCATCGAGACCAGCATCCAGGAGCTGGTATGGGAGGACAAGCATTTGATTGTCGACCAGCCTGCGCAGCACACGACTCCGGAGGATAACATCAACAAGCGCTACGAAATCACATTCGGCAAGATCTACCTGTCCAAGCCTACCATGACAGAGGCCGACGGTACCACTCATGCCATGTATCCTCAAGAGGCGCGAAACAGAAATCTCACCTACTCGTCGCCCCTGTACGTGGACATGCACAAGCGTGTGCTGTATCAGGTCGATACCGGTGATTACGAGGACCAGGGCGAGTGGCTTGCCGATGCCAACGAGCCTGAGGAGCCGATTTCGAAGGTCTATATCGGCAAAGTTCCCATTATGGTACGCTCGAACTTCTGTATGCTGCGGGGTTTGCGCGATGATGAATTCTACGCACTGGATGAATGCCCGTATGACCAAGGCGGTTACTTCATTATCAACGGTAGCGAAAAGGTTCTTATCGCCCAGGAGCGGTCGGCAGCCAACATTGTGCAGGTGTTCAAGAAGCCTGCCAATGCCCCGGTAGCCTACACGGCGGAGATTAGATCGGCCATCGAGAAGGGTAGTCGACTGATCAGCACAATGCAGCTCAAGCTTTTCGCGAAGGACCGCACCATCAAGGCTACGCTGCCCTATGTCCGTGCTGACATCCCTATTGTGCTTGTGTTCCGGGCGCTGGGAGTGGTACCTGATGGTGACATTCTGCAGCACATTTGTTACGACACACACGACTGGCAAATGCTTGAGGCCCTAAAGCCCTGTATCGAGGAAGGTTTCTTCGTACAAGATCGCCAGGTGGCCCTCGATTATATTGGTCGTCGTGGCAATGTCACGGGTATCTCCCGGGATAAGCGTATCCGCTACGCTCGGGACATTTTGCAGAAGGAGCTGCTGCCTCACATCACCCAACAGGAAGGTTATGAGTCACGCAAGGCATACTTCTTTGGTTACATGGTACATCGTCTACTGCTTGTGGCCCTGGACCGTCGGGAGCAAGATGATCGCGACCATTTCGGCAAGAAGAGGTTGGACTTGGCCGGCCCTCTATTGGCCAATCTGTTCCGCATGTTATTCCGAAAGCTGACCCGTGACATTTTCAGATACATGCAGAAGTGTATTGAGGCCAATAAGGAGTTCAACCTGGCGCTGGCAGTCAAGTCGAACACAATCACCAATGGCCTCAAGTACTCCCTGGCCACAGGAAATTGGGGTGATCAAAAGCGAGCAATGTCCACTAAGGCTGGTGTGTCTCAAGTCTTGAACCGATACACTTTCTCTTCTACCTTGTCACACCTGCGCCGTACGAACACTCCTATTGGCAAGGATGGCAAGATTGCTAAGCCCCGCCAGTTGCACAATACCCACTGGGGACTGGTGTGTCCTGCAGAGACCCCGGAGGGTCAGGCGTGTGGATTGGTGAAAAATCTGAGCCTTATGACCGGAATTTCTGTGGGGTCCCCCTCTGATCCCATTATCTTCTTTCTGCAGGAATGGGGCATGGAACCATTGGAGGACTTCAGTCCACACGAGTCGAAGAACGTGACTCGTGTGTTTGTTAATGGTGTTTGGGTTGGTGTTCACCGTGAGCCGACGCTGTTGACACAAACCATGCGTAACTTACGTCGTCGTGGTGATATCTCGCCTGAGATAACCATTGTTCGCGATATTCGTGAGCAAGAGTTTAAGATTTTGACTGACGCGGGTCGTGTATACCGACCTTTGTTCGTTGTCGAGAATGGCAGTGAACTCAAGCTTACGAAAGATCATATATATCAGCTCATGAACACCGATGAGAACGGATTGACCGCGGATTCTCCTGATTATTTTGGCTGGAGCTCATTGGTAGCCAACGGCATCGTGGAATACATTGATGGTGAAGAAGAAGAGACCACCATGATCGCGATGACCCCAGAGGATCTTGAGATGAGTTCCAGTGGTGACAACGTTGATGTCAAGGAAGAGGACCAGAAACCGGAGCTCAGTGTGAGTAATCGTTTGAAGGCGAAAGCTCTTTCCACGACTCAAACTTGGACCCACTGTGAAATCCACCCTAGTATGATCCTGGGCATCTGTGCTTCGATTATCCCCTTCCCGGATCACAACCAGTCTCCCCGTAACACATATCAGAGTGCCATGGGTAAACAGGCCATGGGTGTGTTTTTGACGAATTATAATGTTCGCATGGATACCATGGCTAATATTTTGTACTATCCGCAGAAGCCATTGGCAACCACCCGTTCGATGGAGTTCTTAAAGTTCAGAGAGCTTCCGGCTGGTCAGAATGCTGTCGTTGCTATCTTGTGTTATTCCGGCTACAATCAGGAAGATTCTATGATCATGAATCAGTCTAGTATTGATCGTGGTTTGTTCCGATCGCTATTCTTCCGCTCATACTTGGATCAGGAGCGTCGCATTGGTATGTCTGTTGTAGAAGAATTTGAGAAGCCGACGAGAGCAGACACGTTACGACTGAAACATGGTACATACGACAAGTTAGACGAGGACGGATTGGCGATTCCCGGTGTGCGTGTCAGTGGTGAGGATATTATCATTGGTAAAACGGCGCCAATTGCTCCTGATACCGAGGAATTGGGCCAGCGTACGAAGTTCCACACTAAGCGGGATGCATCAACGCCCCTGCGTTCCACTGAGTCGGGTATCGTTGACCAAGTCTTGCTTACCACAAACCAGGAGGGGTTGCGCTTCGTTAAGGTGCGTATGCGGACAACGAAGACTCCTCAGATCGGTGATAAGTTTGCGTCGCGACATGGTCAGAAAGGTACCATCGGTGTGACATACCGACATGAGGATATGCCGTTCACAGCCGAAGGAATGGTTCCCGATTTGATCATCAATCCTCATGCTATTCCGTCGCGAATGACGGTGGCTCACTTGATTGAGTGTTTGTTGAGTAAGGTTAGTGCACTTTCGGGTCTGGAAGGTGATGCCACGCCTTTTACTGAGGTTACAGTCGATGCAGTGTCGAAACTGTTGCGTGACCATGGGTACCAGTCTCGCGGTTTCGAGATCATGTACAATGGTCACACCGGGCGTAAGCTTGTGGCTCAGTGCTTCTTCGGACCGACGTACTACCAGCGTTTGCGACACATGGTCGATGATAAGATCCATGCTCGTGCACGTGGTCCTGTTCAGATCCTTACGCGTCAGCCGGTGGAGGGGCGAAGCCGAGATGGTGGTTTGCGTTTCGGTGAGATGGAACGTGATTGTATGATAGCCCATGGCGCGGCGGCTTTCATGAAGGAGCGACTAATGGAGGCTAGTGACGCTTTCCGAGTGCACGTGTGTGGCGTGTGTGGCCTGATGAATGTCATCGCCAATCTCAAGAAGAACCAGTTCGAGTGCCGATCTTGTCAGAATAAAACCAAGATTTACCAGGTGCATATTCCGTATGCAGCCAAGCTTTTGTTCCAAGAGCTCATGTCTATGAATATCGCTCCGCGGTTGTATACTGACCGTAGCGGAGTGACCACCCGATAAATCACTGCCGGAACACATCCAACAAAAAATTCGAAGTACTATATATTTAAATCACATAATTCACGATGAAAAATGTTAACGATAATAGTGGGCTCTTTCGTAACATAGGTTAGAGTCGTCTTGACAAAGTTGTCGCCAAATAAAACCTTGGCGTTTCCTTCGTATTTATTTAAGTATATGTGTCGGTTTTTTTACTGATTGCTAGCATTTTGAGCGTCTCTTTCCTGACGCTGTCGTTCCTCTTCCAGGCTCATGCGCAAAGCCATCGCCAGCTCAGGATCATCCTCCATGCCTCCGGCGCCAAAAACGTCTTCCTCCATCGAGTTACCCTGTTCACGCAGAATGGGGCTGCGGCTGACCTGGTCCATGAGCTCTTCGAGTCCAGGAGGCGCGTCGAGAAAATGAGAGTTCGAATCTGAATCAAGACTATTAATGAGCTGTTGCAATTTCGTGCTATTCTCCCCCTCCTGGCCGAAATTGATGATATCTAAGGCAACAGAGTTCTTCTTGAGGCGCGCGGCCAGACTCTGCAGTTCACGCTCGGTATCTTTCACCGGCGAACTGATAAATACAATGATGCGCTGCTTCTGGTTCTGGTGACGGTGGCGAAGAGCCAGCTGCGCCACTTGAATAGCCGATGCCAGCGTCGGCTCGGATTTTTCGATCTCGGTTTCACGAATGCCTACCTGGAACCGGGACGAGCTGGACACAAAACTGACTTTGACTGTGCCGCTCAGCGTCATCAAACCCACCGTGTTCTGGGGATTTTGGCGCATCTTCGCACTGAATACAGTAAACGCCGCTTCGCGCTCGGCCGCCAGACGCGAGGGGAAATAATCACCATTCCGCATATACTCAGTCGTGTCGAGCACCACCATTGTAGCTTCCAGCATTTTTATAGATTGTTAGACGTGTGCAACCCGGTTGTGCTGATTAGGGTGGTATGTTGTGGCTATGGGCGTGCAAGGACTCTGCTTGGTAATATAACTATAATCGCAATATCCATGTTTAAAAGGGCACGATGGACCCCATCGAGAATTTCGTGTATGCAAGAGAGGAGGCCGTCATCTTAAGCCCTCTTAGATTGATTTCGAATGGAACATTAAGAATTGAGAATAAGAGAGCGACAATTCACCAGGTCTGTGGGCTAGCACGTACAGAACCCCCACCCCGATGGTATGGGCCGCTGCTCCTCCATAAATGAAGATGGTTAGGGGATCCACATACAGTAAACAATTCCTGCTGCTTGATAGATATCTTCAATGCGTACCAGTCAAACGAACAGCGGTGATTTGGATCTTACTCCTCAATTCCAGTGGGATATTATATACAAACCCCAGCTAGAGCTTGAGGAGCTTTCGCCTTGGGATAATATACGAATGTTGCGTGCAGTGACGGAGGACAAAATCCGTGAGTTAGACCGCCATTTTTATTTAGAGATAGCGCACTGGAAAATTATGTTCCAGAACCTGCGAAGTACTACTTTAGAAGAGAGTCTACCAATACATGCTCTTCCGGAGTAAAAAGAATACAAGGATAGTTGCTCCCCAGAGGTGGATAATGTATGAGAGAATATGTATATGTACACGACTCTACACGCACGAAAGTAGTAGCATGTAGGGAATGATAACGGTTGTCTAGGATGTCTTAATATGGGAGCACTTATCTGGAAGTCTCCTCGGCAGACTCTGTCTTAGAAGTCGGTATAACGGACACGGCGTCATCATGGAAGGCAATCACATTACCTGCGTAAGGTGTCTCGCTACCCTCAAAAAGCTTAAGTCGCTCTAATCGACGTTCACGTAGTTGATTCTTGGGTAACATGCCGCTGACAGCGCGACGGAGAAGCTCCCCACCCCCTTTTCTATTTTTCATGTCCGCCATCGTCATCTCCTGGAGATTACCTGGTTTACCGCTGTGCCATCGGTACAGTTTGTATTGCTCTTTTTTGCCAGTGGCATAAATATGTTGACAATTAGTGACTACCACGTAGTCACCACAGTCGCTTCCGTCGTAGTAGACTGGCTTGTGCTTTCCTTGAAGAGCTGTGGCTATAGAAGTAGCCAGGCGACCCAGAGGCCGCGGATCACGAGCTACATCCACATGATGCCACGCTCTAGCAAAGCCCAAGGCAGTGCGTCCGATATATTTCGACATTCTAGCCAAGTGGGGTCACAACGTGAATGCTGCTGATTTTATTTCCGATCAGGGATAGGTGAACGAGTTTGGGCGAGGCTACCTTTGAGCTTAGTAAGTTCGGGGGAGAGGTGAGCCTGGGCGAGTGAGTCGGCGGAGAGAGTGACTTTCGGCGAGGTGCAAAAAGGGAGAGAGGACACACTTGGGCGAGGTGAGCGAAACGCTCCGGCTTATGAACAGCTCACCCGGGCATCCGAGAAGTCACCGAAGGGTTAGGATGCTGACTTTACAATCAACCAACAATGCCAGTGCTGATTAGTGTATGGACGGTGTATGAGGTCATCGTGTGTTGACATCGGCATTGGCGGAACCGGGAAGAACCGAGTTATCAGGTTCCGTGTAAACGCAAGTTCACACCATATAACTAGGATCAAGATAGATCTTGCTTGAACACAGAGAGATACAGGATTATGCACAGACCAACGTCATAAGAAAAACTATGCCGCAGCATTAGTGATGCGGTGATATCTGTGACTCACGGTTACATTTGGACAGCTGCATGTGCAACAAATGCGTGGGTTCGGGCCAGGCAAACAACATGGCAGGCTATGTCTACTAAACATGTACACAGAACTAGGGCAATGAAAAGCAGGGCTAAACCCTCAGCATCAAACATCCGTACACATAGAGTCCGACCTGAATGCCATTATCCTCTTTCCCTATAATCTTGTACCCTTGAATCAGGCGGCCCTATTGATTGATTACATACTTGGTAACTGCGTTTTCATTAGTTTGATAATCGGCCATTAAAAGCAAACGAGGGCTCTATTCGCAAGAGCTTAGACCCACCGAGCTTTCGTTTTCTTGGGGTGGTATTGAACTGATAAAAGCGATCGCATACCAGCGAATGAAGATGGCCAGGGCCGGAAAATATTTCATAGTCTCGGCGGTGGGAATATTTGTGCTTCTGTGGGCGGCCTGGACTCTGAGTTCCACATACATCGACGGAAATGAATGTTCTATGAGTTGGGGTCGTTTCGTACATGTTCCCTTAAATTTTACATCTGTGACATCCAAAGTAAGTCGAAACTATGGCCTCTATCTGTTCCGGGAAGGTGGGGTGTCCCCACATTTCCATGATCCTCAAGAAGATGCCGTGCAATTAGGTGGGACGCCGGTACTCTTCATACCGGGAAATGCCGGGTCATATTCTCAAGGCCGCTCGATGGCTTCTTTAGCATCCAGGTTTCCGGAGTATGATTGGTTCCTTGCACATTTTGACGAGGATCTTAGTGCAATGCATGGGAAGACTTTGGTGGATGAATCAAGGTACGTCAACGATGCAATTAAGTTTATTCTGGGCTTGTACCAACTAAAGCTGAAGCAGTTGAGAGCCATGGTCGGTGCTGATGGGGATGGGGGTAGCCCCAATGTTGGCTTTGTGGCACCGGAGTCGGTGATCATTGTGGGACATTCGATGGGTGGAATTGTCGCTCGCACTTTGGTCACTCTGGATAATTACCAAAGAGGAAGTGTCAGCACAATGATCACCTTGAGTACACCTCACGCATATCCGCCAATAACCTTTGATAGAGATACCACACAACTTTACGACCTGATAGGGCAGTGGTGGCGCGAAGAGGAAGCTCAGGAAATTGCCCTTGTCTCTGTCTCCGGTGGGCACAGCGATCTAATGGTTTTACCTGACATGACGTCAGTCAACTCTTTGGAAGGTGTGAGCGCTCAATCTTATGAAATACCTGACGTTGGAATAGGTATCGACCACCTGGCGATTGTTTGGTGCGCAGAGTTGAGAGAGGCTATCATCAATGCGATCAATCGAGTAATTGACCATAGGTCGCCCTCGCGAACAATTCCTTATGACGAGCGCGTGGCTGTACTGCGCGAATGCTTCAAGGTTCCCCAGGAATCTCAGCTCACTGGAATTGAGGAAATCACTGGAAACATCAATCGTGTTCATGTCGAAAGCTCTATTTTGTGGGGTCAATCGTCAAGGCATACAATCAATGGCAGTTCACATTTTATTTTGCCGGCAAAATCAAGTTTGATCAGCTATAGAATTACCGCTGACCAGCCTATAAAGCTGGCGCAGAGGACCACGTCCAATGACGAATACCGCTACTATGGTGAAAAAGAAGCCAATGATGCCACAACTCTCATCTGGTCTGCTTCGGGACCGTTCGTACCCCAACCGGAATCGGGTGGTCCCCTGCTGGTAGCTATGGTTGAGCCTATCTCAAATATACATGATCACATCAAAGTTAAGGTCTCGGTTGATTGGGGGTTTACTATAACTAATGTTTTGTTACATTACCGCACTCTGGCAGCATGTTGGCCGTTTGCACTGGTCATTCTATCTGTCATGTCTAAGATTGCGAACAATGGCAGAACAGAAATGTCTTTTGGAAGGACTTTGGTAGTTATAGTGACTGGGCGGTGGTTCTGGTGGCTTAGTCTGGTATTTGGGCTATTGCACTTCATGCTAATCTCCGCGGACCTGCGAACGCTGGCGAGGAAAGTTCAGTTTCCTAGTGAGGCTCACAATGTTGCTAGCCTGCAATCAGTAGGCTTCATCGTTCATGATTTGTTTTTGGGCCTTTACGATCCACATCTGTTCTGGATTGCGCCCATTTTGCTGGCTGTCGCCTGCTGTGCCGTCAGTCTTGCATGCTTCATCTCGATAATGATTGTCAAAACACGGAATGCTGTGGTGAGCAAATTTGTAGGGAGCAAATACAGCAACATATCTGACGCTGATTCCGTCAATAGCACGATAGACTCACCGGAAGAATTGTCTAAAGAAACCAAGACTGACATCGTTGATCGGCCTAAAACGATGTCGACCGATTCTACAAAGGATATTACATGTTACCATTTGAGTATGGCATCTTTAATAAGGTCTTCACTACTGATATCGGTGCTGTATATTGTTCCGTATCAGTGCACAACCATATTCTTGGCCATAATAATGCTGCTAAGGACGAGTGACTGTGGTAATTTCGAATTTGCATTCAGTCAGATACTTATTTGGACCGCTGTAGTGGATGCACCCGTGATCGTTGTGTGGGGCAAGAATTTAAATGCAGATTGGATATGGGCATTTGCATCAGTCCGTAATATTGGCTCAGTGCTACCTCTGACGTTATATGTCCTCAAAGGTGAGAAGAAGTTCGAGCTAAAGTCATGGTGGAGCCGAAATTTGACGTTGGGCGTCCTGGGCTACATTGCTAGTTACGCTGTGATGTATGCTGGGCTACATGCTTTCATGTTGCATCACCTCATTAATTATTTGGCGTTTTGGCTGCTAATAGTCAGTTGTGACATCTTGTAATTTTACTGCGAGCCACTGTTTTAATACCTATATCTACTACACACACATCGCGATTGAATGCATTTGCAAAAGTCATGAATGAAAAACTATATGAGAAATAAATAAATAACCCAAGAATACGATATTACGTGAAGACCTATGTCGAAAGTAATTCGCTTCGAAGAAATATGATAAGATTCCTACGCGATTTTGATTACTATGTATTTGAAAATTATGTACTACCCAAATTAGTCTACTCGAGACCAGGCTCAACGTCGTCCCACCAATCTTTGCCTTCTCGGGTGGCTTTGATGATCCCCTTTCGGATAACAAAGTCACCGAAAGGCTCACCGTTTTGTCGTTCCAGAGCCCATGCCTTGAACATAGGTTTAAGAGTACTGAGAATTTCCTCCTCCTTTAACGAGGAGCGGTACAGTTTGTTTAGGCGTTGACCAACGTGACCGCCACCCAGCATCAAATTGTAGGCACCATAAGCCTTACCAACAAGAGCAACCTCAGCCAACCAAGGACGTGCGCACCCGTTGGGGCAGCCTGTCATACGCATCACCACGGAGTCATGACGAAGTCCATATTCCTCCAATGCTGCCTCAAGTTTGGTGACCAGAATGGGAAGGTAACGCTCAGACTCAGCCATCGCCAAACCACAAGTGGGGAAAGCAACACATGCTGCCGAAGAAAGACGCAAACCACTAAAGACGACATTGTCTAGCTTCCATTTCGTCAACAAAGACTCGATTTCAGGTTTGAATTCATCGGTGATACTGCTGACAATTATGTGCTGGTTGGCAGTGAGTTTGAACTCTGCCTCCGACTTTCGGTTCTTGGTGGCATACTTCAGCATGGCGTGAGCAATTTCGCGGAAGCCCGAGCGGTGCTGAAGTTCGGGAGTATCCTCAACGCGGCCGTTCTCCACGAAAGTAGTGAAGTGGTTAAGGCCCTGCTCATCACGTACCCAGCCGTACGTATCTACGTTGGTGGTGAACTGAGCGTGCTCCCTAGCCGGCTCAAAAGCATAGCCCAGGTATTTCTCAACCTCGGATTTGAATCCCTCTACGGTCATGTCATCCACGGTGTACTTCAAACGAGCGTGCTTACGATTCTGGCGATCACCGTTATCACGCTGAACCAACATGATCTTTTCACAAACATCCAGAATTTTCTCCTTGTCAGTATACCCGATTAGCGACCCTGTGCGAGGATAAGTTTTTTTGTTGTTGTGTGTAGTTCCCATACCACCTCCTACAAGGACATTGAAACCAACAACCGAGTTGTTTTCGACAATGGCGATCAGTCCGATATCGTGACCATAAACATCAACATCGTTATAAGGAGGGACAGCGATGTTGATTTTGAACTTACGAGGTAAGTAAAGAGCTTTGTAGAGCGGCTCCTCGTCAGGCGCACCCTCGGCTAGCACAGGGGCGCTCTGAGCCACTAGGTGCTTATTAGGCTTCTTTGTAGGACCCTCGGTACGCGTGTTGACCGTTTTCTGGTAATCTGGACCATCGCTCGGATCCTCACCTTCGAGCCAAATCTCGTAATAAGCAGTGGTGCGCGGCAAGAGATGCTCACTGATACGCTTCCCAAATTCGGCTACTTCAGCACGAATCTGTGCCGAGTGAACGCTCGCACCTGTAACAACATTACGATCAACATCACCACAAGCAGCAACAGTGTCCAACAAAACAGCGTTCATACCACGAATGGCTGGCTTGAGGTCCTCCTTAATCACACCGTGAAGTTGGAATGTCGCACGGGTAGTGATCTTGAAGGTACCATTTCCTCGCTCGTCAGACAAACGGTCAATGGCCAACCATTGGGTGGGGTTTGCGCGGCAACCAGGAAGTCGTACTCGAACCATAAAGGCATAGGCAGGCTCCAGACCCCGCTGCTTGCGTTCATCGCGAATATCACGGTCATCTTGCATATAGATACCATGGAATTTAGTCAGCTGTTGGTTCACTGCGTTGATAGCACCAGTGCTTCTATCGACCAATTCCTCAGCAATCGTGCCTCGCAAATAATTGGAATCGCGTTTCATATCCTCATTGGTCAACGGTGGAGGCTCCTCGCCGCCATCTACCTGGTCCACGCCAAGTGATTTCCACAACTCAGGCTCCCAAGCATTATAGCCTGTGGACCAGCCGTCGGCGTCTTGGTCGTCACCTTGGCCTAGAGTTTCCACCAACGGTTGGACGCCTAAAACATTTAACCGCTTCCACAAATCATGACTGGGTTTATTGTAGTAGTGCTTGTCCTGCTTGCGAGGCCAGTACTGAGAGTCACCCATACCGAAAACAGCGGCCTTAACCGTGCCGAAATCGATGGTAGCATTCTTCAGTTGTTCCCACAATTGTCGCCCGTTCTGCGGAAACTCGCCTTGGCCGGCAGTTGAAGTAACGAACACAACATTCGATTCGTTTGCTAGGTCCACAGCTTCATAGTCATCAAATGCAGCCACGCGAGATTTCAGGCCCCGAGCTTTGGCGCGACGCGCCAGACGTTTTGCTACATTCTCCGCCTGTCCACCATCACTAGCGTACAAAACTAGGACGGGCGGACCACTCAAGCCATCCAAGAGCTGGGCATAAGCTTGCATGGCGCGCTTCTTCTGCTGACTGCGCACCAGGGCACCCTGAGATTGGGCCAAAGTGCGGGCGAGCGCGGGCTTCTGGTTGGCCAACAGAGTGAGCTTCTGATCTCGATCTAAGAAATCCTGCAAACTTCGCTTGAGGACATAGCTGTCAAGGTGGATATCACTACCGTTGTAGCGATAAAGAGGCCAAAATCCAGACTCAACGGCACGCTTAGTCTGCTTCAGCACATCAAGAGCGTCTTGTCCCTTCGGCAAGTAAGCAACTACTACAGCAGGGCCGTTAAAAGCCTGTGCCTCCACGAGAGCCTGTAGCAGCTGAGAATAACTAGCATATACCGCCACAGATGCAGTGTAAACGTTTCCAAATGACATAGCGTACAACCCAATATCCTTCTTCTGGGTAGCATTGGCAGCTGATTCGATAACCAACATGTTGACATTCTTGCCACTGCTCAAAACATGATGAACACCAGACATTCCCCAGTCATATGCCCAATCGTCGCTTCCAATAATCCACTGTTCAGCGTTGAATTTTTCCTGCAGGTGAGTTGGAAGTTGAGCAAGTAATTTCGAATTGTTGGGGTCAAGCGCCCATTGGCTCACTACCTTCGCCTCATCACCCGTAATTTTCCCGGACTTGACATCAGCAACAATGCTTTGCAAATCAGCATTCTTCTGTGCCTCGCTGGCCAAGAATTTGCCAAAGGCGAATTCCGGGGAGGTGCTATTTTCCTTGGTGAGATCCTGGTTGAGAACACTCAAATGAGGGAACAATTGAGCCAATACGTTGAGGTAAACTTCATCCTTCTTCTGATATTGGTGAACTTCCTCCGCAGTAAGGGTGGGCAGATCAGCATAGTCACCAAAGCTCTCACCCAACAAAGCACCCGGCGGAATCGAATCATTGAAGGCACTCTTCAAAATCTCTTGAGCTGCCAACAAGTAGTTCTCCAAATCTACTTTTCCTAATTGGAAAGACCTCAACGCACTGAGTTTATTGAGATGTTCGGCATCAGCACCAAATATATCTTGGAACAGCGGTAGCAACGAGGTGGTTGGACTGAAAATTTGCTCCAAGACACTGAGATCGGAGACGCTAGCTGGAAGACTCTCTAGCAACTTGTTAGCGTCAAAAGGCGCGAACACACGGACCACCAGTATGCCAATATCAGACTGATGTGAGACGGCCTCGGCCAAGGCAGTGGTTTCACCCAAGACCAGGACTGCCTTAGTAGCGGATGCCGAACCACGATACTCGAATGCAGAGTAGCTCTGACCCACAACGCTAAACGCTGTATCCAGAGCTTCCGCCACGCTCAATCCGCTGTTGATCTCCGACTGACCATTTTCGTGAGCAAAGGTCTGATCGGTGACGGTAGCTATAGAAGCACCGATCAATTCGGGAGTCCATCGGAAAGGAGCATTGCGGAACTCATTGGAGAAAAAATGAATCACAGGTCGCTTAGTGAGGCGGGCAACGGTATCTGCTACGACAACCATGTCCTGGGCATCCTCTGGACCAAAGCTCTGAAGCATTGGAATTCCAACAGAGCGTAAGGCTGTGATATAGCCAAAGTCCTGGGTGGTAACATGGAACACAACCGGGTGGTGTTGCAAGGCCTGGAAATGGCCCAATCCAAAGAAAAGGTCTTTCGCCTGGCCAAGGAAAACAAGAGGTTCCAGGGCACCGTCGAGTCCGGCCACTTGATCAGCTTTGGCTACGACTTCGGCCAACGGATCAGGGTGCGAGATCGGGCGCACGACGGAAGAGCCCAAAGCCGCTACGACTTGTTCAACAGCATCAAGAGCGCTGGTAACTTGGGTGCTCGTGGTTGTCATACTGCAAGAATCACTCGAGTTATCCTGGGGGTACCCGATATACAAGTAGACTTGGACTTGCCAAAGATAGGTGAAAAAATACTAAACCAATGGCTGGATACAACAATCGATCTAACAGCCGAACCAAGACACTGAAATCAGATGGTTACGTCAAGAGGATTAGAATAGTCTCAACAATGCGGCACGTCTTCTATGACCAGCAAGTATTCAATTCTTTTCGATTAAGACTGCAATCGTAAAAATCCGGAGAGACTGACCTATGACACTTTCTTCAATGCGGGTTACGATAGGCATGAAACCCAACCCCTCATCTGGTGTAGGTGTGATTTCACGTGTTCACGCTCTATCCTAAAAATTAGAAGAAGGCCGCGCGGCAGGGAAGCGCCGCAAGTGATCACGCGGCTAGAGCTTATGCCAACCACAACTGTGGCTGTAACGCGCAAATTGTTAAGCTACATATAAATAAATATAAACGTGAATAAATGCATAGAAGAACGGTCGATACCGCGTTATTGAAAATGCTGGCCATACGTCTCCGTGACATATACCAACACACACATACATAAGTTTTACTGCGCTGTATATCAGTTATATCCAGTAGCCAGAGTAATATTATATGTCTGTGGCATTATTTGTACCTAGAAAAAACTGTGCGTTCTTCCAGCTTTCAAATAAGCCACCTTGTCGCTCTCGACTAGCGGATAGAGGCCCGTGCGGTGAGAAGGCCGCTACTTGCCTACAATAAGCCGTCTTAGAACAATGAGGGTACTCGTGAACCACCTGGGCTCTTATATACCCGCGTTACAGGATAGGCCTAATAGGGTCGGGCGAGCCAATGCCGATGCATCGGCATGAGGATCATCATATGAAGTTCTTGAACTAAAGGTTTTGAGCGCCCGAATCTATTCAAATTAGTCAACTTACAAAAACGGCCGAGATTTTTCTCAGAACATTGAGGGATTTGCTTAAATTCGAGTTTGCCATTGCATTGCCCCACGCATTTCCCATCAGGGACGGCAGGTGAAGCGCTCCTCACGTGTCTGTACACCAATCAGACACATCCTGATTTGCTTACACCTCGAAGTAATCCCACACCCCCTAGGGTGCCGACAAAACCACACCTACGAAAAAACATACACCTATTGTGAACATGCTGAGGCTGCCGCAGAAGTTGCTGAAGCAGCAGCAGTGGACTCGCTCCTTCGGTGCGAGTTCCTCCCTCCTTAAAGATGTGACTCTAACTATAGATGGCCGTGAGGTGACGATTGATGCCCGGGCGGCGCTCATCCAGGCTATCGAGAAGGCCGGGGTCCAGGTGCCGCGCTACTGCTACCACGAACGACTTGCTGTCGCCGGAAATTGCCGCATGTGTCTCGTGGATGTCGAGAATGCGCGTAAACCGGTGGCCAGCTGCAGTTTCCCGGTGTCCAACGGCATGGTTGTGCATACTCGCTCCGAGAAGGCAAAAGGATACCAGGAGGCCGTCACGGAGATGATCCTGGGAAACCATCCTCTTGACTGCCCTGTGTGCGACCAGGGTGGTGAATGTGATCTTCAGGACCAGACCCTCCGTTACGGCAGCGACAGAGGTCGGTTCAGCGAGATTGCCGGTAAGCGTGCCACCGAGGACAAGGATATTGGACCCCTCATCAAGACCAGCATGAACCGGTGCATCCAATGTACTCGTTGTGTACGTTTTACTAACGAGATCGCCGGCGCCCCCGAGCTCGGCACCTCTGGACGTGGTAACGACATGCAGATCGGCACCTACTTGGAGCGCAATCTCAAGAGCGAGATGAGCGGCAATATCATCGATCTGTGCCCTGTCGGTGCTCTGACTTCGAAGCCGTATGCCTTCAAGGCCCGTCCTTGGGAGCTGAAGAAGACTGAGACCATCGATGTTCAGGACGGTTTGGGCAGCAACATTCGCGTCGATTCGCGTGGTCAGTCAGTGCTCCGCGTTTTGCCGCGCATCAACGATGATGTCAACGAGGAGTGGATCTCTGACAAGACTCGATTTGCCGTTGATGGTCTCAACACCCAGCGACTGACCACCCCGCTGGTCAAGGTAGACAACCAGTTCCGTCCCGCTAGCTGGGAGGATGCACTTCTCCTTATTGACTCGAAGATTAAGGAGGCTAATCTGGGCCCTAACGAGTTCAAGGCTGTGGCTGGCGACCTTGTCGACGTTGAGTCCGCGTTGGCCTTAAAGGACCTTGCCAACCGTTTGGGAAGCGAGAACTTGAGCCACGATTTCGCAGGTGGCGACAAGCCGCTGCCTACTGGCGTTGACCTGCGTGCTTCCTATTTGTTCAACTCGTCGATCCGCGGCATCGATCAGGCCGATGTTGTGCTACTAGTGGGTACGAACTTGCGTCACGAGGCGGCAGTGCTCAATGCTCGCCTGCGTCAGCACTGGCTCAAGTCCGATGTGCAGATCGCTTTGGTCGGTGAGCAGTTTGAATCCACCTTCGGATACGACCACTTGGGTGTGGACAGTGCGTCTGTCGCATCGGCCCTCAAGGGGGCGTTTGGCAAAAAGCTCAGCAGCGCCCAGCGCCCTATGATTATCGTGGGCTCTGCCGTGGCCGAGCAGAATCCCACCGTATTGAAGACTCTCGGTGAATTTGCTAGCAAGAATGGTAACGTTGTCAATGACACCTGGCATGGTCTGAACATCTTGCAGCGCTCGGCGAGTCGTGCTGGACTTTACGACCTTGGCTTTAGCGTGCCTTCTGACGAAGTAGCCGCTACCAAGCCCAAGGTGGTGTACATGCTCGGTGCTGACAATGAGCAGCAGTTGCCCAGCTTGCTCCCCAAGGATGCTTTCGTTATTTATCAGGGCCACCACGGTGACGTTGGCGCCCCGCTTGCCGACGTGATTTTGCCCGGTGCCGCCTACACTGAAAAGGCCACGACTTACGTGAATACCGAGGGCCGTGCCCAGCAGACCCGAGCGGCGGTGGCCCCTCCGGGTGGCGCTCGTGATGACTGGAAGGTTGTCAAGGCTCTCAGCGACGTTTTGGGAGTTCCTTTGCCTTATGAAAATCTTATTGAGCTCCAAAGTCGCTTGACGGAGGTGGCGCCCAACTTGCTGAGCCATGACGTGCTCGAGTCCACGGAATTGGCCAAGCTTGCCGCCGCCAACCTCGCCGCTACCGCCAAGAACATCACCGGCGCTGAGCCGAGGTTGGCCACGCCCATCGAAAACTTCTATTTCACAAACGCCATTGCTCGCTCTTCGCCAACGATGGCCCGTGCGTCTGCAGCGAATAGTAGCTCCTCACCGGAGGCCGCATCCTCGCAGGGCGAGTCGGCAAACTTGTAGACTCTTATGACATAATTACGCGAACAACTGAACCAATAGCGAAATATGAATGGTAGAATACATAAAACTAAGTGGTTTTTATAGAATCCCAGCTCAAAAGCTACATATGGACACGCTATCTTATCTTGGCGGTCGCCTTGGATCTTGGCTTTCATCATGGCCATCCTGCAGGTTTGGTCATCGCGTCTATAACAAGCGTCGTCAAAGTATTTCAAGCAATATGGTACTACTACGAGCACATATTTACAACCGTTGCATGCAACAAGACTGCGAGCACTGATAACGCTTACCCGTGTAGGCATCACCAGATCGCATGTTTAGGGTTGCTCTTATCATGTTGAATCCGCTGGCCCTGGTGTTGAGCTTGGGTTTGCTGGTGAGGGGTGCCACATTACAGGCGTCTATCGTTGGCCTTGACGATTTCGACTACGAGACGACATCCCTTGTTCTGCGGGATCTGAAGTCTTATTCTCGGCAGCGGGTACCCCTGAGAGCAGACGGCAGCGTCGAGATCTATAATCTCGTTCCAAATCACAAGTACTTGCTCAGCGTCGACTCGGACACACTAGAACTTCCATGGTCCTATGTGGTGAAAACCCCCTCTGAGCCTGCGGCTAGCCAAATGGTCGAGCAATCGGACGTCGATGGGGGCTGGGATGTTCGGAAAGTGGTGGATGGCCAGCCTTTATCTTCGGTGGGTCCACGAGTTGACTACCCCCTTGAAATTCGAGGTACTAGGCGTGCAGAGCTTGTAGTTGACAGGCCTGAGTTCGGCGTGTTCAAATTCTTCCTACAGCCTAGCGTTTTGCTCTCTATCGGTGCGCTAGTTCTTGTCACTTACCTACCGTCTTGGCTTCAGAATCTGGATCCCGAGGTAATGGCTGAATTGCAAAAGAACCAGATTGGCGCTAAGAAAGAATGAGTGAACTATGAATTGTAGACAACGCTTGATCTGTTATAGCTATAAATAATGAAATATCTGCTCACTTCAATTCACCCCACAGCTGGATCGGTTTGTTCTGGGTTGTGAAACCTGGAGCCAACCCGTGTTCAGTTACATAACTCTGCCATGGTGCAGACTCTCCTGGTTTCAGATCGAGCGCCGCACGCAATCGAGAACTCATGGATCCGGGGGGACCTCGGGGAGTTGTGGCGTTACTATTTTTATGTTGTGAGTTTCCATCAGGGCTGGATGGCTTGAAAGCACGCTGACGGAGCTTCAAATCAATTACTTGTCCAAATGGAAGAAGATGATACTCGTAAGTTGCATTCGGACCGAAAAAAGCGGAATGTAACAGGTCGTAATCAACGTCGCCAGCTGATGCATGAGTCTTCAAAGTGTCTACACCATGCGAATCGCGTTGCTGGTTAGTAGCGTTCGTTTGATTTCTTCGTATCTCGCTAATCCTGGTGGCTCGGACCGGTTCCGGAAGTTCGTAGGGGGGCTTCGGCCCGAACTGGGGAATTTCCTGACGAAGTCTCCAGTTGGGCGGCACCTGTACTACCCCGGGAGCCGATTTCATCTGGACGAGAAATTCTGGGTGCTTCGCATCGGCATCATACCATTCGATGAGCTCCGGAAATTCGGTCAGTGATTTCAGCTTTGCTAAACTTGGTTTTGATACGCGTCTTAGCTGCTTTTTACTAGCAGGTGCTCCGGGAACCTCCGGCCCATTTCCTGTAGATTTATGCGTAGATTTATACGATGAAGCAGCATCAGATTGGTCTGGATATGACCTTTTATGAGTTTCCAGCAAGGCATCGTCATCGCGTTTTCGTTTCAGCCGTGAGCTTACCTTTCGATACATGTCATAAAGAGGGTCATTCTCATTGATCCAATCATATTTTCTTGCCAGAACTGACAATTTCGAAGTTGGTTCTTTCTCCGACAACTGAGGGGGATTAGGGAGCTCCTGATGACTTGGAGAGGTTCTTTCGGCTTTGGCCTCCTTCTTTTTCTGTCTTCTTCTCTGATTTTTTGATTTCATCGAAGCAGGCTCACTATTCTGTCTAGCCGCGATCCGAGATCTTTACTGTATGCGTCCAGCTGGTCAGCCAAGTTATCTAATGAGATTTCCAACGAGCTCGAGATTTTCAGCACGTTGGTGTCTGGCTCAGGGTCCGTTTTTGCACGCGTACGCAGTTTTGTTGGATCGGAGCCCACTTTGGGAAGGTCAGAATCCGTGCTGTGCCCTTTTGATTCAATGGTTGTAGCACTAATTTCTTTAAATGATTCCTCGTGACCAGACTGAGTTTTGCTGAGAGAGTCCTCTGCCCCTGCGGTTCCTATAGTCGCCACACTTCGCGCTTCCGTGGAAGATGACGCTTCCGTGGGTGATGATACCGTGGGAGCTTGTGCGGCGGCTCTGCGGGCTTCAGATTCCGACGAGTCTTTAGTGCTGAGTTTACTGGAGGTGGATGCCTGGGATGTATCAGCTTCGTTTGCCGGTGTTGTTTCGGATTTGTTTGCGTTGGGAGGCTCTACAGAGTCCGCTAATTCTGGTTCCATATAGGAGGAGAGCCACCAGTCTCTGCCAGGTGCGTGCGAATGTGGAGTCAACGCCTAAGGGCAGTAGAAGCAGGGTCTAGACGTGCCTCATTGTAGCTTCGCGAACATCACCCTAAACACTGGGCAAGGGCAGAGCCGAATCAAAGAGCCAACTACTTAATTTGTCGCTCCATAGAACGGATACAAACCTATCGTAGTGCGCATAATAAGAATCCAGAATGAGGACCGCCACCCTCAATCGTTTTACCAACGAGACTAAGATTCAAATTGCCATCTCACTAGATGGTGGTCATGTTGAATTGGACTCGGTCAAGGATGCCACCTCCAGCTCAGCGGAGGCTCAGTCGCAGAACACGGGCGGCCAAACCATCAATGTCAATACTGGAATCGGCTTCTTGGATCACATGCTGCATGCTCTTGCGAAACATGGCGGCTGGAGTCTTGTGTTGGCTTGCCAAGGTGATTTGCACATCGACGATCACCACACCGCCGAGGACTGTGGCATTGCGCTAGGAGAGGCGTTCAAAAAGGCATTGGGCCACGTGCGAGGCGTAAAGCGATTTGGCCATGGCTACGCACCTCTGGATGAGGCTCTTTCGCGAGCGGTGGTGGATCTCAGCAACCGACCGTACGCTGTTATTGATCTCGGTCTTAAGCGCGAGAAGATCGGTGATCTGTCTACCGAGATGATTCCTCACGTCCTGGAAAGTTTCGCCCAGGCAGCCGCCATCACTTTGCATGTCGACTGCCTACGAGGATTTAATGACCACCACCGCTCTGAGTCAGCCTTCAAGGCGCTGGCCATCGCGATCAGGGAGGCCATCAGTTACACAGGCAAGGACGATGTTCCCTCTACCAAGGGCGTGCTTTTTTAAAGTGACATATATAAACATAATTACAAAGGTGGGCCAACGTTCATGAAAATCGGATGATAATGGTTACGGAACCAGTGTCCAGCACACTAATATTTTATGCGGTTTTTTGGGCGATTGCTCTAATGAACTTGCTCCAGAACCGGCTCGCCAACGCGAATGAAGGACACAACGCCATTGTCAACTACGGCAAGGAGCATTGACCGCACTCCTTCGCGCATGCGAGTGACGACAGACCTCTTTTCACTGTGCGTTGGCGTCAGCTTGGCGAGTTCAGTTTCGATTTCGGCTAGGCGCGGAACCGGGAGATCTGCAGATACCACTTTGAGGGCATAGTCGGCATTATCCGGCGCCGATTTCCTGAACTTTGTGGAAGGCTTCCACACCAAATAGTCAAAACCCGGCCGATCCGCGTTTCGGTGCTGTATTATTGGCTTTTGAGATACACACTGCAGATCCCGGTACACCGACGTGTACTGGAGATACACAGGCCGCCAGGCCAGCCAGCGAAAGCGCGATCCCAGAAGCCACCAGCAACCGTTCGTCAGACCCAAAGAGAAGTGACTCGCACAATTGAAAGATGCTATTTCGAGGGTGGCCTTGGCGCTCGTGGTGGAAGATGGATGATGGTCTCGGCGGACGACATAGCCGAGCTTTTTCAGGTGGGAGTACACTGATAGCTTCTCGGCACCAATAAAATGCAGAGTCAGCGAAAGAACCCCCTCAACGCTCAATGGCTCGTCCTCAAAGTAGCAGATCATGGTCCCCCGCTGACACAAATAGCAGATTTCCTCGGGGTATAAGTAGGCCGCATCCCGCACTGCCCATCCCATGGTTGTGAAAAACTTCCCCTTGGCTTTGCGCACACGCCCCGTGTGAGTTATCGGGTCCCAGTCGCATTCGACTATTTGCTTCAAAGTTGTCGTCACCGGTTTACTGAGCACCGAGTACATCGCCTCGCGGCTGCGCTTGAGTGCCGATTGCTGATACTCAGTTCCATCCGGTGCATGATCCTTCTCACCGCGTTTTAGGACCTTAGAGTCCAGCAAAAGCGTCCAATCCAGATCTTCGTCGGACTCAGAGTCAGACATAAGTTTATACACCTTACCCAGAAAGTTTCCACACAAACACCGAACTTAACATCCTTCGACCCTCGCACGTACCAATTGGTACGTGAATGTAATAAAACAGTCATAAACGGATGAATCCTATTATATAGACATGTGCACAAAGGATACGCAAAAAGCAGGTATTTGATATAGGAGAATATGTGCTTCACCAACTGCTGTAGCAACTAAAACCGTATTAGTGCAATAACAATCACAAATCCATGTGTAATGCGTCTGCTAACGTAGCATCATCTAAAATAGCGTCATCAACTGACAAACTCTGTATACATCAGGGCGATCAACGCGTGACGAACAGTGTTGATCTCAACTCTCGCCGCAGCGGCACGAAACCAAGCTAGATTCTATCAGTATAGTTTAAATAGCACTCGGAGCCCAGTAATTGACCGGCCGGCTTTGCTCATCTATCCATAGTAGTCCCGAGCTTAGCATGGCATCCAATACCCGTTGAGACTCGCTTGGCAACCAGCCAAAGTTGTCACTGAGCATTTCAATAGTGACGTACCCCAGAGCATCACACGCGGCAAGAATGTCACCTTGTTCCCGACTCAATTCAGTGGGGGCGTTACGAATAACCTTGAGGCCGACGGGCAGTGTTTCTATCCGTAAGCCAGGGCCAAGTTTTTCCAACTTAGCAACCGCATCGGTGATTTCGTCAAGAGAGACTGGTTTTTGAGACTTGAGTCGTAGATTAATCTGGGATTGCACTTGTGGGAGAGCAGCGTTCCCCCCTTGTTGGGCCCACATTTCCTGGACCACCCCGATACATAGCACTCCCACTTTGTTTTCGCGCTCCTTCTTGGAGTCCACCCCGGTTTGCAAGCTCAATGGATCAATTCCAAGGTTTCGGGCAATTTGGAGCAAGCTGAGACGCAGCTGGGGGTTTCTTGGCGCTAGTGGTGCATAGCGGGTCACCAAAGCCTGGAACTTTTGCATCTGTTCCTGGGAGGCCAGGGACCGCTCACTGTTGAAGGTATGCGCATAATTACGAAACGACATGAAAGCTTCTGGATTGCGAGATTCGGGCTCCAGTTCAGGCCAACATCAAAGGCGCCCCACAGGTAGGTGGTCAGGCTCTCTTATCAACTACCCTAAACGACGGTGCCGAAACACACACACTGGTTCTGAATCCTAGGTAGCTTCCACTGTGGCGGACCCACCAGGATGTTTCTGCGGAAAAAGGCCAAAAAGCCTCCGACAGGAATTCGCGAGACTGTGGCGGGTATTACAAGCCAAATTGATCACCTTGTTGCCATCATCCAGGACCCCACCGCCCCGGCCAGTGATCGGATCACGGCGACGGAGATCGTACGCAGCTTTGTAGACTTCCAGAGTCTCAGTTCGATCACTGAAATCTGGTACGCCACCCGTGGACTGACCGCCATCATCAACCAGCCGGAAGTTCGTCGCGCTGGCTGGCGTCTATGCCTGAGTTGCATCGCCCGTGATGAGCTCAACAATTCGGCATTTTCGGCATACTATGCTTCGATTATTCGCAATGCCAATGTCGAGGACTTCGAGCTGGTCCTGTCGTGCCTAGAGCAGCTCACGAATGGTGGCCGCCGCGTAGTGGGCACACAGGCACCCCGGCACTTGCCCCAAGTGCTTCTAGAGTGGATCCAGCTGCTGGCCATCCGGACCCAAGAGATCAGGAGCAATGCTTCAGCTCAGGACGTGGCTCTGCAGTGGGGCACCTCCACTGAAGAATCATTTCATCGACTGATGAATTACACGATTGCCTTGCTCAAATTCAACATGCCCGTGTGGGAGCCCGTGGAAATCGAAAAACTGCTGCTAGTGGCGGTGGCGATCATTCGACAGACTTCTCAGGTTGTTGACTGTGAACTTTGTTGTTTGATCATAGAGGCTGTCATGGCCTATGGGCTGTTGCCGGCCTCAGTTCTCCAGCCCGTCATGGAGGTGCTCTGCGGCATAATCACCATGATTCCTTCTCTGCGAGACCTGTGTGAACGGATTATCTTGGCCCTGAGCTCTAGCCACCTACAGAACTCCACGTTTGTGCGGCTTTGTCGTATTGTAGACTCCCCTACCTCGGAGATCACCACTGGAATGCAGATCGCCGCTGCGCAGCAGCTGAAAACTCTCCTGATCAGAGGTAGTAGTGACCAGTCTTCTTCTAGTCGATATAGCGCACATGAAAGCACTGCTAGTGGTGGTGGTGGCGTTCTTGAGGATCGGAGCGCATTTGTTGGTAGTTCGGACAACTCTCCGGCCGGTGGAAGTGTGCTTGGGAACGCACTGGGCGACGACAGTGGATCCGGTATCGGGGTCTTTGATCCTTCGCTTCCGGTGAACGAGGTACTGGAGAGCTATCTTCACGCCCTGGTAGACCCCGCTGCCCAGCCCAAATTGGTTGTTGCCCTCGCGAAGTGTTGCAATGAACTGATCATGGACTTCGGCTTACTGAAATGGGTCCGCTTTATGGGCTTCTCCGAAGACAGCATACCTGGTTTCGGCGGTGATGATGGTAATGACGATGAACTTGCAGCAATTGGATCATCGGATTCTGTTAACATTTCTCCAGTCACGCTGGTGCTCAACTTTGACAGAGTTTGCCGAGGGATTTCTAAAGAGGATGCACCAGAAGCACCCGCTCTGCGTCAAGAAATGCAAACTTTGGGGGAATTGTTGGTGGACTCACTGAAGGACAAGAACCTAGCATCGAGTCTTACGCAGCAAATCTTACTCAGTATCAGAATCTCCCACTACATGACCGTGGGAACTTGCGAATCTTTATTGGAGTCCATAGACCGCATGCAATTCTGCACTCCTGGCGTCTACGAGTGGTTCGGCCATCTCAAAGAAGTCATGAAGTACATCTACATGCGGAGAACCGACCGTTGTCGGGCTCATGTTCTTCGCAGTGTAGAAGACATATACGCATTAGATGCTCAAGAGGAGGGTTGGATAAGCGTGGAAGATTTGGCTTGGATCACCAGCACCACTTTTGAAGCTCTGAGTACCGCTGATGACGAGACCTTGCAAGTGCTGATCAAGATTTATGAAACGAGAGTGTTTTTCAGCAATCACATAGTGTTTCAAAATGCTACCACGCAACTTGTCAACGCCGCAGCAAATGGTGGACTTGTCAAAGCTGTGGAAGCGCTCACTTATGCTCTCAGCAGGGCGTTCAAGCTACATGCCAAGCAAGCGCTCACCATTCTGGATGCACTTCAAATTGTCGCCATGCAATCCCTAGACAAACCCGAGGTGTTTGTACGCGCGTGGGCTGTTCTATGTCGACTGCGCAGCGATAGGTGGGATCGACTTTGTTTCATAGAACAAGCTATTGCGGAAGACGCCTACGGGGCGGACTTACTGGAAGAGCAACAACCTCTGCCAGACGAGCTGAAGCCCGCTTTATCGATCCCGTCGCTGGTTCTCAAAATCCGCGCTGAGAACAGTGATGATTCAGTGAAGAGTGCCAGACTTGATACCTCTCGCTTCCTGGAAATCGTCATTAAGGCACTGAAAAGCTCTTCCGAACGTCCGTTTGTGCTAGTTCTCATCAACCTAGCATCACAATTGGCGCATTATCGTTTCATGTGTAATCCGGTATTGGTGCAAAACTTTGCTCTCTTGCGTGTTTTACGAGATGAGATGATGCAAATAGTGAGCTCCGGCGGTTCCAGAGTCCCTCAAGGAATGGCAGCTTCTCGTCGCAATGCCTGCTTGAACGTTCTAGTACATTGCCTCACTGTCCTGCTTCCTTTGAGAGAGCTATTCACCAGGGTGGAACAAGACAGAATGGTTCACATACTCGTAGATAGTCTTGGCCAACGCAATGTTCAGACTGATTGGGCCGTGTACTATCTTTTGGTTGCATGCTATGAGTCACCATCTTCAATCCAACGCTTTTTGCCACAAATTCTCAGTCGCTTGCAATTGAAGATTACAAGTAGGGACTCGAGTGTCTATATTTTGGACTTCTTGCTGAGCATCAGTCTTGAAGGCTCTTTGACAAAGAATTTTACCAACCAGGATTATAAACGAGTCTTCGGTATGAGCTTCCTTTTCATCCAGAACGCCAATGACATGCTTACCTTCAAGGACAAGCAGAATATCGGAGCGCAATGGCGACTCCAGCTGGCGTATTCTGCGGTTTCGAATCTTTTTTTGAGTATCAAGCTAGAGAATCGCCGATCAATGGTTCCGTACCTCGCGCGCACTCTCGTTCTCACTAACAAAAACACTAATCGGTTGGATCCAGCGAACCTCGTCACTTATGACCTAATCAATCGCTTCACGTATTCAGATGTTCCTCTGAGAGTAAACATGGTTTCACTACCTGATAAACAGCCTGGCTGGGAAGTGCGGAGATGGCTACGGGGCGTAGCAATCTTTGAGATTCGTTGTAATAGACACACTGGTGAGGCCCTTCGCATTGTCAGACGTCCTGCAGGTGTGTTGGCAACGAAAATGGAGCCGGCGCTAATAGAGGGGCTTGATACTCACATTTTTGAATCCGAAAGTGAAGATGCAGGTCAATATACGTCGAACTTTTACCTCCTTTGCGGTCAACTCGGGCTGGCTACGTTCAATCGCCACATGAGTGCAGAACATGAGGAGGACCTAACTGGCCGCGATGATAACCCAAATGGTGGTTTTGGGGTGGCAGCAGTCGGCAAAGGAAGCAACAGCAGCTCCAACGCTACTAATACCGGTGATTTTATCCCATCTACCGGCAGCCAAGAGTACGCTACTGTAAATATCGAATCTGGCTCCCATGGGAGCCGTATGAATAGCGGCACATCAGAATCTGGTGCCAGCATCGCACCTTCCATAACTGGGAACTCTAGCAGGTATGAAGCAAGCACCAGCGGTGTAGCCAATGGATCTGGCGAAAGTATCGGCCCCAGCCATGCGGGTGGCAACAAAACAGGCGGTACTCATAATGGTAGCGACACTACTGAGACCACTCCCGTGACGAATACGGATCAAAATTTAGAAAGCCAGTTGTCTGGGTACATGCGTCCTTTGGCTTTACCCGATGATCCAGCCACTAATCGTGCTGTAAAAGCTCTTGACCGGGTGCCTATGGTCGACTTTTACAAAGTAGGGATTATTTATGTGGCACCTGGGCAGCGCAATGAGCTGGAGATTCTTGCAAATAGCTGCGGGTCTCCTGCTTATCGCAAGTTTTTGGATCAGATTGGCGTGCTTATCCGGTTGAAGAATAACAGGACGTATTACGTGGGTGGGCTAGACACTGACCAGGATCTAGATGGAGAGTTTGCGCTGGCGTGGAGCTCGAAAATTTCACAAATTATATTTCACACCACTACAATGATGCCACAGTTGCCAGGGGATACTCTGTATGCAAACAAAAAGCGTCACATTGGAAATAATTTTGTGAATATCTATTTTGACGAGTCTGGCGAAGACTTCGTGTTCGATGTGGTCAAGTCTCAGTTCAATTTTATCAATATTGTTATCACTCCGACTTATCTCCAGAGTGGAAACCAACGATACTGGAAGGTTCGGGCCCTGCGTAAGCCTGGAATGATGAACTCATTGGTTGCCTATGAAGTGAAAGTTGTGAGCGAGAGTAATTTGGCATTGTTTGTGCGTAATTTGACGCTGAAGGCTAGTCAATACGCGGCCATTCATAATGCTGGAAGCGACTATATGGACAATTGGGTTTATCGGATGCAACTCATTGTAAATTTGCATGACCGTTTAATCCAGCAGTTGTCGCAAACCCCACAGAACTCTCAGCGTCAAAAGCAGGACCCGCAACAGAGTCCTCAACAAAAACCTAACGAGGGCAATGAGAACGGCAGTATTCTCAGTGATGACGATTATATACTGGAGGAGCCCGGCCTTAACGAAGCGCCGACGAACCAGGATATCAAGATTCTTCATTGGATGGATTTCACTAAATTTACGATATGAGTATGATCTTGAATAATGAATGATTCACAGTTTTGAGAGATGAGTTACATTTTTGATACATAAATCACACAAATTTAATATTTCTAAGTGAGTGACAATTAGGGATATTTTGATATTCTAAATAGTGTTTTTACCATCATGTTCGGTTCCTTGCCGTATCTTGGCTTAACTAAGATTTCCTACCGTTTCAACAAACTTATTGAGAGCTTTTTTGGCACCACCCTGTTCAATACTCGTCCGTGCTAATGCGACACCATCCTTGAATGATTTAGCTGCGCCACTAATGTATAACAACGCTGCTGTATTAATGAGCACGTAGTCCAAAATGGGGTGGCCGGGAGGGAGTTTATTTTCCACCAAGTTTCGAACAATTGCAGCATTCTCTTCCGGAGTTCCACTTCCGACTTCGGCTAATGGATGTGAGGGAAGACCGAAATCATCCGGGCTAACGGAATACTCCTTGATCTCTCCCGAATCTTGGAGTTCCCAAATATGAGTTTTACCCTCGGGAGATATCTCGTCGAGGCCTTCATATCCGCAGACAACCAAGGCTGGTTTCCCTGGAAACAGCACCGAAGAGGCCTCAGCATAAACGCGGCCCAGCGATGGAGTGTAGACTCCGAGCACCCTTGCTTTGATATTAACAGGATTGAGCAAGGGCCCGACCAAATTGAAGATGGTAGGGATACCCAGATTTTTACGGATAGGCTTAACTTTGGCCAAAATAGGATGGAATATCGGTCCGCTCATGTATACAAAGTCATTTTCAGCTAACAACCTCGGTGTGGAATCATCATTTACCTTCGCGAGATCAACAGATAGATGTGACAATAGATCTGACGCACCCGATGTGGAGGTCGATGCGGGACCACCATGCTTAGCTACTTTCACTTTTCCTGTCCCAGCAGCAATGATCGCTGCTGTAGTGGAGACGTTGAACGTGTTCTGGCCATCACCCCCCGTTCCTACAATGTCGAGGTATTCTTCGTCGGCTGCTGATGATAGTGGCACCACCTTTAGTGCATATTTGCGTAGATTAGTCACTGTAGCAGCGATGAAATCAGGCCTGTGATCTCGTTTAGTGGCCCGTGCCGATACTATAAAGGCGGCTACTTGGAGTTCATGGACATCTTTGTCCAGCAAAATTGTTGTCAACGCATCGTCAATATCCGCCGGAGTAAGGGAGTCAGGGTCCGCGATAAGCTTTTTCGTGAGCACGGACAGAGACATGCTGCTGAGGTCCGTATGAACACCTTTCCTCGAATTGGGATTCTCAGCGGGCACAACAGTGCGATCGGCTTTGATAAGCGTATCGAGGAACAGAGCCTGATCGGGTATATGCATAGTCGGGCGGTGAGGGAGTTTGGTGTCGTGCAGCTGAGTCATGGTTACCGCCCAGGGAATTCGCTTATGCAGTGCGGGTAGCAGCACTACCACCGTCGATGGCATTAAAACTACCGGGTCCAGGGTCAAATGCGGAGGTAAGAAGGTGGTGTAAAAAAACATGTGATCGTTCCAAGTGGGCGGAGATTCGTTCTCTCGGTGACGAAATCAACCGCTGTAGGTGCTGGAATCGATGTAGTATATGAAGTTTTTTTTAATTTAGAGGACTGTGACACTTGAGATTATTTCGCAATACCATGGGCCATATGATGCCCCACTTGACTCAGAGCTTCTGCATCTCCCGAAGGGATTTCTCGGGATTGATATCTCGTATCAATTGGTGCAATACATGTATGGTCCCAGCTCGAGTGCAATCACTCACTGGCCCTATACGCGACGCACAGACTACCCGTGCCCCAGACGCCAACTTGGCCTTTATTCATTAACTGCCCTTTCCATACGTATGAACACATAATACATACACCTACATTCGGCTCCTCCCTTCACAGTCCAACAAGTCTCGTATCGAAGCACAACTGGAACCAAACTTATCAAAATGGTTCAGGAGACCAAAAAAGGACCACTTGGTGTCCACAAGAGGGCGTTCAGGTCTACGACGCCGGATGTTACTCTTGAGAAGGAACGATCGATGACGAAAGCCGATTGGAAGTCTCTGGCCGCTGTCATGGTGGTTGCTCTGGGTGTGCGCATCTGGGGCCTTGATTGGCCTGCGTCGGTCGTTTTTGACGAAGTTCATTTTGGTGGCTTTGCCAAGAAATACGTGATTGGCCGTTTCTTTTTTGACGTTCACCCCCCTTTGGCTAAAATGCTCTTTGCTGTTTTTGCCTTTCTGGGAGGATTTGACGGCAATTCTGACTTCAATTTTCAGCCCATTGGCGAGGACTATATAGGACCGCATGTTCCTTATATTACCATGCGTATGCTACCCGCTCTGACTGGTTTGGCAACTATTGCACTGTGCTATGCTACCTTGCGGAGTTCTGGTGTGCGCACCTCCGTGGCTACTATAACTGCTTTGATCCTTACTGTTGAGAACACCTTTGTCACGGAGTCCCGTTATATTTTGTTAGACTCACCGCTTGTGTGTTTCATTGCGCTCACAGTCTATGCTTTTAAGCGGTTTGAGAATACGATTCCACTCCAGCGCAACTGGTTCCGATACTTGTTCCTAACAGGATTGGCTCTTGGTGCCACTTTGTCTTCCAAGTGGGTTGGCTTGTTTACCTTGGCTTGGGTTGGCCTGCTAACAGTGTACCAGCTCTGGTTCATTTGGGGAGATCTGCAAGTTAGCGTGCCAAACTTTTTCAAGCAATTTTTCGTGCGTGCGGCGTTTCTGCTTGGTGTTCCCATTGTATTCTACATCAGTATGTTCGCCCTTCACTTCTTCTGCGTGGATAACATGGGAGATGGTGCTGAAATGCTGCCTCGTTGGTTCCAGGCATCATTGAAGCATAACAATTTGCCTAGAAACGTTCCGGCTGATGTTGCATATGGGTCTGTCGTGAGTTTGCGTCATGTCGATACCAACGGTGGCTGGCTGCACTCTCACAGGCACACATATCCATCTGGTTCAGAGCAACAACAAGTTACTCTTTATTCTCACTTAGATGACAATAACCTCTGGCGTATTGAGAACGGTACAGATACCTGGAACCCGACCAACTCTACGGATCCAGTATTTATCAAGGATGGTGATGTCATTCGTTTGTTGCATGTGACTACTGAACGACGTTTGCATTCTCATGATCACCGTGCTCCTGTCACCCAACAAGATTACATTTTCGAGGTTTCTGGCTACGGTTATGAGGGGTTTGAGGGTGACTGGAATGATAACTGGAGAGTAAAGATTGTCGATTCTCAGACAGTGACTGTAGATGCAAAGAACCATGTTCAGGCACTCCGTACTTATTTCCAGCTTGAGCATACTCTGCTGAACTGTTTACTTTATTCCAAGCCGACCAGACTACCAGAATGGGGCTTTGAGCAGCAGGAGGTCTCTTGTATTCGTGGCGGTAAATTGCACAACACAGTGTGGTTTATCGAATCCAATCATCACCCAGCCTTGCCTGAGGACACCCCCCTTGTGGAATACGAAGTCCCCAGTTTTTTCAAGAAGTTTATTGAACTCAACAAAGCTATGTGGAATGTCAACAAGGACCTCACTGATCCTCACTACTGGGAGTCCCGTCCCACATCTTGGTTGATCTTGAAGCGTGGTATTAACATGTGGGGCGAGAAAAATCGTCAGGTATATTTAGTCGGTAACCTCCCGGTGTATTGGGCGATTATGGCAGGTATTGTGGTATTCGTTGGGTATAAGGCGCTTTATTTGCTTTACTGGCAGTATTCGGCTGGTGAGGTATCGTTTTACCCGCGAGATAATACTCCCTGGGCGCTTTTTGACCATCATTTTGGTAACTACGCCCTCGGTTGGTGGGTGCATCTCTTCCCCTCCTTCTTGATGGTGCGTCAGCTGTTCTTGCATCACTATTTGGGCTCTCTTTATTTTGGTATTCTGATGATTGGACAGAGCCTCGAGCTGCTTCTGAGTGTCGTGAAACCGGCTAAGCTTGCCCACGTTTTGATCGCAACATTCTTTGCTACAACTGTAATCTGGTATGGTTGGTATTCCCCTCTAATCTACGGTACGGCGTGGTCCAAGAGTCTCTGCGAACGTAGTAAGTTCTTTGACATGGACTTCGACTGCAATCTCTTCTTGGATGACCGCAGTGAGTATAAACAACAAGCACGAGAGCTGAGAGACTCTAAGTACTCTGCATGGCATGGTCTTGTGACGCCAACCGGTGATGTTTTGCAGACTCCCTCGGGTGGTGGCAATGTTCCAGAGGATGCTCCGGACGTTCAAGTATCTAGGATGGAAGACGTTCAAGGAAAGGGAAATCAGCGGGGCGGATATAATCTGGAGGACGTTCCAGAGATTAAGGAACCTGAGCGTCAGGTTTACACTTATAGTGAGAGTGAGCGCGATGCTCCTGACAACAGACAGCCCGAACCAATCTATCACTTTGAACAGCCGGAAGAACCAGCAGATGCAACCCCGGTCGCTGAGGAACAAGATGTTGAGGAACAAGTTCTCACAGACCCGGTCAACGAATCGAGTTTCGTTGAGGAGCACAGAATAATGGGAGAAGAGGAGGATCGACCCACTGCAGAGATGCATTGATTGGAATCGTCCTGTGTTAATCAAGCTTTAATTGTAGGAAATGTAATATGAGATGGTTTAGTACATGGCATATCTACCTCTTAGATGTGGTAGCAGAAAATTTCCATCATATATGTATATATATATATATATATATATATGGTGGATTTGCTGACCTTTATATATCAACAAAGAGCTCCGATGATGAAGGTTGTCGGGGGTGGGGGGAGACCTTATAAGTGGTGAAACTTCGATTGGAGTAAAATCATTCAATCGAAATGTAGACCTTTCAATCGCAATCCACCGAGGTTTGAATACATTGTGCAATGAAATCAATAAACTCTTCTCCCGTAATTCTCTCGATCTCATGTTGACAATTCTCAGAAAGAGGAACTTCTTCTACCTTAATCAGTTGTGAATCGACCTCCAACATCCGACTTGTCATTTCGAGATACGAATATGGTGAATTTAATTGATTTATGGACAAATGTCGGCTTTCGCCACAGTTATAATGTAACGGTGAAAAAGCCACCATCCAATACTAGCCGCATATCTAGTTTGCAGCAGGCGCGTACTGGTGGTGTGGTTCGGGTTGTTCCAGTGAGCTTGTGATGCGGGCAAGGGACGGCATCTGCAGGCTGTATAGACTTTCTTCACAAGCGTAGTCTGAGGCGAATTTACATACACGGGGTAACCAAGGCACCCTTTTGACGACCAAAAAGTAGCGGCGTCTTAGACTTGAATCATCTGGAAACAGGCCAGAACATTTTGCTTGCCCTTGTGTTCGTGGAATTCTCCGCCCTGATGGATAAAAGAGTGGTTTCAACGCGTCCGATTCTGGATACTATAGCTGCCGTTCTGGTAGTATTCCCCATCCTGAGATTCATTATGAACACCGTTAGCGCGAAATGGGGCGTTACGCTACAGATTGCTTCGCTAGGTCCCCTGTGTTTCACGATATTTTCTTGTTTCTCTCCACCTCGAGTTGGTATGGCGGACTCGAAAACGTCAAAAAAAACTCAAAGAGCCGGGAATAATCCTCCTATATGGTCAGCAGTAATCGAGATCTATCTACTTCTCTTGGGAAAGAGTATACGTCGCCGTTCAGTATCGATTACCAGTGGATCTCACCGGCCCATAATCAGATACGTGGGGTCGACATGCGTTGGACTTTTGCTGTCAAAACCATCAAGTTGGCAGTTCCTTGTAAATGGTCTTTATTGGACTCAGTTTACTGCTTTAGACGAGGAGGGCCTGCTTGTTCTATACAATCTTACAAAACATTCGTTGTATCGTATTACAGCTGTCAACAAGGTTTCAGGAGACCAGGAAAAAATCATCGTTTGCACATCTTATGACGAATCTGACTCAAACATGCCTCAAGCTTTGAAAACAACTGCTCAAAATGCAGAGGATCAAAACATAGTAAAGATCTCGTCAGTGTCAACATCTTCTCATTTACCGCATGACTCCATTTCAATCCAGGGGTCCCAAAGACCAAGCATAGTGACACCTTCAGTGTCTTCTGCAGTGGCATCTCATCATCCTAGCCATCAACCTGCCTCATTTACTTCTTCTATTAGCATTACTTCTAACCCAGAAGGTCACCATATGAACGGAGACGTGAGCTCAGATCTTATGAGCAATCCGTCCTGGAGCAGCTCCCCATCACACCAGGAAGGAACTCTACTAACCGATCTTCAATGTCCTAAAGCGAGTTCTACATCCAGTAACGATTCGTCTGCATACCAGAGCTTCGGAGAGGATGTGTTGCCCCGTCCACGCAGACGATTCGACACTTACCAGGAAGCTGCATCAGGTGCTCAGAGACTTCTTGATTCGGTCAAAGCGCAGAATCGGAAAGCTCGGAAAGACTGGGCCAAAAAAATGGGTAACCTGCGAAGTGAGATTGAATCTCAGAACACGAAAATAGCTAGCAAGCGACGCTCAGATGAACGCACTCGTAAGCGAATTCAAGCCTTGAAAGATCGAGTAGTTCAGCACCGCATCGAGCTAGAGCAATTGACTAAAATGGAAACTATTCGTCAATCTCCTGAAATTGAATCGCTTGCCAATAGAGCTGAGCTGATTCAAAGAGAATTTCAATCTAGAAAGCAGGGATATGACGTTAGCGTGCGTATTTGGGCGGAATTGCAACGGTCGAAGCGTACTGAAATCTCCAAGTTGGAACAGCGCTGCGCTAAGTTGTCAGATAGAGTGGAGAAAGCTCGTCGCGAGTACCATGAGCGATGTACGCTGGCTTCCGAAAGAATAGATGGATACATTGATCATATTAAAGAGGAGCGCAGTAACCGAAAGGTCCGCAGGGTTCGCTTAGAGTCTGATTTCATAGATGCCATTCGAAGGCTTGACAAAGACTGAGGTTTTAGTTTTCAAAGTCAGGATTTTAAATATCACATAATTTAGGTACTTTCATTTTCTTCACCATCAGTCAAGGATATCTGCTTCAACATAGGCATATAGTTCAGCTGATTGGCAAGATCTGCTTTCCATATCTGGGTTCCGGCAACGACAAACCCCTGCCTTCAATGCTCGTAACCGCAACCACGGCCAGTGCTCGACGCTATGTTGGAACATGATGATGCAGAGTTAGAATTGTTTCTGCATAAAATAAATAAGTACGAGTCCGAGAAAAAAGCGGCAGCTAAACAGTGGAGAGATGCATTCTTGACCCTTAGTCGTGCGCGTCTCCAAATCGACCTCAACAGCCAACAACAGGATCCCACGGAGGCCGCATCGACTACTGTGCGCAGTGGTGAGTTGATCGCAACGGCCACAGGACCCTCTCCCAGTTTTGGGGGTGCTTGGCCACCTGCCGCTGTCAAAGAAGCTAGATGCCAGTTCCTTGCGGCTCTGGATCATGAGCTCCGGGCATCAGCGGCCGGGAAGGAGGCCACCCTGTGATGTTTTTCCCGTCTCATGTTACTCGATCCAATTCCATCTTATAGGTAGTTAGACGCATGATTAGTTGATCGCACTTTCCCAACAATATCTCACGTTCTGACGCTGCTTCCTGCTCCTCGGCACGCGCCAGCTTCAGGTCGGTTTCCAACGCCTCCAGATCATCGCTCACATTGTCTAATTCTGGCATGCTGTCAATGAGCGTTTCTATTTGCTTGGCCTTGGTGACAATGTCTTTTGAGAGCTCTTTCAGTGCCTCTTTGAACTGATCCTGTGGCGCAACCTGGAGTTGTGGGTCCTCGACTTTTGCCACGTATGCCGGCGACCCATCGGGTATTTTCAAGTCATGGTGATGATTTATATAATTCAGACTGGAGAAGAACTGAGTAACGAGCTGGTCCAAACTTGTTTGCAGCTGGCTCACCCTGTCCGACATAGTGCTGGTGTGAGACAGTACCCTGGCCCGCAGGCGCCAGTCCTTATGAGATTCCACAATGAGTGACTATACCATCTAAGGGAATTAAAACTGGTGAAAGTTAAAAACAAAACAGCGTAAACGTACTTGAAGTTGTTTTTTCTCAAAGTGGGAAGGAAGATAGATGGTGGAGGGCCCGTACATACAACATTCGGGTTACTATCATATCAATATTTCCAAACGTTTGACACGCCGATCGATCATGTTCTAATCTAACGTTTGCTATATAGCATAGAGACTAACACAGCGACGATCCGATTTTATTGTTCACTTGCCTCGCCTCTCTGCCTACTCCATTCTAGGCTACCACTCTGGCGCGGCAGTAAGCCTGCCGTCTTTGAGGCGAAAGAATTAGCACTCTCATAAGATGCTAACTCAGCGTTTTCGGCGATATCTCTCTCATACAACAGTACTTCATCTACTGGATCCAATTTTTGGCGAGCCGCAATAGTCAGCGAGGCCATCCGCTGTTGAAGATCCTGCTCAGAGACAAGTTCACGAGGCAGCGCCATTTCTGGGCGCCTTACATACCGTTTCGTTATGTCCTTTGCCCCCTGAACAGAATATCCCAAGACATACGCCATTTTCTTGCCCCATCCATCGGTGTAGATGAGAGGGTTGTCGAAAGCGGCCTCACAACTATCGATATGGATCCAACGATTCTTGTCGTTGGACCAGATTTCATTCCAGACATGATCTTCTGAGTTCCAAACGAATCTTGTATCGCGACCTAATGCTCGCAGCAACAGATGCATCACATTGCACCATTCTCCACATCGACCTTTTCTGTAACTCAATAGTTTCACACAATCCTGGTATCGAGGGAAACGGGTAAGCATTGGCTGCTTGCTATCATCCAGACAGTGTGAGCACGCCCAAAGTTCGGCAATATCGGCACCAAATTTCGCCTCCTCCTCATTAGATTTGACACGCCCCACGTGTGACATGAACTCTTGCGATCTGCAATTCTCACAATCGGGTGCGTTGACCCAACTAAACCACGATTTGAACCACTTAAGTAGGTGTATGATCAGCCTATCCTCCTCACAGTAATCCCATCCAATCTCTCCTTCCTTAGGCTCGACTGCTGCTGAATTTACAAGTTCATCTAAAGGGATCACCGCAATTGCCGCTTCAATCTTATCTTCATCCTCGTATTTATAGATTCCTTTTATTGCTTCGATGAACATAGCTAGTTTTTCATCTATCTGCAGAGGCCAAAAATTTTATCCCCCACTTCTATGGAGGAGGTACCACGACTGTTAAACAGGACCACCTTGACCGGGGCGGGTGGGACGTACACACATACTACGAAGAGAAGTCAGAGCCGGTCACGGGTCATGCCCACCGCACCGCTCTGCAAGCATCCATTATCATGGACATCGACCGTAGCCGGCTCTATGGACGACAATCCCTAAATAGACGAAAATAGTCAACATTTTATCATCACTGCGACTCAGCAGATGGATCTTTGGTCTGCCATTTCTATTTACTACTTTATGAGCATTTGGGATCTCAGCTGCCACCGATGCACTGAGAACGTGCCATCAGGATTTTTGGAACAAAGTACATGCACATTCTTTAAGAAAAAGTAATGATATTATCTCCAATCATAGAATTTTGTCGGGAGAAACCACAACTTCTTAGGCTCTGCCCCAAAGACTCCAAAAATTAGAGTTTTCACACTGTTCAATGCCAAATCTCAAGATATGACTATCGCATCACTTTAAGCAACATGCTTTGCATCTGTTTATTAAAGTCTTCGTTATCCTGAATAGCTCCAATATCGATATCTATCATGGAGGCTGCATCTGGGAGGCTTACTGGACATTACCTTTACTCCATATCCGTCGTGATAACATATTCCTGTGATATATCGGATCTTTAGGGGAGTGTTAGCCGACCTGAATGTCTGAGATCTTCAGCAGTAGCGAAGGAGAGAACATCGGTATTTAGTATTGATCGAAGATTAAACTCTCTGTAAGACTTCGAAATAAGGGAGACTTTGTTGAAAGTGAGTCCTTTACAAAATCGTTTGTTTAAATAGTATGTTCTTACCTGCACGTAACCATAAATCAACATTATGCCGATCGCAAAAAGCATTCTCAGACTAACAATTACCTTAATAGGTTATGGTCGTATATATATGAATCAAAACTGTAATAGAGCAGCGCCCAAAGAAGCACAGGTCTTGTTCAACGAGGAGGATAGTAAACAGGCTGCCGGCTCCCGACCTGCGGGTTAGCAGCAGCAGGGTTAAACATGTAAGGCATATGCATCATAGTGGGAGGAACTCCACCGGGACCCATTCCCGGAGGTCCGCTCGATCCAGTTATGGCACCTGGGCCCATCCCTGGTCCGTTAATGCTTTGCGCTTGTCCACTGCCCATTTGAGGAGCCATTGTGCCACCCATGTGACCCAAAGGTCCAGTTCCTGTCATGTTCATAGGACTGGCGCCCATAGGTCCACTGGGCATCCCAGGCATTGAATTAGCTACTACAGTGGGCATACCTCCGGTTTTCAGCTGCTGCTGAATCTGCTGTTGATGAGCGTCATCTTCGCTGGCATACTGGAGGTCTTCCTCTAGACCGAAGAGCCGGTTCTTGACGGTGAAAATGACTTCACCTAGGCTTCTAAGAATTTCGTAGAAGCACAGCGCAGTCAACCTAGAATCGGCACCCGCCGAGGACCAGGAAGACCCTCTAAAGAGCTGGAAATCCTCAGCGATCTCATGAAGGTAGTTTTTAGTACTGAGATTGAATGCCTTAACAAGCATCTTAACGTCCCATACTTGCGGGAAAAACCGCCGAACTAGCTCCATATAATCATCCTTCTCATTGGGTACGGCTGTATTAATCAATTGGGATACCAGCAATCCCAAATCGTAGCCGGAATAGAATGTGATCCAGTTAACCATCGGGTTCATTAGTAAACCCGACGAGGTCAGCGCTTCGAAAAAGTCGGCCAGTTCGATTCCGTCGGCTTGATGTCGACTCAAATCAAGTCCTGACTGTTTAACCACTTCAATACCCTCTGTGGAGCACATAGCGTCCTCTGGGTCAAATTTGAAGTTAAATTGCCACGTACCGACATGGTTCCCTCCAGGAGGAACGTTCCCAGCGGCATCAGTCAACGTCAGCCCCAGTTGCAACGGTTGTACCAGGTCTATATTAGATCGTAGTGTTTGGTAATGGAATTCCGCCGTGGAGTGGAACGTACCGATTGGTCGCGAGATGATTCCCGGAAACTTAACATCGATGGTAACAAAATTAAAGACAGGAATATAGTGGCGCAGCATTGACATATGGTACGCGAAGTTTCGTTTCCATACGTTGCAAACCTGCTCAGGACCTCCTAAATTCGTGGAACCGGATCCCGGCATAGCCGCCGCGCTGGCTGGAATGTGGCCAGACACGCCAGACATTTGGCCAGTGGGCCCTGTTGGAATGCCGTTGGGCAGCCCTGCAGGCATCTGGCTCGGTATGTTCGCGGGCATGCCTCGCATTCCCGCAGGAATCTGCGTCGCCATCTGGTTATTCATTTGTGAAGAGGGCATCGCTCCGGCAGGAGGCGCCTGGGGGTGACCTGCCATCGCCATCTGCGGGGGAATGCCCATCGAGGGATGAATTTGCGGGGTACCATACATGCCTTGGTTCATGGGCATCTCGACACCAGCTCCGTGCCAGCCGAACGACATTTAATAGTACAGGAGTTTTGGTGTGATCAGTTTGGTGGCTGATGTCATCGAGGAAGTAGTAACCAACAGCCACCACAGCATCTCATCACCACTCCCGGCTACGCTATTAGGTACCAAACCTCCGACCTTACCCCAACACTCTTTGCGGCGAGGACCAGTGAATGTGAATGTAAATTAGGTATGAAGCGTATCAAGGGACAAGTCATAGAAGTCAGAACAGAATGCTTCTTCAGGTTAAATAGAGTATATATTAAATTTTTTCTGCGATGCGTTCCTTCTTGGTCCACATTAGATAGTACCGTGCACGTTGTGACCGCCGGAAGCAACCACCACCTGCAATTTCTGAGAACCATTGAAGTACAGGGTCACCTTAGCCTTGTTCTCGACCTTGAGCTCGATCTCGGCCAAAGTCTTGGCGACCTTGTTTACAAGAGTGCGGACCTCATACTCCTCGTCCTCGCTGTCACCCCAGTCACTTTCGTCATCTTCATCATCATTGGCGCCCTCGGACTTGGGCTCAGGCTTATGAATGCTAGTCTCGATAACGCTCTCGATCTCAACGATCTCGACAGTGTCGCTACTCTTCAAATCGCTGATTTCAACCGTCTTCTTGGTAGGGCACAAAGTGTGGGCTCCTAAAATCTTCACAATGGTGTCGCCGATCTTCACACCAATATCCTTGGATAGCTGGACACCCTTGAGGTGATGGTCGATGACATTCAGCTCCTCGGCATCGAGACCAGCGATCAGGGAGCCCTCAATAGCACATCCACGAGCGATTAACTCATCGGGGTCGACAGCCTTTGTATCCTTACTGGGAGCAACAATGCGGGTGCGCTCGTCAAACAAGCCACTCACAACGTTGGCGAGCTTGGGAGTGAAGGAGACGCCACCAACCAGGAGGACCTCGTCAATCTTCAGGGGGTCGATTTGGGCCTTACTGAGAAGCTCTGACACAAACTCAGCAAACTTGGTGAAAACCTGGCGAGCAATAACCTCGTACTTGAGGCGGTTGAGACTTCCGGAGAAGTCAAAGCCACTGGCAACGCTATCAATGCCAAACTGGGTGGTTGTGGAATTGCTCAAAGTCTTGCGCATGGCCTCAGCCTCCAAGAAAAGCTTAGCAACAGCGCGGGGTTCGCCCAGAGGGTTGACCTTATATTGCTCCTCGAATTCGTTGGCCATATGTTGAAGAACGGCGTTATCAAGCAGACGACCACCCAACTTAGTGTTAGAGTGGGTGGCCAGCACAGTGTAAATACCAGAACTGACATTGATAACAGCAGCATCGGAACGGGTGCCGCCAAAGTCAGCCACCACCACGAGTTTATCCTCGTCGTTCTTGATATCGTCACGGCTGCTGTGAGCCAGTAGAGCCGCACTAAGCTCACCAATAACTTGCTTCACGGGGAGCCCAGCCTTGGCAGCAATGTCCACCAGAGACTTGCGCTGGGCGTCGGGGAAACCGAACGGAAGGGCCAGAACAACACCATCAATCTCCTTGCCAATATAGTCACGAGCAGAGTCATGAAGACGAATAAACTGACGCTCGACGATCTCAGCGGCACTCTTGAGCTCGCCGTTAATCTTGAAGGCAACCATGCCGTCAGGACCAGCCACGGGCGTGGCGGTGCGCTCGGAAGCCGTGGCATCAATCTCAGTGAAGGGCACCCCAACGTAGTCACGGAAAAAGCCCACAGTGTTGACTGAGTTACGGATAATCTGGAGCTTGGCCTGCAGACCGTGGAACTCATCGTCATGAGCATAGGAGAGCATGGACGGGATGGCCCGATCGCCATCTTGATTGGCAATGACCTCGACGAGGCCCTCCTTGATGTAAGCAATCGAGGAGGTTGTGTTACCAAACGACAATCCAATAACGGTTGACATGTTTTACTGTCTATTTCGTTGTTTGTGGTTAATAATAATCGAGAGTTAAAAAAATGCTGAACCGGAATTTTTCAACGGGATACGGGAAAGGGTTAACGATAGACACCTCCGAAACTAGCACATTACTGACAGTGCGCATCATGCCCACGAGCTGATTCTGCCGGTGTTTTCTCATACTAAAAACTGCTCTTTGTTCACAAATTTCATTATAGCCCACTTATATACTTATAAAAGATAGTGTATTCAAGCCTTGAAAAATTTGAAAAAAAAAAACTCAACTGGGATACGATGTATCATCAACGAAGCACAGTTCTGATAGATTGAGCTCAGAGTTTGGCCAAAACGGCGTCGGCACCCGAGACAGTCACCTCACCAGGATTCGGCTCGACACCTACATAAGTGACCTGACCATTGTCAACCACCAGGGCATAACGCAAAGTACGAACACCAAGACCCTTAGCGGTGGCATCCATACTTAGGCCGACAGACTTCGAAAAGTCAGCATTTGGGTCGCTGGCAAACTTGATCTTCTCGTCAAGATCGAGAACCTTGCCCCACGCGCTCAAAACGAAGGGGTCATTGGCACTAATGACAATGATCTCATCGACACCCTTGCTCTTGAAGTCTGACAACTGCTCACCGTAGGGGGGAATGTGGTTGGCCATACAAGTAGGGGTGAAAGCACCCGGAACGGACACAATTACAACCTTCTTGCTAGAGAGCTCCTTGTCGAGGTCAAGCTCGACGGGGAAGCCGCAAGACTTAACGTCTGCGGACTCCTTGGAGTAAGGAATGTAGCTGAACTTGACGCCTTTGGGGAAAGTGGAACCAACACTGAGAGAAGAAGACATTTTTTTATCTTTCAGTTCAATCTAAACGTTACTGGTATCAATTGCGCAGATACGAAGTTAGGAGGTCTTATATAGACTAGCAGAGACGTGGCCCCAAAAGCAACCGCTTCCGGCTGCAGCAACAACCCTCATCCACGGCACCTCATCGCTGAACGAGGGTCACCCTACTAGAGGGGCCAGCCCGTTCCCTAAACCAATTACGAAAGCGCCCCCACTGCTAGGTCCTTGCCTGCCTTGATGGACTTCACCAACCTCATAGCACTCAGTCTCAATGACGAAATGGCAGTTAGACAGGACACATAGAGGACCGATCGAGTGCATCAAATAATTGATACTCTATGTACACCCCCTTCACACCACAATTTGTAATTCCAGTAATTTATATGTGTGAAATGACCATTAATTTCCTTAATCTACAAATGTTCAAGTTATCGTATGCGATGTATCACTTCCGACGCCGCCATTGACCTTGACACGGACGGGTAATGTAGGCGGCAGAAGCCTGCCAACGTGCTAAAGTAAGCCCGGGACTTGAAGTAAAGACGCGCAGTCCGTGCTTGGTTGCTGACTCAGGAAGATCCAAGGCGATAAGGCTAGTTTACACTTCATCCCGTGACCTAATCACCGGGTATAGAAGGCGCCTGATTAATTATTCAACCACAGAAAAGGGACCCTGACTCAACGAGCTCATCATTAGACCCTCAGGAGCGCGCCGCCTGAATAATGGATATGGAGGCTGCTGGGTTCCGGCTCGAGATGCTTCTCGAGCCTTTGAAGTTTTTCGAACCTACGGTCCAACATGCAATGGCATCAAATGGCATCGGCTTGAAATCGATGTCTAACTCGACGGTGTCTCAGTTGTTGTGCGCTGATAGCTGCGGTTGGACCGCTATGGACGATTACGTGCTGACCCGCTGTTTCTTCCAGGGAGTCGTCTCACAGATCCCCACGTTGTTCATTTTGACTTTTGGTATCTTCACTTTGTTTTCCTTGCGTAGCAGAAAAGAGCTTACCCACTCTCCTCAGTCATCAGTGGCTAGGCAGCGGCTGCGATGGGCAACCCAAACAACTGGTACGATTGCTTTGATGGCATTGTTGGTTCTGGAAGCAGTTCACAATCATAGTGCTGTACACAGTGACAAATTGGATATCGGTACCGTTGGTCCACTTTTGCAAGTGCTTTCTTTGATTTTAGCATGGATGGTGGCGTACGTGGAATTGTTCAAGGCCACTAAGCCCAGTGGGTGCCTTCTTCTCTTCTGGAGTTCTTTTTTCTTGCTTCAATTGGTGCAAATCACTAGCTTGACGCCCAGCAGCCGTTACTCTGCCGTCTATGGTTGGGCACCATACTGGATGCAAGTTACCGGATTTCTTCTGAGCCTAGCTGTCTTCTTTTGTGAGTGGTACCAGCCCCGCCGCCAGCGTAGCGACGACCGGTATCTGAATCCTTACGACAGCGCAGATCTCATTTCTCGTCTGTTTTTCACTTGGATGACCCCAGTTATGCGTCAGGGATATGAGCATTACTTAACGAACGAGGATCTTCCTCAACTGGCTAGCGAAGATCGCACTGATACCTGCAATGAAAAGCTCGAGAAGTACTGGCGTGAGCAACTAGAGAAGAATCCCAAGAAACCTTCTTTATTCGTAGCTCTTCTGCAGTCCTTTGGCATGCGTTACTTCATTGGTGGTCTGTGCAAAGCTGGTCAGGATGCTCTCGCGTTTTCGCAGCCACAGTTACTACGCCTCTTGATTAAATTCGTGGCGGACTACACTGCCTCAGGTGGTGAGCTCCCCCTAACGCGAGGTTTGTATATCGCCTTCGGTATGTTTGCCGTCTCAGCTACGCAGACGCTTATTTTGCACCAATACTTTGAGCGCTCGTTCGGTACAGGGATGAATGTGCGTACAGCCGTCACTAATGCGATTTTTCGCAAATCACTTATCCTGTCCGGTGAGGCACGAGCTACTCGTACCACTGGTGATACGGTCAACCTAATGTCGATTGACACTACCCGGTTGCAGGAGGTATGCTCAAATGGCAATATGATTTGGTCTGGTCCGTTCCAAGTTTTCCTGTGCTTATTTTCGCTTTACAATCTAGTAGGCAAATCGATGTGGGTTGGTGTTGTGATTCTGATTGTACTGGTTCCAATTAACTCCCGCCTAGCTGGTAAGCAGAAGGATCTTCAGCGAACACAGATGAAGGACAAAGATTTGCGTACCAGATTGACTTCTGAACTCCTGTCGTCGATTAAGAGTATCAAACTACATGCTTGGGAAGATGCATTTCAGTCCCGCCTAGAAGATGTCCGTGAGAATCACGAACTACAAAGTCTTAAGCGAATCGGTTTCTTTAACGCAGGCATGTCCTATATCTGGAGCTTCACCCCGTTCTTGGTATCTTGTTCTACTTTCGCTGTATATGTTTTCATTGCGAAACGCCCATTGACTACTGAAATCGTGTTCCCTGCGTTGTCGTTGTTCAACATGCTGGCATTCCCTATGGCTGTATTTCCTATGCTCATCTCTAGCCTTATCGAAGCCAATGTGGCTCTGAAGCGTATCAGCGATTATCTCACTGGTGAGGAGTTGCAAAAAGATGCTGTGAAGCGTCTCCCTTCCGTAACTGACATCGGGGACAAGGCGGTGGTTATTGAGACTGCCACGTACGTTTACAAAAAGTCCAATGCCACTTCTGGTCCCTACGCTATCCACAATGTCAACTTCGTGGCCAAGAAGGGTGAACTCACTTGTGTTGTTGGGCGTGTCGGATCTGGGAAGACCTCGATGCTGGTCTCAATGTTAGGTGATACGCATAAAATCAGCGGGAACATTAGTGTTGCTGGATCGATCGCTTATGTTGCCCAGAACCCCTGGATTTTCAATGGAACAGTTCGCGAAAACATTCTCTTTGGATTGAAGTACGACGAAGATCTCTACGTTGAAACACTGGAAGCATGCGCTTTGAATGATGACCTAGAGATCCTCCCTGACGGTGATATGTCAGTTGTCGGTGAAAAGGGCCTTTCCCTAAGTGGTGGTCAAAAGGCTCGCCTTTCGCTAGCTCGTGCAGTTTATGCACGAGCTGATGTGTACCTTCTGGATGATCCCTTGAGTGCGGTTGATGAACATGTTGGCCAACACATTATCTCTAACGTTTTATGCAAGGACGGTGTTCTGTCCTCTAAAACAGTAATCTTGGCCACCAACTCTATCCCCGTCCTCCAGCATGCTGATCACTTAGCCTTGATGGATGCCAGCGAAATTGTTGAGCAGGGCTGCTTGCAAGATAACAATCCGCGCATCACTGCACTTCTAAATGAGTTCGGACGAAAGACCGCTTCTGCTTCAGCGGGTGATTCTACACCCCCGTCCAGTGAGGGAGCTTCAGCCACTCCCTCTGAAGTTGAACCCCTCAGTTCTAACTCTGGACAGGAGGAAACAGATTCAGGCACTGATATCACTAATGATGAGGAACCCCAGGCGCTAACTGAAACCAACGGTAAGCGTGTACGCCGCGGCTCTGGTCGACGTCCCTCTATTGCTAGCTTGTCTGCCGAAACGCCACTTGATGTCCGCAAAGAGCACGTGGAGCGAGGCAAAGTATCATGGGAGGTGTACAAGGAGTACGCCCGTGTCTGTGGGGTGCCCAGAGTTCTTCTTTTCGTAGTAATGTTATTCTTGTCGACAGGGTTCTCAGTTGCGGGTAACGTTTGGTTGAAACATTGGGCTGACGATAACGCAAAGAGTGGTGATAATGAACATGTTGTTTGGTATCTGTCAATCTATGCAGTTCTTGGAGTTGTGGCTGCTATCCTGTCAGTTTTCCAAAGCATTTTCGTCTATGTTTATATTGGTATACATGCCGCACGCCAGCTTCACGAGAAGATGCTCTCTGCTGTCATTCGAGCTCCGATGTCTTTTTTCGAGACTAACCCATTAGGACGCATTGTAAACAGGTTTAGCAATGATGTGTACAGGGTGGATCAGACTTTGGTACGGGTTTTTTTCATGTTGTTCAACAATTGCGTCAAGGTTTCGTTCACAATAATCATTATCTGCTATAGCACGCCCTCTTTCCTCTTGGTGGCCGCTCCCTTGGCATACTTTTACATCTACTATCAGCAGTACTATCTGCGTACTAGCCGTGAGCTCAAGCGATTGGACAGTGTTTCCAAGTCTCCAATCTACAATCAATTTCAAGAGACTCTGGACGGTATAGCAACTGTGCGCGCCTTCGGTGCAATAGATCGCTTCAACCATCGAAACCGTTGTTTTATCGACATCAATAACCAAGCTTACTTCCTTTCATTAGGGGCTAACCGTTGGTTGGCTGTGAGGTTGGAATTGGTAGGTTCCATCGTGATTTTTGCAGCTTCTGGCCTGGCTGTTTTGGCTCTTCCAAGTGGACGCATTAATGCTGGCATGATTGGATTGGCCCTCAGTTACGCCTTGCAGGTGACGCAATCTCTCAATTGGATCGTGCGTATGACTGTCGAGGTCGAGACCAATATTGTGAGCGTTGAGCGCATGATGGAGTACTCTCAGCTTACATCAGAGGCGCCTAGTATTATCCCTGATCATCGTCCTCCTCGGGACTGGCCTCAGAACGGGCACGTCGTGCTAAAGGACTACTCTACGCGATATCGAGCGGAGCTACCCCTCGTACTAAAGCAAGTTAATCTGGATATCAAACCTGGTGAGAAGATTGGTATTGTTGGACGCACTGGGGCAGGAAAGTCTTCGTTGACTCTGGCGCTGTTCCGATTGATTGAAGCCAGTTCTGGGCATGTAGAAATCGATAATGTGCATACTGATCTCATTGGCCTCAAGGATTTGCGTTCGAAACTGAGCATTATCCCTCAAGACTCGCAACTCTTTGAGGGATCGGTGCGCGAAAATCTGGATCCTGCTCGTTTGTACTCTGACAATGAACTTTGGAGATCTCTTGAATTGTCCCATCTCAAGCATCATGTTACCACAATGGAAGGTCAATTAGATGCCAAAGTCAATGAGGGAGGTTCTAATTTAAGCTCTGGTCAGCGCCAACTGCTTTCATTGGCTCGTGCCCTGCTTACTGATTCGAAGATCTTGGTCTTGGATGAGGCTACCGCTGCTGTAGATGTTGAAACTGACAAAGTTGTGCAACAAGTTATTCGCAGTGAGTTCAAGGATCGCACGATCTTGACAATTGCTCACCGCTTGAACACTATTTTGGATAGTGATCGTGTGGTAGTGTTGAGCTTTGGTGAGGTTAAAGAGTTTGATTCTCCCGAAAAATTGTTGCAAGATGATAAGTCAATGTTCTACGCTCTGAGCAAGCGTGGCGGTATTGTGTAATCATCTTGTAACGGATCTAGAAATGATGATATCAATGAAATAGATTGCTTTTTAAGGAATATCGATTATATGCAGACACGTACGGCCTCGTATGTTTTGTTCAGAGTAGATTATTATTTCATATTTTCGTGAGAAATTACTGATGGGCTTACTATTCAATTTAACATGGTTATGGAATCAGAGGGGACAGGAAAGGGAAAACTCTTCACTAAAAAAAGACGATACTAAAGCAACCAGGATGCACCTTTGTCATTTCAAGCAACCAAAATCTGGATAAGATGCTGGACTGCAGGCTTGCCTTCATAGAACTCGAGACGATTGTGCTTCATAATGGCAGCTGCATGGGCCATTGGTGTCGTAAGAATACTGAGATAAAACTTCTCGAATCCGAGCTCATCGAAATGATTGACAATGCGACGCATTACAGGGGTTAGCGGCAATCCAGCTTCATCGGCTACTGATGGTTCTGGATCTACAATGCTATGCATGCTTTCAACCATATTGTCGGCAGAAGTTTCCAGCATCTCCTGAATCTCGAGGGTAGGTGGATGCCAAGTTCGAATTTTGAATGCACAAAATTGGTAACTAGCATTGATAAGAAAAGCGCAGAACCAAAGTGGGAGTACCACAACAATACGTGTTGATATCCATACTAGCTTGCCGAGACGCAAAGATCTCCGAACGATCCAAGCTTTCAATTGTTGCCAGAACCCTGGCTTGAGGTGGTCCCTGTGAATAGAATCTCCGTTTTTGCTATCTCTGTCACTTTTGGCATCACTGTTTTCAAACTGAGGTTTCTCGCTTTGCAAAACCACAGGCTCGTATCCAGAGACGAATGGTCCCTTCAGTTTTGTTAGATGCCTCCCAGAATACGGATCATTCGAACTTGCACTTGCTGTATAGAATTCGCATCTCCGATCATTGGTGATATTTGCGTAAAGAACTCGCCGCCGGAAGCGGCTGAGAGCGTTGGCCCATATGGTGCGAGGCTGCGTCAAATACAGAAACAACGGTTTTTGATGAGGCTGATCCTTGTCCTGTAAAAATGCCTGGCGAGAGGTTCGGGCCATTGACCATGAACCAATGAAGTTGAAAATACGAGCTCCCAAGGATCTTCCAAGGACGTTAACCCCAACGTGGGGACTGCAAGTGGTCACGAACACGCGCGCCTTAATCTGAGGGTGACCGGCGTATCCGCTCTGGGCGAAGACGCCGCGTGACTCCAGTATACCGATGGCATAGCGTGCCATCAATCCACCCATTGAATAACCCACGATACTCAATTCATCGATTTTAATGTCACGCTGGCCCAATTGAGAGATCACTGCACTCACCTCATCAGCCACGCGGACTCCGCAGTTATCAATTCCGTCATAGGTAAAATACCCCTCGTTACTATGTGTACAATACACAATTCCCTTGGCAGAATCCAATTGAGTGTTGTCGAGGGTTTCGACGCTGGAACCTGCCCTTGGGTCATACTTCACGTAACCTCTTGTGTTCAACTGATCGACTATATAGTTGAAGTCAGAGGTCCTCCCCCACATCCCATGGATCAGGATTATCAAATGCATTGTTGATCCCTGGTGCTAATTGCTTGGGTGCAGATTTACAGCAGTCGCGTCGCAGTGGTCCGGCTGGTGTGATATCAGCTTGAAAGGTGGTGGTGGTGATGAGCCGTGCGGTAGAGGGCGAGGGGTGGGGGCGACGTGCGATAGTCGCTGTGATTACCGTGCTATGCCCACAAACGTCCCGTGCCCAAAAACTGTCGATGTAAGGGTCACGTAAACCAGTCTGATCTGGTATTGCAGACCGTTTTCATAGCTGATCAACCGGCCATTTGTGCACAGACGGAAGGATCACAAGGAGAAGGACTCCTTGATTTCCTAATCCTGGCATGTGATAGAAGAACTGAGATATCCATGCATGGCTAATACGCTGTAACCTTCAAACGAATGATGTTGCTGTTAATTTGATTAATTAAAAAAAAATATAATTCATTTAGACGGTAGTCGACCTGGTAAATTGACATCTCATATCAGTGGTAACGACTCTCAGGCTCGCCGCATAAGGCGATCGATTAGGCTTCGCCGGCGAGCATGTCCTTTCTTGAGGCTTGAGGCTGGCGGAGATGACGGGATCGCCATCGTACGTTGGGTCAAGGAGCTATAGCCTGTCAATTTCAACTTGGTCTCATAATCCTGGTGTTGCTGAGGGTCAGCTATCGCCAAATTCGAGACCTGCTCGAATGAGACGCGTGGAGACCGCGAAGGCGATCGCGGCGGCGACGCTGCGAGGGGAGGCGTGCTATCAGGACTCTCGCCTCTAGAGGGGTAACTTCGCGGACTCAATGATGAGCTGGTCTTAGGCATCGAAACCGGTCCTACGTAAGAGATGCTTCGTTTCTTCTCACGCAGGGATACGTTGGAATACTGCGAATGAACTTGGCTTTCCGGGTGGTGTCGGGGACTGGCAGGTGAATGTCGGCGTGAAGACGTGAGACTGGTGACAGAATTAGCTTTTTGTAGAATAGAAACGGGCCTCCGTAACGGAATTGAGTTTAGTGAAGCAGACTCGCTATCTCTCTCATCATCCTCGTATTCTTCCTCAGGCACGGCACCCATAATGCTCGAGGTTTTCGAGAACGGGGATTCAAGAATCGCCTCCGATGTGCCACGATGCTGAAATGAGCAACTAAGTGCTTCATCCAGATCGATTGTGGGTTCCGTAGGCGATTTATCACGTACCATCTCCCCAGAATTACGTGGTGTTACCAATGGGCTATCTCCAGCGTAAGATGAAGAGAAAGCCGCTGAAGCAATGGGAGTTGGCGAGAGAGATTGTCGTTGTTGATACGCATCAGAAAAAGGTTCAAGATGATTGTGGCCTGGGACAATGGTAGCATCTGCATCTTCAGTGGGTGACCCCTTCGGTGACAACCGAGGTTTTTCCGTATCCAAGTCGACGCTCTTCCTGAATAATTGGGCAAAAGACCTACGTTTACGCCGTTTTTCTTTTCTGGTCTGCTCATCGGTTTTGGCCGATGAAACTAGAAGTGAAGAATCAGCGGTGTTGTGTGACATTTGTCGAGAGTTTTGTGGAGATTCACGCTGGGGGGGTGCATCCAAAGGATGTTTCTGGCTTGGCTTGGAGGTGAGAGACAGTACTGGTGGTGGCACCAACTGGCCGGGCTCGCCCAATTGGCGCCGAGGGGACGGAGAGTTGATAAAGGACACACGGCTCATAGAATCAGGTCTTGGAGACTCCTCACTGCCTTCTTGGGACATATTTACCGACAGCGGCTGAAAAGACGAGGGTCGCATCAACGGGGTGTGAGGTGCGCTCAATAATGAGTTAGAAAAGCTCTTGGGGGAATCATTATACGAAGTGCCATTGCTGCCAATGGATGGACTAGAAAAAGTGTTTGCGGTGGGCATCTGCGGAGTCAGCAGAGTGGCCAACTCAACTGCACTTAGATCCTCCGACATTGCAGCACTCCGCCGATGCATATGTTTCTTAGGGCGCGATTGCGGTGAATAGCTGGCTGGTCTCCCTTCAGCACTGGTCCACTGCCCGAAACCATTCACTGTAGGAGGAGCAGAACCCACCAACATTGACGGTGCCGATACATTGTTTTGAGGCGCTTCTAGATGTTGGCTAGACGAACGCGTAGAAGGAAAGCTAAAATCCGGATTGATTTCACTCATGGCTTCCTCGTGATGAATTATTGTGATACTTTCAGGTGAAAACGTGGTTTTTTGTCAAAGTCGTTGAATTGGCAGTCACTTCTCTCTAACTCGAGGGTGATTGCAAAAGTGTTTCGTTGGATTGTAGGGCGTAGCAACAAAAATCTGCTTGGATCTGCTTCTGCTTAAAAGAATGAAGATAGTTGGTGAAGAACTGTCGAATCAAAACGACAATTAAGAAGCAGTCAACTCAGACGATATTTGCCTACAGTTATCGTCCACTTTTTGTGTTTCGGTGACACGGTGTTTTGGTTCTTGCCGTACAGTCTCTGTCAACGAGGGGTCGAAATTACGAGAGTGCCGAGGACGCACAACGGATCTTCGCAATATTTAGCCTAACAACAGAGAAGTATCGTGCAAATATTACCAAATTGACTGGCTGCCAAGCCCGAGCAGGGTTTCGACGAATCCGTTTGCTTTTTGTCTTTGAGAATGACGGAACTAAAGGGAGAGAGGGCTTCGAGAGAAGTGACCTCCTGCGCTGCTGACACACTGTTCCACTTGTGGGTCACTGCATCAGAAGGGGACGCCATCTGGGCCAAGGGTTCCATGGTTTCTTGGCTTCTACGGAGCTAGATCTCGGTCCCCACAATGATCTCTCCACAAGTCCCTTTGCTTCATTCCACTGAAGACTTTACAGCTGATGATGTCAATGTTCTGTTGTAATAAAACTTGTCATCAGTAAATTTGACCGTGCTTCATTTTTCCCATTTTCTTTGGCTGTATATTCATAGCGCTGTCCCCTCCCCAACCTTAGCGGCCCGACTTACGCGATAAATTTAGCTTAATAGACGGCAGGTGACCGGAGCACATGGGTAAGGCTAAACCATAGTGGGAGCTAAAGGCGCACCGCTTCACATATTTTTAGGCGGGCGACAGTACCCTAAACCGTGTTTGTGTTTAGGGCCGCAGTCTTGCCGAACGTAGGCGCCTACCATCCCGTTAGGCATACGTGTAACGTGTTGTTGTCACAAGCAGATTTTTGCAGTGCATTACACGCAATTGGCTGTTACTTTGGAGTGTAGTAAGCGTTTGAGAATATATATCGTCTTTATGCGTTCAAAACATACAATAAAATCAGGGTGATCTCGAGTGATGTGACCATATTTAGCGATCACACACGATGTTCGGTAGTTTTGCGAGCTAAATGAGGATGACCTTATGGAGGTTGTTGAGCTGGTGGGCCGCAGAAGCTTGTGGTCCAGGGGATGATGACAACATCAACCCTGCATCCTTTCTGCGCCAACCAACCAGGGCATCCGGATTTTTTCCATATACGTCCCGTACAAGCCTTACAGGGCAAGTACAGTACTCACCCGTCACTTTATGTAGCCTCGATATTTTGCATACACGCCTTATATGCCTCCCGATTTCGAAAGGTCGAACGCAATAGAATAAGGTAGAGTAAATGTAGCTCACAGTCTTAAAGTTTTCATTGTGCTAACCTAATTGCGAAACGAGAACCTGGTTGATGATCGAAACTCTCGAGGACGATTGAGATATATTTAGATCATGGCTCCCGATCTCTCTTCCCCATAACCTTGCGACAATATCTACTGAATGACTGAGAAATATCCAACCTAATGACGATGATGACATTATTAAGATTTTCGATGCTATATTAGATTGTTGATTCACCTTATAGTGTTAATTGGATTTGTTATTACTCAGTACTTAGAACAAAAGAAGAGCACTGATCTAGGCAGTATGTAGGTCATTCCCCCCCCTGATCACAGAGATCAGACACTCTCTCTGTCCTAAGTACTACAAATGCTACTAGCAGCATTCGCCATCTTCTCAACTTTTGTTCAGACGTCGACCAAAAGAGTGTACCTTGTCACAAGCTAATAAACTTACAATAGCTGAATGAAGCTCATTTCGTAGTTCTTTTTCGAATAAAATATCTTAGTTGCAAAAACGCAAACGATTTGAACTTACATTCTCGTTGGAGGCGGGCGGGGGTGGAGGTTACTTTCCTATTGATAAGGCGCATCATGGTGGAACTGACGCATGAGTTCTAAACATATCAAGGGACAAATAAGGATCGAAGATAGGAGAGGGCAAGCCCAACGGTACTACGGCCGTTGATGTAACCCTAGCCCTATTGACTTCCGCCCTCGTTTGTGGGTAATGCGCCTACCAGAGCAGGACCACGGCAAGGTTGACCCACGTACACACGCCATAGGCTACCCGGCTCCACACTATAACCATCGAACCCATCCCCACATTCCACCATATTGAAATGTCATTTGCGATTGACCTGGGCGAATACGGCCCCGATTTAAAGAAACAGTACGAGAGCGTAATTTCTTCGGATCCCGAGACGACGTGGACAGTTTTCGGGTATGATGGCTCGGGCAATGCTCTAAAGCCTTCTGAATCAGGTTCAGGCGAACTCGACGATTTTGTCGAGGCATTTGATGACGCCCAGATCCAATACGGTCTGGTTCGTGTTGAGTTCAATGGAGTCAACAAGATAGTCCTCGTTGGTCACGTTGGTGAGAACGTCAGTGGCCGCAAACGGTTGGTTTTCAACTCCCACATGACAGCGGTTGCTAGGGAGTTTGCGGGTCATCACATTCAAATTACCGCCTTCAGCTCTGACGAGCTCACTCCGAGGATCATCATGGACCGTGTGAATGCGGCCGCCGGATCAAAATACGTCGGCTCGACCCAAAAGGCTCCCTCCACCAAACCGCGATATGTCAAGGCCGATGACGGTGCTGATGAAGACGACTGGGGTGAGGTTGCTCCGGTGAAGGAGCGCGAGCTCACTCATGGCTCGGCCAGTGGCTACAAATCGTCGGCCAGAGATGAGCTGCAGTCTTTCCGCAAGCATGGTTCGGCTAGTGCGAAAAAGCCAGTGCAACCTTTGACGGTTGCCGATGACGAAGACGAGGAAGCCCGCAGCGATGAAGCGGACTCACCGGCTGGGATTTCCGGACTGAACTCGGGGACCTCATATAAGCCTGTTGGCAAGATCGATCTGAAGGCTATTCGGGAAGAGGCTAAGCATTCCAAGTTTGCCGACGCCCGAATCGAAAAGATCGAGCCCTCGTACAAGCCTGTAGGCAAGGTTGATCTCAAGGCTATCAGGGAACAGGCTCGCAAGGAAAAGCAGCTAAAAGCTGAGAGGGAATCGCTGAAGCCCGCGGCTTCCCGAGATGACGAAGTCCCCAAAAAGGCACCCGCTCCTGTGCGTCACGACTCTGACGATGAGGAAGACACAAAGCCAGTCACCAAGAAAGAATTCGCTAACAATGCGACAGAAAGCCATTATTCTGCCCCAGACCACAGAGCTGAGTACGGCGCAAAGTCGACTCAGTCGAAGGGCAAACCTCTCTCCAGGTCCGGTGGTGACGATGATGATGAGCCCCGGTTCTCCTCTCTTTCAGAGAGAATGAAAGCCTTCCAGGAGAACCTCAGCGGAGCCAAGCCTAAATTCGATGTCAAATCGACCCCGAAATCGACGCCTTCAAGGCCAGTCTCAGCGGCCCGGTCATCTCCGGCCCCTCACAAGCCATCCTCAGAGCGAGCACCTGACTTCGAAGACCAGGAGGAAGAGGCGCCGCTCTCTGTGGCTGCGCAGTTAGCTAAATCTCGCTTGTCCGGTAACGCGGAGTCCATCGCCAGCAACGATGACGTGAAATCAGCGAGACAGGCCAGTTACGGAGTCAAAAATGACGAAAAGAAACAGGCCAAGGAGAGACCCGAGGATGGAGAGTCCCAGGCTGCCGTGTCCACCTTCGCCGCTCGTTTTGCCAGGAAGTCTGAGGAGCCGGAGAAGGCCAATGTAGCAGAGAAGAAGAAGGAGGAGGAGGATACACCCCCCGCCCCTGCTCGGCGCGTCCCACAGCCGGCTGCTGCCGAGCCCCCTGTTGCTCCCCTGCCTCCTCGACGAGCTCCAGAGCCCGAGCCGGAACCTGTACAGGAGGAGGAAATGGAAGTCGGCCTGGTAGCCATAGTCATCCAGGAGTACACCAAGGATGATGATGATGAGATCACTTTGATGCTGGAGGAAACCATCACGGATATTCAGAAGGTGGACGAGAACTGGTGGATCGGCAAGAACTCTAGTGGTGATGTTGGCTTGTTCCCGGCTGACTATGTCAAGGTGAATGGCGAGAATAAGGGTTCCAGGAACGGCAAAGCCGCTGCCGCCTCTGTAGGTGATGATGAAGAGGAAGAGAAGATCGCAATCGCTCTATACAGCCACGAACCTAATGAGGAGGACGAGGACGAGTTGGCGTTTGCTGAGAATGAGAAGTTGGTCATTCTGGACTTCACCAGTGATGACTGGTGGACTGGGCGAAACACCAAGGGCGAAGTCGGTCTGTTCCCGGCCAATTATGCCAAGTTGCAGTAAAAGTCCCAAATGTAAGACATGTATCCTGAAGTATTTTTAGATAAACAAATTAACTAGCGCTTCATTGGACAGCATCTTGCCTTATGCAAGTTGAGACCTTATGTTGAGGTTATGCTGGCAACCATTGCCGCGAAAAAGTCTAGGACGCCTTTTCCTTCCGAGCCGCGGTTGTTTCGGTCAACAATAATGCCGTGCGCATTGATCGACGGAAGCCGTACGGCATACTTCATCCATGGTAGTTGATTGAGGTTGTGAATATTCACCTTGGTTTGGGCTGGCAAATCCAGACTGAGGGGGCATGATTCAATGAGTCCCGCGAACCCCGGGCTCGGAAGACCCAGTTGAGAAGAAGCGCTAGTTTTAGATCCTACATCGACAACAAGGGGCATTTTTCGCGATGAAACAGCATGCTCCGTGCTTTGCGAAAATTCCACCGAGCTTTGACGAGAAGTCAGTTCTAGGGCCTCGGCCACGGCTTCCCCTAGACTACCCATCAGTTCATCTCCCATGCTGGATCGACGCGCATTGGGCTTGTCACCTAGGACGCCTTCCTTAATCTGATCTGGGGCCTCTTGATTAATGTGCTGATAAAAAAAAGCGCCAATTTTGGATCGTTTCACGTAGCGGATTAAGGTCGTCAACAGTGTTACACTACTCATGATAGTCACCAGAATCACCAAGAACATCGGGAGTAATATAGATATCAGAATCAGTTTAGCCCATTCGGCACAAGTCCTACGAGGACGCTCTGTGGGGACTTCGCGCCAAGTTGAGTTTCTCAGGTCTACAAATCGCCAGTCCGAGTGCCTTCGGATCTCTACGTGAGAGCGGTGCCGAAACGGGTCTACGGTTGTAATGTAGGAGGTCCAAAACGGCACTGTTCTGTCGCGAGAGGAGTTGGCAAACAACATCAGGTGAGAGAACCGCCGCAACGCTTGATGATACCGCAGTTCCGGATCAGCCAACTCCGTCAACAAGTCGTTCACACCGAACAGATCTTGCCCACTGACGCCGGTGATTCTCGATCCAACAAAATCAAAGAGCTTTCCAAACCATGACGGATCGGGGAACCTCGTTCCCACATGCGGGGTAGCAAACGTGGCAAATACAACCGGCTCAATTCGATCAAACACGCCGGCTTCCCCCAGCATTCCTGCGAGATAGCGGCCACAGAGACCCCCCAACGAGTAGCCCACAATGGAGAGACGGGTGGCGCCCGTTTTGCGCAGCTGCTCGTACAATTCACGCTCGAGTTTGTGGGCATTGGCGATGACGCCGTCAAACGTGCCCACTGCAGACATGCAGGTGGCGCGGTGAACTGTGGTGGTTGAGCCGTCCAAGGCTTTGTTTAGGCTATCGGCCATGCTATTCAGGTGGCCCGGGTTGCCGAACAGGCCATGAATCAAGAATATCAAGTGCATTGATGCCTCAGGCGTCTTCGAAACAGCACGAGTGTCTAAGTTTCTATCAATTTGAGCCCTTGCCTACCGTATATAGTTATATGCGGCCCTCCAGAGCTAGTTTTAACTGTGAGGGGGTTGGCCTTTGTGGAGTACTTATGGCACGTAGATTAGCAAATGATCAATATACAGGTGCAGACGATCTGTGCGTAAGGGTAATTGAACTTTGGGAGGTGCACTTCCCTGGTAAGGGTTCCAAGGGCTCTCGTGCTTAAGTTAATTTACTAACTCGAACTTTCGTGGCTGCTAACAATCGGCCCACGCAAACGGTTGCGGTGAGGCAGGTTGGGACTGCGACTGACAGTATATTTGCCCGATGTTTGTTGGCAAGGACTTTCTATCGCGGAAACCGCCGCCAAATTACAAACCCGGGGTCGGCCGCGGGGCAGTAGGGTTCAGCACGACGGCGGAGCGAGGTGGTTTGCACAATGGCGGCGCAAATGCTGTACCTGGTTTCCCCCGCAAGCGAGCATCGACCAGCGCGGGTGACAAGGAAACCCATGCTGTAGACCCACAGCGATTCGTTGATCCGGACGAGGAGGCCGATGCCATCTATGCTGCCGTGGAAAAACGCCGCCAGCGGAAGAAACGCCAGCTGGTCGGACCGACACAGCCCTTGGACTCCACCCACGTCATCCCTAAAATGAATAAAAATCAGCAAGTTTTATCTCAGGTCTCAATAGACGAATGGGCACACATTCCTGAGGCCATGGACACCACCAAGACTCATAAACGCATACGCGAACAAGAACAGCAACTCAAGAGAACTTACACCGTGGACTCGCGAGTACTTGACCAATTGAGCAGTACCAGCTCGGCACATGACCAGGACATGGATCTGCGCAAGCGCGAGTCTCTGCAATTAATGGTGCGTAAACAGCCGCATAATGCTGCCGGATACATCCAGCTGGCCCTACTGGAGGAGAATCTATTGCGCGTTTCCACAGCACGCAAAATCGCAGCTCGTGGATGCATTAAAATTCCCGAGAGTGAACAGTTATGGCTGCTAAATATTCGCTTGCATTCTACAACCGCCGAGGGTAGTAGCACCGGGGCTGAGTCCCGCGAAATCGCTATTCGGGCCGTCAAGGCATTGCCCAATAGTGAGCCGCTTTGGTTGGAGCTGATTTCGCTAGAACCAGCCAAAGCCTACAAACTGAAGCGAGTTCACGACGCACTCAGCCAACCCCGGTTAATGAAGAGTGAGGCGCTGTGGATTCTCGCTGCTGAGTTCGAAGTAGAGAAGGACACCAAGGTGGAAGTGCTAGAGACTGCTTTGCAGATGGTCGATACTCCTTCATTGTGGCTAAAGCTTGCCGAAGCTGTGAACTCCGCGGGGTCACACGACATGCAGTCCAGCCCGCAGAGAGAGGTTCTAGCTAGGGCTCGGAAAAGTCATCCCACTAATGAAGAGCTTTGGATCCAGTCCGTAAAGTGCGATGATTCCCTTGCTGAGGCCGCGGTTGAGGCCTTGTCTCGAGAGGTCTGGCTGAACATCTTGAAGACTTCCGACCTGGGGTCCTTGATTTTGCCCTTCTTGAAACCCACCAGTCATGAATTCGCCGCTTTGCTACCAAACAAGTCTAATTGGGGCTATATGGCCCACTCAGAGGCCATATGTAATACCCTGCTGATGGAAAACTCTTCATTGTTCGACGAAGCATTAAGACTTTATCCTCACAGTGAGCTCATTTGGAATACATTCTTGAGACTGAATTCTGCGCAGCGACTCGAAGAGTATATCACACATGAAAAGGTGTCTCCACCTGCGAATATTTCGCGACGTATCGCTATGGCCTTGCCCCCTGGTGATCTCAAATCTGAGTGGCTTGATCAACACAAGAACCAAGACCCACATCTATGGGAACTGTACATATCTGAACATAGTGGGTCCCAAGCACAACTAGTTGAAGAAGGGTTGGCGCAATGGCCCGAGTTTGCCCCATTTTATGCCTGCAAGGCGAGGTTGATCCCCGACAGGGACGAGGCCAAGCACTTCTTGAGAAGCCATTTCTCAGCAGTGGACGATTCGACTACACTTTGGCTCACCCTTGCCGAACTAGAGACCAGTGCCGTTCGTCGACGCGCTATCCTCACTCAAGCCACGACTGCAGTGCCACAAAGTCCCGCACTTTGGCTGGCCCGCGTCGATCTAGAAAGGCAGCATCAGAGACCGGTTGAGCATCTGATTTCAGAGGGATTGGAACACAACCCAGGAAACGGCTTGTTATGGGTGGAAGAGTTGAAGCAAACACCTGCTAATGGCAAAAAAAAACGACTAGCTGATGCGATGAAGGCTTCTAAAATGAGTTGCGAAGTCCTGCTATATGGCGCGAGATACTTTGAGTCCATCAATATGCTAGACAAAGCGCAGCAGTGGAATTCAATGGCAGCTAAGTCGGGCGACACCGATAAATAAAATATATCTTTATATCAGAGGGTGTCGAATTTACAACACTTCTGTTCCCCCTCCATAGAGATTTGTAGAGGGGTTCTTGTTTCTGCTAAAACAATTGATTTATCACAAATCCGATCCAGAGGCTTCACGATACCAGCGCAAGGTGCGGTCCACGCCGGCGGTCACGAAGCCGGCGGGGGCGCCTCCAATTATGCTTGTACGTTCGGGTACCCATGCGCAAGAAAATAGTGGTGAGTTCGAGTCGCCGGCGGTGAATATCGCGTCGCGCGTATCCAGAGCCCAGATCTTTGCTTTGCCGTCGCCCGCGACGCTCAGCAATCGTTCACCCTGGTAGTCGAAGTCTATGCCATAAATGAAGGAATCATGGCCCAGAAGAGAGCCCAAATAGCTACCTCCCGATAGGGTGAACAGAGCAATCGAGGAGTCGCCGGTCACAGCCACCATGGTAACCTGGTGGTTGAATTTGATGCTCCGAGGCCGGGAAATATGCGAGGGAAGCGTGTAAGCAACGCGGCCCGTCTCTACAGAAAACACTCGAGTTTTGCCCGAGTCGTAGCCCCCAGCAACGTACTTCCCATCGGAAGAGATTTCCACACATAAGCAAGGCAGGCGCTTGACATCTATAGAGCTAATGGGCTCACCCAGCACCACCACCACTTCGTCAGTTACCAAATTCACCACCGTTATATCACCTTGCAGTGTGCTTACCGCGGCCAGCTCCCCCGCCACGGCGCAACCCCACGCACCTTTAAGACCGGCAGTGGAATTGGTCACTCCCAGTGGTCTCTGCTCTTTCAGATCATAAGCCAGGACCGACCCGTCAAAGGCAACCGCTACAGCGTAGTTTCCGGCAGCATCCACGGCCAAATGATGGATTCCGGAGGGTATCGGCTCCATAGTGAGCACGGTCGGCGTCTCACTGGGTTTTCGGTTGTCCCACATAGTGATCACGCCATCACCGGACCCCGCTACGGTGAAGCGAGGGCATGTGGCAACGGCATAAATGTCACTCAGATGCGCTTCCTCGACACTGAACGTGGCAATAAATGGAGTTGTCATTGGGCGTCCTTACCGAGCTTTTATTGAGCAGCTGTGTCTAATTCTATGCTGGTACGCTTGGCTGGGAGGGTGCCTGTGCTTGGAATTATGGAGATGGGTTGGGGCAGGAAGAAGACTCACGCAACTTTCCGCATTGAGGCACGACTTTCTCTACTGGTGATGAAAATACCAATGTTTTTCTGAGTGTTTAAAGCCATACCAAGCCATCACACGACACTTTGCGAGCACTTAATCTACTAATCGTAACCGATTCGGGTTGTAACAATCCTGGAAATCATCATATTGTCAACTACCAACTAATAGACTGGCAGCTCAATGGACTGCCGGAAGGACCTATATTCTCATATACATCACTACTGTCACCAATTAAGTCATTTTCATAGGAATTTTCGGTAATATATTGAGATGCACCCCCAAATATTGGCCCAGAGGAGCCCTTGTTGGCCGTCATTTGGGCGACGGCGTCATGGAGCGGATTAAAGATGAGCATCCGATTACGTGAGCGACATCACCCCATGAGTTTTGGTTCGGGCCAGAATTGGCACAACAACGACAATATGCGTGATACCGACTCACCGGAGGTGGCGGATCACGACGCACATGGAAGTGACAGTGGTGATGATGGTAGTGGTGAAATTGTAGATCTCGCCCACTCAGACTCTCCGGAAGAGCAGCCCTATCTCGACCAGAACCCTCAGCAGTCCCAAGTGCCCCAATACGCACCCTCCCTGCAGTACCCCCCGTACGCTGAGAATTTACCGCAGCAAATTGCGCAGCCACCAACTCAGTCGCACCAGCTGTCTCAGTCATACGCGGAGACGGCCAACGACGCGACAAACTACTTCATGACGGTAGAACGCGCGGCGTTTGACGACGCTAGTGAGTTCCCGGAAGCGGTTGAGGCTCTCCGGACCCTGGAGACCTATCGCGGCCCGGAGTCCCAGAACCAAGCGGACACAGACTCCGGTGAAGACAATAGTGATCCTTCTGATGATGAGGAATGCGGCCAACGCGATGAGGCAACAACCGGCGACGACAACACCGAGGAGGAATCGCAAGATGATACAGACGCGGAGATGGACGATGGATCCCCGCGATTGAAGGGGTCTTTGCCGGATAAGGTTGAGTTTCCAGAGTCAGCGGCAACCAGCAGAGCGCCGTCGGCCGAGGTGCGGTCCCCCGACACTCCGGCCGAGTCCGATCCCCAGTCCGTAGGCGGGTCGGCAGAGGAAGCCTCGGAGATTGATGGCGCAGACGCGAACGCCGGCCGGTCATACTCTGATTCGGACGCCGAAGAAAGCGACGGCAACAGTGAGGCGGAAGCTACGCAGCACACACCGCGTCGGCGGCGAAAGCTTTCGTCACGCAAGCAGGATGCGCCTGGCATTGACCCTACAGCCTTGATGACCCAGATTCGCAACTTGGAAGCAGCCCAGTGGGATCTGGAACGACAACTTCACCAAGCCCAGCTACAGTACGACTCTGCCCGGCAGGAACAACTCCGCCAGGCAGTGTTGGCCGAGAAGGAGACAGAGCAGCTCCGCCAACTGCGCACTAGCTCGGCCCGCGAGAAGGCGGCGTTGGAAGCCCAGATTGTTGAGTTGAAGGCGGCGGCGGACTCCAGCCGCACGGATCAGGAGAGCCGGGACCGCAGTTTTGCCTTGCTTCGCGAGCGGTTCAGCGCCCAATCTGCCACCCTCAGTGATTTACGCCAACAAATGAGCGACATGGAGCGCACGCGGCTGCAAAACGAGGCCGAAGTCAGAGTCACAAAACAGGCTGAGACTCGCTACCAACGCCAGTTGCAACAGCTGCGAGATGAGCTGAGTGTGGCCCTCGAAGATGCTGCCCAGGCTCGTGCGGAACTCGACATACACATCCAATCCATGGCCGAAATGCGCGCTCAAGCCCGAGAAGAAGCCCTGGTCGCCCTGGCCGAGGATCTCCCCGATCAATCCCTGGGGGATCTGTCGAACGGCAGCCTCAGGTTGAATACCCGCCTTTCGGAGGCCCGCGACGATCAAATGTGGCGTAAACAATACATCGCTCTGCGCAAAGAAATGGATGATGTTGCAGCCGAGTTTGAACAACGTGAACCCCAGATAATGGCCCTTCAACTCGCGTACGACGATGCGGAGGCCCGGCTAGCCGCTTCTCAGAGCCAGCTTGCTGCACAACAACAAGAAAAGGAGGGCCTTGAACAGAAGATACGTCAAGCAGAACGACGATCGGCCGATCTCGCTGTTTACCAACAACTCTCAGAGACGCAGCTTAATGACCTTCGTCGTCAAGTTCTGGTCCTGCTCACGGAGAAGGCTCTCAGCTCTACCGGAGGGCAACCCCTTAGCCCCGAGGAAGAGGACGAACTTGTGCGTTTACGCCAAGAAATTTCCCGAAGCAACGCTGAGGCGCACGACATGAGCGAAACCACAAACGGAGAAACTATGATCACCGAACGGCTTCTATTATTTAAGGACGTTGCTGAGCTACAGCTACAAAACGAGGCCCTCCTGAAGGCGTGTCGAGAATTGGCTTCTCAGCTGGACCCCGATGTTAAGGCCCGGAACGGCGCATTCCAAACTTTGGAGTCTCAGAAGGCGGAGGACTTGGCGAGAGCCACTGAGGTTTTGGAAAGCCTAGAGGCCAAGTTCACCGAAGTCAAGGCAGAACTAGAGAGCGTTCGATCAGTCAACGAGACTGCCCAAAAAGAACTCACCATTAAGGAGACAGCTAATGCTCATCTTAAAGAACGAGTGGCCGAGCTCGAAACCAAGCTGAAGGAAGCCAGACTGAAATTCAGCGATCATTCTAGCGACAACAGCGTCTTGTCTGAGTACAACAGGAAATATGGCCAACCTCTAGATGAGACGCTACTGAAATCGAAACTCAAGGCCGCCGAGGACAGAGTCAGTGACCTTCGTTTAGAGGCCTCTCAGTATCGTGATGAGTCTAAACTGCTTTCTCAGGAATTGGCTCGTGTGCAACTGGCAGTCGGCAAAGCAGAACAACGACAAGTCGACAGCCAACAGACTGTGGCAGAGCTTCGTGCTCAAATTGAGAACCAGCAACATCAGATGGTCAATCTACAGAAAGAGAATCAACTAATTGCTCAGCGTGAGCAACAACTGATTATTCAACTTGCCCACGCTCGGATGGAAATAACCGGGGCTAAGCGTGATGCTGAAGCCGCGCGCCAGGAGGCAGAGGTAGCAAGAAGAAAGCTGTCTGAAGTTTCGTCTCGGCGAGGTGATGTTATTGGCGAAAACGCTCAAGTTAACAGCGATCTCAGTGAATCACCCTCTGTGGATAAACTTCAGGTCAAGTTGCAGGAACAGATTAACAAGTTAGAGGCGCTGGTAGCCTCTCAGTCTTCTTCAATATCAGCAACTACCTCCCCTACTCCAGTCCCAGAGGTATCTGTGGAAAGCCTTTCCTCAATATCTTTGAAACTGGAGGGAGCCTTGGCCCGCTCAGAAGAACTACAGAAGAAGATCGATCAGCTGGAACTCGAGCTTCAACAGCGAACATCCGAGAAAGCCAATTTAAGCGCAGCAGAAACTGAGCTGAGACAGTCCAGGAGCGAGCTAGAGTCTCAACTCAATGAGCTGAATGAGAATAACGCTCAGCTCAAAGCTCAGGTATCTGCTTTGACCTCAGATCTCACTGAGAAGGATGCTCGAATGCATGATCAGTCTGAAAAATCACACTCCCGTGAGCAGGAACTAATTGAGCAGGTCAACAATTTGGAAGATCAACTGATTGAGGCTCAGAACAAGGCTGAGAAAGCCTCTATTGATAATTCAGCACTCACTCTTAAGCTTGACCAGCAAGCCAAAAATCTGATAGCTGCTGAGCAGAAACTCGATGAACCTCAAGCTCCCAGTGATGCTGATGTTGAGAAACTTAAAGCGGAACTCGCCGCGCAACTTCGTGAGGCGATCGAATCCGAGATCAAGCAACAGTATGAAAATCAATTGCGAAGCAAGAATCTAGAAGAGTCACATTCATCTGTTGATGTGGATATCTCCGATATCGCAGCTGATGATCTGAATGGTCTCAAGTCGCGGATTCAGACACTGCTCCCGGCTAATGTCCTCAATCGCTTTGAACAAAGTGTGTTGCAAGCGGAACAAAATAGAACAAAAGAAATCTTCAAGCAAAAACTGGATGAAACTCGCAGCATCGCTCAGAAGGCCGGTGAAGAAAATGCCTCGAGGCGTGCCGAAATGCGTACTAAACTTCAAACTCAGAAAATGCAAAGAATTGAATCCCGCAATCAAGAGCTTGAGAAGCAAGTTGAGGAACTCAGAAACAAAGTTCGTCGATTGAAAGGGGGAGAAGCTGTTGACGATCCGAATGATAAGTCTCGTGAGCCGCAGAAGCAGGATTCTCAGATGACTAGTCAACCGAATAGTTCTGGGAAGTCGTCTCCGTCGAATTCAAGTATAATAACGCCGTTTATTCCCACTGGTAACTCTTTTTCTCCAAGCCTCTTTCATCAGCAGCCTCGCAGTCAAGACTCTGACCAGCAAGAGTTGCAGCAGGGAGCTCCTGCCCAACAATTTGCCTTGCCGTTCATGGCTTCAGCTTTCGAACCCTCGAAGCGTTTAAACTTTTTTGAAGAAAGTGAAGCTAAAAAACGTAAAGAGGAATGAATTTCCAATGGAAAGCCGTGTAGCATAGTCCACATAATGATTAGTCTCACCGAAACTCAAATTCTGTGCTCGCTAAACCATCGATACTGTCTAATTGGATTTATAAATATTTATTATATATAAATATTAGATGGAGAATGATGCTTCAAATTGAAAGATTGCTTTTCTCTTTTCGGTTGCTTTTATTGTTGTCATCCCCACAGAACTGGATTCCCATTTTATTTCTGTTTTTTGTTTTTTTAAATTCTGATGCCATTTACCAGAGCGGTGCTCAAGTATTCAATTAAGGTCAAGAACAAACAGAGCAAGTTGCATACACAATAATGGCTGATGCCTGTACCAATATCCAACCAGCTTCCCTCATCCACAACAAGATAGAAGAAGTTCAAAGAGAGAATGTCGCAAATTGGAAGAACCATACTGAATAGTGTGTATGACGGGAATCCTATCTTCATATTCATCACACCGAGAACCACACTCAGCAAAATGAAGGGCACGAGAATTTTTACTATCAGCAAAGCGCCCATACTGAAAGGGTTGAAGATCGGGATGAGACGATAGACGGAATCCAGCGAAAACGAGGAGATTGATGCAATATTGCCCGTGGCAAAAAAGGCGATATGGGTAAAAAACAGAAACATGAGCGCAAGTCTGAATGAGCCCAAAGTCAACGCCGTCGACTTGCGATTGGCAGCGGCGAAGGCTGATTCAAGGTTCAGCCAAGCGAAGATCAACAGAGCGAAAGCCACGTAAAAGTAGCCCTCATATGAAATGGTTAGAATGATCATCGTAGGGCTAAACAACATGAAGACGTTGATCAAGCGGAATCGGTAGTCAGAAACCGGAGCCAAAGAATGCATGAACGGAACCAGTACTGAGAAAATCAGGGTCATCCACCCCATGAGCTGACTGCCAATGGGAAGACCCAGATCAGCCTGTAGACTTTGGACTGATCTTCTTGTAACGATCACCGCCAATATGATCAAACTTAGTTGGAATCCTGATGTCACGGTGGTAACCGTTGAGAATCTTATCTGCCTTACCAAATAAAGCAAGTAACCCAATGAGATAGCCGCCATGGCGACACCGCTCCCAGTTATAAGATCCAAGTTCTCTACCTTGTTCACCGGCAACAATCCGAATCCAGCGACAGCCAGGCAAGAAGCCACCCATAACAAAGTGAAGGGCCAGATAGTCATTGCCAGGCGCCAATTCTCAACCAAAGGCCAAGGCGCGAATACAGTAGCTAGAATGACGGTGAACAACTCACGATGGAAGTAACCACAGACAATGCCTTCCAATAACAATAATCCACCGATCACACCAACAAATTGAATGGTCTTCGAAACCGTAGGATTCAACAGGCGCTTGAAACCCACAGTCCAGGTTGCTGAATGACTGGCAACAACATACCAGAACATAATAGGGAAAAAAGCATACAAGTAGTAATTTTTCGGAGAGTTTTGAATGTAGAGCAAAGTCGACAATGCTGCGAAAACACCGCTGAAGAAGATCTTAGTGAACAAGCTGCTACCACTTTCAACCACATCACCGGCAACAAAAAGGTGCAGAAAGCTGGTGAGTGCAAAACCGATCCAACCCAGAAAACCCAACGTTACCATAGTGCGGAGAAGCAACCAGTTGTACTGCTGGAGATACCTCATACCTGCCAGACCTTCCATCATAAGTTCTTCTGCCTGTATTGTCGCCTCATCCCATTTTCCTTCGCTAAGAAGGTTCGCGATCTCCTGACGACGAATCTCTACTGACCGATCGCCGCTAAGGGGGCCATAGTTTTTGAATTTCAGCTGCGAGCTCTCCACACGCATCTGTTTTACCAAGAACTGCTCAGCAATTGCATCTGCGTTAGCAGCTAATGCCCGGCTTTTAGTTTCTGGGGAACCGTCAATGTACTGCAAAGGCAACTCACCAACACTGTTCGCAGGATAATTGACACCAACAAGATACGCCATTAGACTAGCGATGTCCGCCTGTTGTATATCAGCTTTCAAGATTTCATGAGGCTCAGGAGAGCGAACACCTTTGCCCCATACGACCAGAGGCGTACGCGTGTTATCAGGGTGACCATCACCATGACTACCCAGGTCAGACATGCCATGATCCGCAGTGAAAATGAAAGCGGACTCTTGATCACCAAAGAACTCAGCTACTCTAGCTTCCAACTTCCTAATGCTCTCATCCACGAATTTGATGTTGTCATAATATTCCGCAGAGTATGGGCGCTTATAATGACCGGCACTATCGATTCCCAGCAGGTGCAAGAAGAAAACGACATTGTCACTACGCAAAAGCGAGTTCAAGGTCTCATTGTGGCTGGCCGCGGTTAGAAGGTCATCGAAATGCTCGAAGCTGTACTTGTCAAGTTCGACACTTGACATGGTGAAATCTTCAAAGGATGCGTCGTAAGCATCAGCATCTACACGTCCAGGCTCGGCACCAATAGCGAACATAGGCAAGATGTCGGGGGATCCAAAGCTCCAGGTGTGGAACGTCTGATTGAATACCGAATCAAAGTCCACCGGATTAGTCTGCCAGCCTTTAGTCACAGCACTCACGTCTTCATAGAATCCAGCAATTAGGGCAACATGGCCGGGACGGGATTCAGTAGGCATGCGAGTGTGGGATATTCCGGACATGGCTTCTCGAGCGTGAACTTTAGCCATGAGATGGGGCGCGAGCACCTCTATCTCACCACTACTAGGATGGATTTGCGGTTCAAAACACTTGTCAGCTCGTAGACCATCACCAACAAGAAGGAATAGTCGCTTGGCCGGATCGGGATTGGCCGAGTGGAAATGGCGCATGCCATGAACGAGCGGACTCAGAAAGTAGATGTCGAAGATACTCATCAGGAATGCTAGATGGAACAACACCCCAATAGACAGGACGGGCCATTTGGTCAACAACCGTGACATCTTCATTGCTGACAACGACGCTGAACTTGGTGATGTGTTTGCCTGATGCCAGATATATAACCGATGTGCTGCTACCCACGCACGGATGTCGCGTTAGTGATACCCTTGCCCTCTGGAGTCCCCCGTAGCGGTGTGTGTGTCTTACATACAAGTGTGCGCTGGAAGACCCATCTTGGCAGCCGGAAGGTATGACAGTTCGCACCATACCTCACGTGTCATGCGGGGGCAGGAAATGCCGTTAATCATAACAAGAGCTGATAATGGATAATAACCCAATTATGTACACAAAAAAAAATTACGCGGAAAAAACCCTGAAAACAGGATCGGCGATTATGCCATCAGTAAGACCCGCTTATCCTGTACATAAATGCCACCAGGTCTATATCTCCAAAATCTCGACTTTTCGGAGCGTCACACGTGATATTTAGATAGATGTGTCGAATTCCAATTGCTGGCACCTCTCGAAAAAAAACCTAAGCTTTCTGCTGATAAACATAACCACATTAAGAAATATCCTACAATGGCGCAGAAGATACTCGTAATGGAAGCGGCCTTTAAGGAGCTTCGCAGCAAGATTGTGGAATACGCTGCTGAGAACAATTTTGAGGTTGTTTTCTGCGCCCCTGAAACCAAGGAAGAGTTTCTTGAGTACTTTTCCAACAAAGACGTTTTTGTGATACTCAACACTTGGCCCAACGCGCGCACTTTTGGTGGTTATGACAACGACATGATCAGGAAAATTGCGGCTTCTGGTGTCAAGGCAGTCTGCCACCAGGGTGCTGGTTATGATGTTGTTGGCGATACTGAACTATGGAAGGAATATGGTGTTGTCGTGTCCAATTGTCCCAACTCGCCGGCACCAGATACGGCGGATACCGCTGTATTCTTGTTGCTTGGTGCGCTGAGGCAGTTCTATAGATTCTCAAAGTCATTGCGCGATGGCAATTGGCGTGGGCCCTCCCAGCCCGGCGTGAGCACAGTGGGGATTACCTTGGGTATCCTAGGTATTGGCAACATTGGCCGGATGATCCGCGACCGGACGCATCCCTTCGGGTTTTCCAGAATTCTTTATCATCAACGTCGTCGTCTCTCTCCTGACTTAGAGAAGGGCTCAGAATTCGTGCCTGATGTCGATGAATTTCTACGGCAATGCGATGCTGTGGTGATAGTTGTACCCCACAATAAAGCCACTCACCATTTAATCAGTCGCGACCGTTTGTTCAACACCATCAAGCATGGTGCCACAATTGTTAATGTTGCTCGCGGTCCCGTCATTGACGAGGCGGCCTTGGTGGATGCCCTAAATGCTGACAAGATCAGTAGCGTGGGATTGGACGTGTTCGAAAATGAGCCCGAGATCCACCCCGGTTTGATTGGTCACGAGCGTGCTTTTCTGCTGCCTCATGTAGGGACGCACACGTATTATGCTTGGAGGGCTTTTGAGGAAGAACTTTTCAGCTGCATGCGCTCTTTCATTGAAACCGGTCATCTTCGGAACCAGGTCAACTAGCCACGCAGCAGCGGGGTACCATTTCCAGTGGAGCCTCCGATATCTCATCAATAGGCCATTTAAATCTTTCGGTGATCCCTATATCGCGACTCCCCAGTTTTTTTTTGATGCGACTGTTTTCAGCTGCCGACTTCATAGAGTACTAATATAGAAAATAGGTGATGATAAGAGTATTAGCCCATTAATGGTCAACTTACAACAACGAATCTGGAGCAGTCTACAAAAGGAAACCCAGAAAAACCTCTGCAGAACGGGTTCTAAGTATGAATGTGAATTCAGTCTATATGCAAGTGTTAACTAGAGATTGGGACGTTTTCTAGAAGCTGCAAAGCCTTGTTGGTAGCTATTATCAAGTCTTCCAGTAGTGCTTTAGTTTTAGTGAAGTTGTCGTGCGCTGAAGAGATGTTGGACCCGTTGAGGCTAACCCGCTCATTGTGCAGAGCCACCAAGCCGTTGAAGAGGGGTGCAGAGCTGTCTGTAAATTCATGCAACAGGTCCTGCAGCTTGAGATCGGTGGATAGAGGACGTAGTGTTTCATCGGTGTGGGACACATCAGGTTTGCCAGTGAAGCGGGATCGCATTCTTTTCCGAGGTGATGGAACACGCGGCAACGCTCCGTTAAGGCTACTGAACTTGAACGAGGTGCCGTGGCTCTGAGTGAATGGAGGCACCTGTCGAAGCTCGTCCATTTCAAACACGCGCCTGCGCTTCGGGGAGGTTTCTGTCGTTTCAGGCTTTCGCTTCGTTCCGCCGACAATTGATGCAGAGTCTGTGGAGGACCCAGACGATCTAACTGTGTTATCAGGGGGTGGGCCGCTTGGAGCAGCGCAGGGCTGATCGGTCTGATGGGATGAATCGCTGTGTGAAAAGTCCAGACCATCTTTCAATGATTCTTTTGCGCGGTCTGCAGGTTCGGAATTAGTGGAAGACATCTTAGATGGACTTTCCCGCTTACTGAATTTGGTTTCTCGAGGTCTGCGGGTGTAATTACGTTGGGTCACCGAGGGCATTGTTGCAGCAGATGCAAATGAATTAAATGCAGCCGATGCTGCTGCTGCACTTGAAGTAAACGACTGGGTATGCGCATGATGGGTTTGCTCAGCGCTCGACTCGGTTGCTCGCGACCTTCCGAAAGCTGGAGTCTGCGTTTTGTGACGATTGCTTGATATGTCCCATGCTTTGGAGGATCTTATATTTCTCAATTGTATGTCGTACAGCTTCTTCTGGTTTGGATCTTGGAGAAAAGAGTATGCAATTGTGGCTTTTTTGAAAAGCTCAACATCCCCCGTGTTGTTACGATCTGGGTGATGCTTTCTGGCGATATTATGATATGCCTTTTTGATTTCGCTAGAAGAACTGGAGATCGAAACGCCTAAAATCTCATAATAGTTGGGCGTGCTCTCTGAATTCTCCATCAGAGGATTAAATGCTGACCCGCTGCTCGATCTTTGTGATGTCATTTAATCAAGTTGTTTATTTTCATAACAAAAGCACCGGGATATTGTCAAAATTAGAGGGGTGGTCGCGCACACTTATAACAGAAATCCAATGGCTCAAGGGTTATGATGAGTTCGTCGTCGTACACGTAAGGTTGCCTATTAGCACGCGTATCATCTTTTGAAGAGGTCGACGATGCCATGAATACCAAAAAAATAAAGATGGTTTCTTTCTATGAGAATTAACTCAAAATATTATTGGCAATTATCCTGCTAGCCGCTTATTTTTTCCAGCCTCTAGAAAAACCACCTTCCTCGATTAGGTCCGCACGCTTGAATGTCTATAACTCCCTCCTGCTTCTGATGTGAAAAAAAAAACTTGCACATCTTTTCTCCGCATGAACACTGCAATTGGACTGGGCTTCATTGTACTGCTCACTCGACGTGAAAACTTGTAAACTGAGAATCTCCACAAAATACTTCTTACCTCTGAACATATATGGATATATATATATATATTGCTAATACATGCTGAACTTATTCAAGTCGCTACTACTGAACTAACTTGGTGTTGGCGACGTACGCACTGCGAATATGAGTCCCGCACCACGGCAAGGGCCGGATAAGTAAGGATCATCTTGTTTATATGCGTATTACTTTATTCTTAGTATATGCGTGTATGCTTCTGATAATGAAAATTATGCGGGGGGGACTTTCAGCAACTCAAACCTACGCCTAACCGTACCCGGCCATCACAATCTATTTAGCCCATGCTATATATAGATGTGTCACATGCATATTGTACCAGAATTCCGTTTATCCGTAGAAACGGCCCCGGTTTCAGAGAAGGAAGCGGAGAATGGAGTTGTAGGTAAAATATTGATGAGACTTTCGTCTTCTCTGATCATCAGAAGGACATCCGACGGGAATCTAAAACGGGAATCATGGGGTACATCATTCCACCGGTATGTGTGTTACGTTATCGATGCGTGCAAAAATGGTAACTTTGAAATTTATTTTCAGTACTGAAACCTAACTAAGTTAAACTTTCAACGGCGCCAGTTGTACCAATTATTATGTATTTTACCTATGAAACATCTTTGTGTAGCTTTCTATATATTGGCGAGGGAATCTGAACAATTCACAAGCAGGACGCAGGAGTAGGGAAGGGATAGAGGGTAAATGCAAGAGAACACATAGAGAACAACGCTCGAGAATCGAATGCGCACTTTGTTAATTCTCAAGTAGCATGTCCCCAGACTAAGCAGAATGGATCCGTTAATCGGTGACTGCCTTGTGATCGATTGATTACCTATGGTTCTATAACTCTTTTGGTGTCTCTTAACGGTTTCTTAACCCATCATCGTGTGTAAAACAAGGCACACCTCACATTGGTCGGACCATCACGTGCCCAACCCCTCCCTAATTCCACCCGAAATAGCGCCGAGACGCATGTGGTGATAATATCCCAATTTCTTCTTACACTGCATACGTCGCTTGCTCGACTTATATCAGCTCACCTGACCAGTCCAAGAGCACCGAGCGTTTCAGCGGAACTCACAAAGTGGATACTCATGACCAGGATAGATATTAAGAAAAATACATTGGGATGCGTTTGGATGAGTGAGCGTGTGGTGGGAGCCTGCATGCTGTAACTCGGTCCGATGACGTTAGTGACTTATCACGTTCCGCGCATCCCTAACTTTTGCCAATGAAAGATTGGGTGGTAAGGTAACTTCTTGCAGTGCGTGCAGCTAGGCGAAACGTATAACCAGGATGTCAATACAGTCAGCACGGCGAGGTCCTTCCGAGGCAAGCCAGCAAAATTCGCCTTACATCCTATCTCAGAATTAAGTGCAAGAAGGACATCGCTCAAACCATCGATTTCCTCACATCCACAACTGGTTAACTGCTAGACCGCCGGAGGCGAGGACCCATATTGTAGATCCATAACCCGTTGTGTACTAGATGGCCTGTACCCAGAGTGAAATCATTTTCCTGGCTCCTATTTACAATGATTCTAGGTTTGTGGAATTCAGAGTGGAGAACAAGAACCAATATGGTCCGGGTTCCTCCTGGTCCCTAGTGAGACGCGTGGTTGACAAGATATATGATGAGGATCGACATCTGATATCAGACTCTCCTGTGGGCGCACCTTACCAGGCCAAGGTTCCTCACCATCTGAGGAATGTTACAGTGATAGATTCAAGACCTCCGGGGTCAGCAAGAGTAAGCAACGAAGTTGGTGACCCTTATTTCGACTTGCTGAGTCCCCTGCTTCGCGAACTCGAGATAGGGCATGTATATGTGGCTACTGACAGCTCAACGAGTATCGCTGAAAATGCCAACAGTTTCTCGGCTAGTGGCACGGTAGTTCTGCTTGGTGGCGACACTAGTATTCATGAATTTGTGAACGCTCTTGCACCAGTAACTTCTGTTGGCCTTGAGATCCGCTTAGTGGTGATTCCTACTGGAACCGGCAATGCATTGTCAATATCCAGCGGGGTGCGTTCACCTATCGATGCTGTACGCCAATTATTTTTGAGCAAAGCGGATGACTTCGTGCCTTTGTCGACATTGCCCGTGCGGTTTCTAAATGGTTACCGTCTCCAGGGAGAAACTTCCTCAGTACCTGGAGAAATACGCTACGGTGAACATCGGGCTCTGGTCGTTGTATCGTGGGGATTTCACTCCGCCCTTGTGGCGGATTCAGATACACGGGAAATGCGCATGAAGTACAAAGACAATCCAAACGATAAATTTAAGGAAGCTGCGCATGTCAATTTAGACACTATCAAACAGAGTTATCATGGTGATGTCTTTCTGATGGGAAACAAAAGAAACACACTTGGGTCCCATGTCGAGACTAGCCCACAAAAACACATATTCGGACCCAAACACTCATACTTGCTTTTCACCCTTGTCACACACCTTGAGTCAAACTTTCTCATCTCGCCGGATTCCAGGCCACCTTCCGACGATTGCATGCATATGGTGGCTATTGAACCATTTGAGTCTCTGGAAAGCCAGCATGAGAATCTTATGAAAATCATGACTGAAGTCTATAATAAAGGCGGGCACATTAGTGACCCATTAGTTACATACATGAGTCTCAAGAACAGAGTTCATGTCAATGTCGGAGCCAATCAGAGCGATCGCATGAGAAGGTGGTGCCTCGATGGCAAGATTGTTGTAGCCGAGCCTGGAGTCGTGGAAATCGATCCACCTACTCATGTATATAATGGTTGGCAGTTGAAATTGTTGCGTGGCAACATTTCGAAAATGTAGAATGGTCGCTGTGACTGCCTGGAAAACTAGATTTGGCCGAACCACACTGATCCTTCTTTCCTATCGTTTGATTTGGATCTGTTCGAGGATTTCCTTCGAAAATTCGCAAACCAGGATAACTCCTGATAATAGTTAGATAGCATCCTCGATAATTTTTATTCTCTTTTTAGTTGGTGCCATCCAGGGTTCTATTTATTTTGATTGAAATATCTGTGTGTAGTAGTAGATATTGAATGGACAGTGACCTTATTAGGTCCAGCGTACACATTTAAACGATGTGCATTGTATTGTATTGTATTGTATTGTATTGTATTGTATTGTATTGTATGAAGGTTTTTAGGGAAATTGGGCCAGAGTGTCAACGTGTCTTATGAGTATCATGAGAATCATGATATGGATCGTAAATTCCGCATGTCGTGTAGAGATGTATTATGTTCTGTATCGGTCAGTATGCAATGACGCGTCTTCTGCGGATGAAACATACATGATGCACACGGTCTTCGGTGATTGGAATAAAGATTATGAGAAAGATGAAGAGAAAGAGGTGATTGGAATAATAAATTTATGATTCGACAAAATTCAGCTCGCCATAGGCGAGCGGATCTTGAATTGCCGAGGCAAATTCCTAATTTTTTTTACGTGTAGAGGAAGTGAAATGCGGCCCCAAGAGTCAGATCGATCAATATTATCAAATCTATATTTACAGTTCAAGTATTTTCGGATGCCCATGTTATGCATAACAAAGCCGTGTGCTTGATTACTCCAACGCTAACGCCCCCATCTCCACCCCCACGGAGATGTGTGGACAACCCTGCCCAAACCCGACTAGTACATACACAGCTAGAGCTAGACGAGTGGCATTGGAGCCAACGATTTTCTCAGATTTATTGTCAGATGTTGCCAGACGCGTTTGAGACTGCAGTTGTGGAAGCGTTTCGAGAAGCAGAGTACCAGGAGATCTTTGGTCTTAACTTCAGCCTTGATCCAAGCTTGTGGACCACAGCTCACAGAAATGTGTTGCATAAGTTTCTAACTGCCAACGAGGACAAGGTTGCGGATGCGAAATGTCAGTTGGTTAAAACTCTTCATTGGCGTAAACAGTTCCAACCTCTCAGTGCCGCTAAGGAGAAGTTTGGCAAGGATTTGACTCAGTTAGGTGTTGTCACTAAATCGCCAGAGGGAAAGATTGTAACATGGAATTTATACGGGGTCATTAAAAATCCTGGGGACGTTTTTGAGAAAATTGAAGAATTCGTACGTTGGAGAGTTGGCCTTCATGAGCGGGCTTTAGCTCTCCTAGATTTTTCCAATGACAAACTTAGTACCATGGATCAAGTCCATGATTATATGGGCGTATCTTTTCTAAGAATGGACTCGAGAATCAAAAAAACCAGCTCTAAGATCATTGAACTGTTCCAGCTATATTATCCGGAAACTCTGAGTGCCAAGTATTTTGTCAACGTCCCATATGTCATGATGTGGCTCTTCAAGATTTTGCAAGGACTTAGCAGTACCGCCACGATCTCAAAATTTCATGTTCTTGCTAACGGGAAGAATCTATCTGATTCACTCGGCGACTGGGTACCTGAACAATACGGGGGCAAAGCCCCAAGCTTACAATCCATGGAAATCACCGACGAGGTGATTCAACTGGACAAAGTTGAATAAATATTTTGCACCTTACATATATTGATGGCTTATTATATTTAGAATAGAAATCGTATGATCACATATTGCCTCTGAAATAATCAAAGCGGAATAGGTTTATGTACTAGGCCCATCTTCCCCACCACAGCACAAGCCTAGGCCGAGTAAAATCCGTGCGGAACAATTCATCGGCCTCAAAATTCGATTTAAAAATCGATTGAGCTAATATAGATACCCCAGAGTAAATCAATCAAGATTCAAACAAGGTAAAACTTATCATATATCATACACGTCATTTTCTGAAGAACAATTTCATGCGACCACAGTAACCGGGCTAATTAGGCTGAGGTCATGTTTGAAGCCGACTGAGACTGTTAAGGTAAGCAGCTGTCATAACGCTTTGACAGGCCTGCAGTGTCTCTCTGTCATCATGCATATCTGCCGCATAACCAGGGGGTGAGATTATACGTTAAGTGTCTGCAAACACATCCCCCAAACCTGAACATCGCCGTACATGATCAGTGGCCCTGTCCGACATCTAGGCCCTGGAACCGTGTCTTAATAAGAGCAGCTATCGGTCTTACGGATATAGACCATGAAGCCCTGAACCCTGTGTTACATTACATAACTGAAAAACTCAGCGATGCTGAAAAGTTTTCACCCAACGTACCCGCACCCTACGAAATTAATAAGTCTATTATTGAATTTTCTGCCCATCTTCAGAGTAGTCCCTTCGTACAAGCATTATTCAAAATGGTTTTGGCTGTCGACATCCTCAATCCTAGCGCCAAGAGTGAGCTTCAGAAGAACAAGTTGAAGCAGCTCGTCCCCACTCCTCGTAGCTTCTTCATGGACGTCCGTTGCCAGGGCTGTCTTCAGATGACCACCGTGTTCTCGCACGCCCAGACCGTTGTGACTTGCGGTTCCTGCGCTGCCGTCCTGTGCCAGCCCACTGGTGGTAAGGCCAAGCTCACCGAGGGTAGTGCTTTCCGCCCCAAATAAACGTGTTCATGATTTTTTGTTCCGTTACCTATAGCTTCAAAAAATTTTCATGCCCGAAAAATGAGACTGCACTCAGTCTAGTGTGAGGAGCAAGGTGGCTTTTTACGAGCGGATCCGTGTTTTCTCGCAGTGGTGAGCACGTCTTGACCTTTTTATTTGTGTGAGTTGTCGTTGACGACGATTGCATGCGGCGGGTTCCCGCCACCTAACTTATAACACGTCTGTATAGTGTTAATAATTTATGAAACTAGTGTTCTAAGTTTGGTAGCACTATAACCGATACCATCGGATATATAGATAGATAGTGGACACTGGTTTTGGGCAGTTTCTTGAAAGGGTGTTCTCACTCGGGTGTTTGCGCGTTCTCTGGATTGGTAGAGAGGGATTAGGAGTGACAGGGTCACAGTTCTCACTCAGCTAAGCGGATGTATTACCGCTGTTTGATGTGTCAAGGAGGCGCCTTTTAACTAAAGTTCTAGTTTGAATATGTGGGGACCTGGATCCTCCCATGCGTGGCTATATAGTTGTGGTTCGCTCCTAGTTTTTGCGTTCTTTAAGATGGTCCTTGTTAGAGCCATGTTGCCGCTATCACGGCCCAGCTGATTAGTTGTTCATCTTCCCCACAGGGGACGAACCCTGCGATACTTAGGATCTTTCATGGATACATGATATTGCCAGCAAGGACACGACCACGCGTCACTTCATTACGTGTGCCTAACCAGTTCTGCTCAGAGTAGTAAATATCTGTGATTAGCCACTGGGAATGAAGTTGTTTACTCTGGGCTCTCTTGCGGCACTTGCCAGCATTTTCGCAGTGACGGATGCCCACAATGAGATGGTTCCTGCTAGGGCCAAGAACTGCTACTTCGTCAACACCAAAGCCGATGACACATTGAACATCGAGTTCCAGGTAGGCACCCGAGACCCCACTGCTAGCGAGCAGTTGGATATAAATTTCTACGTTCTGGATCCGAGCAAGCGTGAAGTGTACAATCTTAACCACGTGGCTAATGGCGACGTCAACATCCCTCTTGACTCTACTGGTCGCTACGAGTTCTGTTTCAGCAACGAGTATTCTGGGATCGAATCCAAGGATGTGACCTTCCACGTAGACCATGTTTGGGGCTCTGCACTGCGAGCGGAGCAGCATGACACTCTGGAAGGGCAGCTCAGCTTCCTTGAGCGTGTTGTTCAGGATGTTGAGCATGGTAACCAGTACCTGAAGATTCGCGAGCGTGTGCACAGAAACACAGCTGAGAGCACGAACGACCGAGTCAAGTGGTGGAGTCTTGCGCAGTTGGTTTTCGTGTTTGCCAATGCCGTGTTTCAGGTCGTCTACTTGAAGCGATTCTTCGAAGTTCGCAGCGATGTTTAAAAGAATGATAGAGCCGATTGTGGAGTGCCAGAATCCTGCATACGCGCGAGACACAAATTCAACATGCCTGTTATATTCTCTACCGTAGGCATTAATAAGTTAGTATTCAAATTTAAGCCTTGTCCAACTATTTTGACATCTCTGCGTATCTGACACATACTTCGCTCGTAGAGAAAAAAATCTGACATAGTGTATTTACTCTAATGAATGCCATGCATTGTTTATAGATTCTTAAATACGGATTGCATCTCTTTTCGACATATCATTAGCGTCTTTTCGACATATCACTGGTTTAGTATGGCCTACACCATATACAATATGTAACCGTCGAGGCTACGTATATATGTGGTGCTAAGATGTTATGTCTAGCGTGCGTAACCCAGGACTAGAACTAAGGCCAAGTTACACAAGTCCAAGCTCTACATACTTAATCCAAACTCTACGTACTTAAACTAATTAATTTAAATATGATATGTTGCGTATCAGATTTGACAATAGGTGTGCCAAAATGCCGAGTCTGCATGTCTGCCTTAGCGTTATGGGTAGGGGTATACAGGGTACTCATCTTTCGTAGCCCACATACTTGGTAAGTTGACTAGGCTTGTCTCTCCCCAGTCGGTTGTACATACGCCAACAAACATGCCTCAGCTGAGCAACGACGAGTTTGTGGAGCAGCTGAGTTTGCTGTTCAAGGAGGCAAAAACACAAGGCTCGATTTACCTTGGTCAGAAGCGACTTGCTCAAGACGGTCCCGATTCTGTGCTGCACGCTCAAACCGCTCCGTATTCACTGGTATTCCGTGCGTCTAATGGCAGGTCCAAGCGGGCGAGATCCAGCAATGGGCAGACAACTATGAAGAGTAGTAATCGTCGCAATTTTACTACCGTTGTGACAGCCTCAGACTTACCTGAGTTCTGGCGACGCTACTCCGAGACTCTGAAGAAAGGAACCGTGGGACTGCGCAAAAAGGAGAAAAAGAAGGCTAAGAAGAACTGAGCTGCGTGATGGACGATGATTTTCACTTACGCATGCAGCGCCAAGGAACCCAGTTTGACGACAGACGAATGCGTTAACATAGTAGAGTGTCGAAGAACAGACACCATATCCCCGGTCTGTCTTTCTAGTTCGCGGGCATGTATCTGGCTCGGTTATTCATTATATATTTGCTTCAGAAATGAATCTTTGATTCATCATTCATAACTAATATACAAACTTACTAGAATAAGAGGAAATGAGACAAAAAATATTTACAAAAATGCATCTTAGACTCATACGCTGGCCTCAACCTTTGGCATCTGAGCAGGAAATTTGTTGCCATTACTTTGGCTCGCTGATGATGGCGAGTTTGCACCAGTGCCCGGATTGGAATTGGCACCCTTGTTAGCTGAATTAGCTGATTGATTAGCTGTGTTAGAAGTGCTGCTGGGTTTTCGTGAAAGCGGTCTCTGATCGGAGCCAGCACCCTTCTGGCCAGCGGGCCCTTGCGGCACTTGTTGAGTCTTGTTCGTCTGGTCGGAAGGATTACTGTTGTTGCTTCGTTTCTTGGTTATAGAAGCATTAGATCCAGACTCTCCCGAAGAGCTTCCACCACCGTTGGGCTGCGATTTCGTTTGCTGAGATAAACTGGAAACTGCCGTGACCGGCGGGTTTCGCTGTCCTGAATTGCCGCCAGCCTTATGAGCGGAATTTTGGCCCGAATTAGGCATTCCTAAGGCAGGCTTAGAACCTACACCTCCACTAAATGGCTTCGTAAGCTTGGGCTTTTCGACGGTCTTGAGAGACTGAGTCTTGGCATTAGGATCTTCGATTTTTCTACGCTGGATTTGGCGTTGTGCAGCTTTTTGAGCTTGTTGAACTCTCGCGGTACTGTTATTGGCCTGCGCCTGAGCCGCACGAAGGGCCTGAGCGTCAAGCAGTACTTTCTGTTGCTTCTGCTGTTGCTGCATCCTCTGGAACATCAAGTTATAGGCCTTCCGACGTTGCGTTTGGGCATCACTAATGATATCAATGGCCTTACCCGTGAGCATTGAGCTGAAACGCAGGTTCTGTGTCTTAGGGCTGATTTCATTAAGTCGGGCAGGATCGTCCAGAAGATCCTCAGTCGAGGAGAAAATATCCAAATCCTGATCGTATTTAAATCGGTCCGCCAGCCTCTCATCAGCATCCGATTGAGGCGACGCCAACAACTGCTTACCAAATTGCGAGAGAGGATTGTGCTCTGCGGGAAGAACTCGATCAATATAGGTTAGGCCGCCGACCCTACGCTTGCGCAAAATTGCCGAAGGTTTGTCTTTAGGTACAGAAAATCGGGAAGGCTGCCGTCGAAAGTCAACTTCACTGAACAACTGGGTATTAAAGGGATCATCAGGCGTGCCCCTCCCATCGACATGTATAACTTCTGGAGACTCGTGAAAGTTGATGTCTTCATCATCCATCCAGGTGTCATCTGGCAGCGAGAGCCGGTTAGGTTTAGCCTTACCACTTGAAACGAAATCAACAGAGTTGCGTAGCTCAATCGCTGAGTAAAAGAGATCATGAGGATTGCTTGTCGCATTGTTTTGAGCCTCTAGACCAGTGCCCAACTTATAGGCATCAGAATCTTTGGCCTTTCCAGCTGCCTCATTTTCCAATCTACTCTGCGCAAAGAAGTCAAAGAAGGGGACAGTTGCAGAATCAGATACATCGATCCAGCCGATATCCTGATCCTTACGCTGCTGCATACGGATGGCAACCATTTCTTCGATCTCCATTCCACGCTCCATGGCCTGCTGTTCCACAGTAACATGTTCCAACACCGGAATACGAGATCCAGCAGCAGTGTTGGTTGCACTTTTCTTGGTCTCCGAGGCAGAGGCGGCTGCGACAGCGGCGGAAGCCCGTGCTTCGCGATTGCTCTCCTCGCGCTTCTCGCGCTTCTCGCGCTCGCGCTCGAGCTTTTCAGCAGCCAGTTGAGCGCGGCGTTTGCGGTCGGCCTCTTCGCGTTGTTGTTTGGCCGCCTCCTCCTGTCGAGCCCTTTTAGACACAGATACAAGCAGATCGACATCATCAGGTTCCTTCTCAATACCAAGCTTGCGCTTCAGGGCTTTAACGCGACACCGTAGCTCGAAGACCTCAAAGTCAGTCTGGATCTGCTGCAGGCGTGAGCGCTCACGTTTGAGTATAAGCTCAAATATTGCCTGAGCTTCATGCATTTCTCCGTGAAGCTTCCGAAGTCGCCCCGAATTCTGCTGGTCAGTTCGCCGTGTCTTGCGCGTATGCCGCACTTCACGGCGCCGAAAGGTGACATATGGGTTCTGATCGTCAGATGCGAGGCCCGATTCGAAAAGTACACTGGGCTTGATGGATTTTCCATGCAGCTTCAGTTTACGGGAGCGCCAATGCGCATATATAGAGGCACCAAACAACTTTACCGACATGAGTAGATCTCGGTATGGAGAGGGTACAAGGCGAGGGGCATAGTCCGGTGAGTTCGCCTCAGCCATGAGCCGCTCCGGATCCAAGGGGTTACGAAAGTTTCGCCTTTGCTCCTCAAGTTTGGCAAAAATGTGCGGTTCCGCTTCTTTGTACATCATCAACTGGGTGACATCAGTGGACAGAAATGGTTGTTTATCTGCAATGACAGATTCGATCAATGAGCAGACACTTTCGAATTCATCTTCCGAACATCGCGCTTTGGTGTCAGTAATATTTTTGTTCAGAACAGACTCAAGAAACTTTAGATCCGTAGCATCCATGCAATAATCCACGCCCTGTGCATCTTCAACAGTGGCACTGCTGCGAATATAGCTTTCTGTCTGTACCCAGCCTGGTGAGTAGTATGACGAGTATTCGGCAAACTTCTTGGTGGCTTCCGGAGTTGGAATGTATGCATCTGCTATCTTGCCCGCAAGAGTAGCAGAGTTCAGAACAGCTTGGAGATGACGTTCATCCTCTTCGCTTTTGTCGACACCGGTTTCCACAATTCCCAGGAGATCTCCACGAACATCTTCCACCGCATCAGGAAGGTTTCTCTCCCATAAAATGCGTAAATTCTGTTTGAGGCTAATTTTCCGCTGACGGAAACGCGGAGTGAAGCTGGTCTCCAAACCCATATGTACGATACCCTACGTCCGGTGATGGATGGTAGTGATGGTGGTGGGAGTTACTAACGCGGACTGGCAGTGCGGTCAATGTAAGTGTTGCTGAATAACCGACAAGCTTAGCAGGAATCACACACACCAGAAAACGACCAGCGCTTCTGCGGCGAGAGAAACAACTTGACCGTATCAAGGACCCCAACTGAGATTCTGAGGTAAGGTGCGCTCCCCCGACTCAGGTAAGGTTTGCTCGGCCGGGCTCGGGCTGTACGCGAGAGGCAAGCGGACGATGGCGTAGGCAGCACTGGGAGTGAAACGGCCAGGAAGAGCAAGCCGTATCCGGACAAGTATCCAGTTACAAGCCTTAGTCCTCAAAAACGGGTCTAGTGACGACCACTCAAGTGAAATAGCCGACCTTCCCCGCTACTCGCGATAAGACTCGTAATAAGAGGATTTCACGATTTGCCTCCCCTTTCTCAAAGTTTGATCCGAAATAGGTTTCGAATCTAGAGTGTGCGAAAAATTTTTCCTGTGATGATTAGGTAACGAAAAATGGCCCACAATTTACAGCACGCTTTGAGTTTACCCAGGGTTCGAGTCACGAACGATGATGGGCCAGAGCTATGGAAAGCTAGCGGCGGCGGCTCCCCCGTAGATAAGGGTAAGGTGAGAGTCAACGGGTAGGGGGCGTCGTGATTACGACGTGAGAGCAAACTGGCGACGACTGTCAGGGGAGTGGCGCCGGCACGAATTGCGGGACGAGGTATAGTGGAATGCGCTTCCAAGATCACTATTGTCTGCAGTAATGACAATCTATTCAGCTACTGGCCGTGTTTTCTGAACTCAACAGGGGAATGGACTATTTCCGGGTTGACCCTGTTACGCGAGTGGCCAGCGTGTTCACTAAGCTCGCTAGAGCCCCACGACCTCAGCCCAAGAAGGTACGAAACTGCGGGATGTAGGGCAGGGGCTGTGTCAACATGAAACACCCATTAAAGCAGCGGCTGAATCGAGCTAAGGTGTAATAACAGTGATCTTTGGCGCTACCCGTATTAAGTGGGTGGGGGCGTCGACGCATATTAATATAGTCGTCGTATCGTGTCCCCAAATCGCCTCCGTACTGTAGTCAACACGTATCCTGTCTGTTAAGACGTATCATGTGTTTTAATGAGGGTAGTAAGGAAGCATGCATTCCTGTACGCCGGTGGCTGCCCCGGATGGTGCACAGGGACAAGCGTAAGCGTATCGAGTTACCTAGCCGGACAAATGATCTTAGCCTCGTGAGCCACCCCTAGCCCAGACTTGGCCCACTCACTTATACACGCATTATCGCATATTTTTCAACGTTCTTGACAACACATTCTCATGAGTAAAGATACTCTCTATTATAGTGTTACTGCAGGTGAGCCGCTAAGAACTCGGGCTGTTCTTCCCTATAGCTTGATTAAGCACTTTAAGCTGGATATTGCTTTGAGCGAACCCGATGAGCATTTCCCCTCGGAGTTCCCTGGCGCTTTTGTGCCTGCGTTCCGCTACGCTGATGGTCGTATTCTGACCGAGAGCATGGCCATCGCCTTTTTGCGTAAGTATAATGATGATCATCCATCAAAAAACAGTTATCCCTGTCTGAAAGGATTATGTGTTGATATTTCAAAATCTGAACCAGTACTAACTACCTCTATAAGTTGCTGATAAACTTCAGAACCAGGCCCGTCTCTTGGGTGACAACTCTGCTGATACAATCGCAGAGATCATGCAGTGGATCAACTTCATGAACATGGACTTGATGAGTGGCATTACTGTTCAGTTCACGATGGTTCTGGGCCGTAGGCCATTCAATCATGCTGATTGGGGCCGTGCTGGCGGGCTGATCACCAAATGTTTAACCATTCTCAATGGCCATCTTACCAAAAACACTTATTTGGTGGGCGAGTCTGTAACCCTTGCTGATCTTTACGGTGTCACGATGCTACTTCGCGGTCTTCAGGTCCTATGGGGTCGCGATGTGCGCGCTAAGTTCCCGGCTGTATTGCGTTGGTTCAACACTGTTAGCAAATCCGCGATTTTCGATGGATTCTTTGAAACCCTGGAGATGCCTGAGGAGGGTAAGCGGCCTAAGGAACTGCATCAGTGAACGAGTTAACATTATTTAATTTATTAGCATAAACCCCCATCCCCTATATATTTAAGAAATGCATTGAGCTTTGTATGAGAATCTAACCCTTGCTGGCTGTAACAAAAGTTGTAACGAGAGAATTTGTTGAATGCCATTTGGCTTACTGATTTACGGTACTCAGAGTTCCCGTTATACTAAACATTCCGTTGATTGGCTTAATTAGGGATATAATATGATCAAAGCCTTAGATCTGTGAGGACAACAATCTATATATCAATATAGGTACTATGCAGAATTCATACGCCCACTCATCCCAAATAGATGACTCGCTTCAGACAGTCAGAGAACATTTTGAAATCACTTGGACCGAAATCCATAACATAAGAGGTACCAGATAAAAAAAAGAAATGCTTTGGGTCATCACATGCGATCGCTTGGCTGTACGCCATGAAACCCTTCGTGGGGCACAGCCAAACGTCTATTGGAACATGGGAAGTATTCGAATGTGTGAAAAGAGAAGTTTTTTCGGCAGCTTCAGACTTCAATTTATAGGATGATGTTAGGGTTGGGGTTTTGCGCGCTCATATTACTCTATGTCTAGACAATGTGTAGTTATTACAGGAATGTAGCGGCTAGCGACTGGTAATTGACGTCGACAATTAGGTGTTGGGTCCGGTATTGGCTATCGGAAGAAAAGAGACTATAATTCGGTGGTAATGACGAAGACGATGAAGAAATAATTATATGACATGGGAATTTTGCTGATCTAAATATAAATATTAAAAATCTCTCGACTCACATAAGTGAAGTCCCTAAGTCTTTTCGGTAACTGCTCGTGTATAAGGTTGCAGGGGTCTGTAGATGTGATTATCCACAGATACTCCGCCATAATTGGACATGGAGGATGTGCGAACGTATGCTGAACTGGATTGTAAGGGCAGCTGAGATGGCGCATCAAAAGATGACTGCTGGTAGGATGCAAGGGAAGGAGACGAGACCTGCTGTGAATATGGAGATTGCTGCGCGTTGTAATGATAATCCTGCTGCTGCGAGGGTGGAATAGACGTTGAGCTTGTGCCGACTGACGGGCCAGATGTCAGCTGAGAAGAGACATTCTGGAATTTATAGGGCGTCTGGCTAATGCTGGCGGTGAAAAGTGCTCCTGAATCCATTACAGCAGAGCTAACAGGGGGCGAGCCGAATCCTGTGCCCCGTCTGAATGGTGTGCCCAGGTTTCGAGGCCCCCACAAGTCATTACTCGCGGTGCCGCCGCTGGTATTGGCGTTGGTGCTCCCGCTAGAACTCATGTTGCTGCTGTTCATGCTTCCCACACTAGTTACGCCTTTTGTGTTCATTTTATTGATGCCACTTCCAACAGGGGTGCCAATGGGTTTTTGATGATAATGATGGTCACTACTGCTACTCATCGGCTCAGAGCCTCTTCGGAATGTGAATACCGGTGCTTTGGTTGATGAAGGAGAGGAGAAAACACGGCCCGATTTCTGCTGGGAGTTTCGAGAATGTCGACGCTCCCGCTCTAGAGGTGTGAGAAGATCCTCTAGTGCAGAGGGGACAAGTTGTTCCCGGAAGCCGTCCTCCTCGTCTACATTTGCGTCCTCAAGAAGAGTCTCCTCGTCATCGTCGAGTATTGCTGAACCATCTATCATTCCTGCCTGGAGCCCTGACCAAGTAATGGAAGTATCCAATGCGATTGAACCAGTGCGCTGAATGCTGCTTGATAGCGACCGCATGTTATTAAGCCCTCCTCCAGGGTTCTCCAAGATGCCAGGTGGCGAGACTCGCTTGACACTTCCGATCATTCCTTGATAAGTGGCAGTATTAGCCGTCCTTGGACTAGTACCATTGTACTTCGATAGAATCTGAGAAGCCATCTCTACTGAAGACGGATCAACCGAAGTGGCATCACTGGCCTGCGAGCTAGAAGAGCTTGTTTTCCTATATTTTAGGGAACGAGGGGTGACAGGAACGTCAGTAGCAGTACCACTTGTAGGTAGCCTCGACGTTGAAGATGCCGCCGGGAATCCAGAAATAGTAGCTGGCGCGACAACATCGCCGGAGGCAACATGGTTAAAAGAATGCTCGCTACTTCCGGGATGGTGTGGTTGAGCGGCAGAGTTGATTGTAGTGCTATGGTTCTGGGCGTACACTGTATTGGCCTGGTGAGTGTCATCATCTTTCTTTTCCTTCTTCCTCACGTCCTTGACGCGTTTGTTAACATGCCGACCGTCGGGAGTTATATGGGCTAGAGCACACTTGGAACCAAACTTGCAATTGCCCTTTTGAAAGTACTTGCAGACCGCCTGCTGATCAGAATCTAATTCATGGCTAAAGGGACATTTGTCACCAGCTTGGCAAATTGATTGGCGGAAAAACTTACACGGCACATGGCTAACATTTTTCGATTTCTCCGGCAAGTGCGGAGCTGATGTTGAAGACTTGTCGTGACTATTCATCTTGCCGATGCCGTGACCGCCACTACCGTCGTGAGACTTGTCAGTCTTATCAGCGCTATGGTGCTTTTTGTGATTCCCCGTGGTACCCATCTGGGACTTTTGTGCTCACTATATCTGATTTTGGAACCAGTGGCAGGGAGGAAAGGGAGTGTGTCTGGTCTAAATTGGACGGAGGCTTAATCGGCGAAGTAAACAAACCCAATGCCTTGAATTTCACAAGTATCGCCAACCGACTAAGTTCCTAACAGCCCCTGAGAAGTAATGGATGGAAGCGTCCTTATTGAAACGCTAGAGATACAATTGACTCTTCTCTTAAGAGATTAACCAAGGAGTATCGAGGGACAGCGGATCTAATAAAGAGGACCTTCTAACTGATTGTGAGCCCGTGCTGCAAAACGGAGTTTAATTGGGGCGGTCTAGTCAAAATGATGCAGCTGAGGTTAAATTGAGGTTGTTTCTAGCACACAATTGTCTAGTGAAAGTAAGTTTTAGGTTGTTGTCAAAAGCAGTTATCGAATGTTAGATAAGATGGGGGGGGAAGAGTAAGCAGCAGGGTCCGGCGGGGGGATGTCAGCGGGATGTCCGGTGGGTGTAGGGTCTCGTCGGAGACCTGGGGGACGATTGAGCACCGCCTCCGGATATCATAATCCAGCGCACTGACCAGATAGTGGTCCCACATCCTAGTTACAAGAGCAGTTTACATTACGTAATGTGGCTTGTAGGGGAGGCAATGGACGCTAACGCATTCATTACGCCAGGTACCTGTGAGCGCGCGTGCATCATGATGGGTTGAGATGACGACCTCCCCCCGCCAGCAGCACTATGAGGCCACGATCTGTCACATGGCCGGTGCCACATGCTGTTTCGTATGAATGGAGGAGGAGCTTCCCCGCCACTGAGCAGATCCGACGTATGGAACTCGTCCACTCGTCATCAGCCCAGTGAAGCCTACTCCACGAAAGTGGCAATGTGTGTTTGAGAGCTAGCATACACATAAGAGATAACATACATATATCGCGAGTAAAACGTGAGTAATCAAAAAAAAAAAAAAACATGACAGTCCTATATTGATACTTTTGATCGTTTGATTATCGTAGAGAGCGCCCTTCCCCCCCGGGATTCACGGTTTTTTGGAACGAGCTAAGATTGACGATGAAAGAAGCATCCCCCTTGCTCAATTGATCGAAATTTAGACGGTTTCCGTCATGCATTTAACTCGCCGAATACTGCCCTCTACTTGCTCGTCGATTGTTACTGCGCTTACCACTAGAGGGAAAATCGGTTTCCACTGCAAGCCTTGGTACATGACACAACAACACTGTATGCGAGATCGATATGATTTTTTTCGCCCGGAACGGAGAGATGCAGCAGAGAAGAGAAAGCTTCCATGCATATCGTTTACGCTAATATTTCGGTGGTGCAGATCTACGGGTACGCCATACCGTTTCAATATGCAAGCTAAGGTCTCAGTCCCCACCATGGTGGAGTGCGGTCACAACCCTACAATAGAGCAAATTCAGAAGACTTCTGCATTACCCTACATTCGAGTGCCCAGAGATGGACGGCATCGGCCTTTCAAGGTGAGAAAGCATTGCGCCTGCAAGGTGGAGCAACCCAATATATGACTTCGTGGAATATCAATGGGCTACAGTTGGGCCCAAAAAAACAGCTAATATTGCATCAGTATCCAGATGGGAAATCTGCCCTTGCCAAGTTTGGTCAACGTCGAGAAACTGCTATTGGACCCCTGAGGGCGATAGTGTGATGCATTACACTCCCCTGTTCCATACATAAAGGTGGGCAGGTGGGCTTAAGATGCAAGAGTGGGTCGTGAACTCGCGAAGCATGGAAAGGCAACGCAATCTGCTATTTACGTATATATATCCCCCAGTCACACCGGTTAGTCTCAACCTTCAATGTGCATAATAAAATTTAGTACCAGAAGTTGGTTCTTTATTCCATCGCATTGAAATCAGTACCGATTGATTGATCTTGAGTCAGCCATTCGATATTCCATCAGCAGCTGCCTTCTCTAACCCGTGATCAACCACCGAAGGAACGAAAAGAAAATCGACTGAGCAGGTAAGTGCGCCTTCTTATCGGACCCAGTTCGATCTTACTGACCAGTTATCGTTGATTCGATCTAGAAATTGTCACCGAGAGTGTGGTTACCGCATCTATTACACCTGCTTTCTCCTATGGAAGAGCACACGACACCGTGGGTTTGCGGGACCAACAGAACATCGTTTTTCTCTGTAGAGCCTCAATCATCTTCAATAACCACCGGTAAGCCCATGGTTCCCGACAGTATGGCTGACACAAAGCCCACCACCATGTCAGATACGAGCGACACCGATTCGGTTGGAAGACACCAAAATTCCAGCTCTCAAGTTGGGCTGGATGATTCCGACACCGATATATGCACTCGCCGCTCTCTTTTGACGCCCAATCTTGGTTCACTGAGTAAGGACGAACAAGTGTTCATTATCGCAGGGCGTGATATTCCTCTTTATTTGCAGAGCCTTGGCGAACTGACGTGAAATGCCCCTTGATAACTGCATAAACTTCCTACTCATCGACCTAATAACCATTATTTTGCACTAATATTTATTGAGTATATAGAATATACAGATATTGTTTCGCACTGAATGTGGTAAATGGTGATAATGCTTGAGAAAGAGAGTAGGCGGCGGCGCCTGCATACGTAAGGAACCTTGTTCTTTTTGCAAACGTGGGCTGTTAGAATGTGGGTGGGTGAGGTCGGCCAAGGTTACCTTGCCAGAGTTAGCCGAAGCCGAAGTATGGTTACCAATCCGAGCCAGTTATATTAGTCATTTATGTGTCAACTGATAAGGAGCCAAGGCTTGCCAGTCAGCCGAGGCCATGGTAGGGAGTACCGTACGGCCCCGTGCTGCCCTACCCTCATTAAATGTGGTAGTTGACTAATCTACATGAAAACCTCCAGCGAGGCGGCTTCCCCTAGTTGCAAGCTAGCCGAAGGCGTTCACCACCAGTTTAGATTAACGTGTGCTGCGCGGTCTAGGGTAGTAGTGAGGCACCATCTCACATACAAACAGAAGCCCGCCCAACGGAAGCACCAAATTTCTCAGAACTTGATACGAGCTTAATTGCTGGATGAGCAAAGACGAGCAGCTCCAGAGGCTAGAAGACCTCTTGGCAGAGATCAATGCCGAAGATACTGAATCTGAAAGTGAATCGTTCCATAAACTAAATCCGGCCAGCCTGTCTGGTCCGGCGGAAACGGCATCCCCCGAAAAATGGCCCAAGAAAAGTGCCAGTGTGGCAACTCCCTCGGGCAAGCAGTCTCTTAAAGTGACTCCGCACGCGTCTGAGAACTCATATAGGAACTCTCACCGCTTCAACGCGTCCCACAGAACCGCTGTCGACGAGGAAACTCCTGAAGGTGTGGTGAAAGTGGAGAATGCTCGATCAGTGAGTTCTATCTTAGATAACAGTGACGTCGAAATGTCCGATACTAGCTCCGTTTACGAAGCAGATTCCTCTTCCGAGCATTTGGTGTCTGATCATAGAGAGGCGCGTCAAAACCCGAGCAAACAAGACCTCTTGGCATCTGAGTCGAATGAGCGCGTGGAATCTCTTCGTGCCTATAATCCTAGCGAAGAGTCACTTATAGAATTGGCTTACAATGTGAACCAAGGAGACACCGCATTGCGACCCCACATTTCAACCCCAGTGAGCCCAGATGAGTTCGCAAATGAGAAAAAGAGAAGTCTTCAGCGTGGCAAAGGTGGCTCAAGTGCTTACGAAAACTCGGATGATTACGCGAAGACCGAGACGGAACAAATCAGATCGGGCACAAAAACTAAGGAGACCAGCGGTAACGAGAAACTTGGTACAAGGGTCCTGGCCTCTCCAAATACTCGATTGAGGCTTGCTAGTGAGAACGAAGCTGTTTTTTCTCCCACGAAAACCTCTAATCTCTCAGCTCAGGAGACAAAAGAATCTACAAAGCCCTCCAGAGTCGTTAAGCTCTCTGAAATTGACAAATCAAATGCAAATACAAAGCGGAAACAAAAGTCTGACGTTGAAGCTGATTCAGAAGAGTACAAACCGTGCGAAACTCGTTCATCTGCTTTAACCCAGCCTTGGGATGCCCCTTCTCGTGAAGCCAGATTTGAATCTGAGACTGAAAACAAGCGCTTGATCAATGCAAATTACAATATCCTTAACAGTACTCTTCAACGGCCTGTAGAAACGTCAAATCTGTCCAAAACTCTTGATAAGATTTCACAGTCGATGCATTCGGAGAGGTCTGTTGATGAATCTCATTCTCCCGAGCTTGGTAAGCTTCCTGAGCATGAAAGTGTTCAGGACCTCCTCACTGAAGAAGATATTTCCAAATCAGTCACTTCTATGTCCCTTGCTGATAATTTGTCCTCGCGATCACAAGATGAGGGTCATCACGATAGAGTTGATTTGAAGAATAGTTATTACATGGCACAGCGTACAGAAGTACAGGCTCAAACGAGCATCCCTAAAGAAAAGCAGAGTATGGCCCTTCCCACAGAAAGTGAAGATAAAACCATCAAGCATCAATCTAACAAGGACGCGGCTGGGGCTCCTGAATCTACTTCACCTACCAGGGAGAAATCTCCTTCTGAGCCTACAACATCTGTGAGAGACCCTTTCTTTGGTCACATTGTAGAGATTCAGGAGAGTCATCCTACCCAAAAGGCAACAGGTGGCATCAAATCCCCTCTTAAATCAGATATTCTCAACGATAAGGTACATTCCAGCGGAAGTAGCAAGAGAAAGTCACTAGTTTCCGCAGAAGATCCATCAGATAAGACACTACCAAGTGGCTTTGATCATGCTGAGTTGATCTTGAATGAAGAGTCTGCTCTTGAGAATGAAAGAACTACGATTAAAGAGGCTACCTCTGCAAAAGAAGCCCATCAGACTAACAAAACAGAAACCCTCGACAAGCTTACCACTGCTAACAAAGCTACACGTGTTGAACCAACAAGCCTTTTAAAGGAAATCGCTTTGACAGAAACGAGTCGTGATAAGAAAACCAGCCCTATCATGAAAGCCACCGTAGCTAAAGAAACTATTCCGTCGGAGGAATGCATTACTAGTGAATTTGTCGCTTCAACCGAGAATTCTTCTAGCAAGAAAGGTGCATCTGCTGAGGAAGCTGCACCTCGTAAGGAAACCGCTCCCACTAAGAGTACCACTCCAGTGCCCGTTCTTCAAGGAAAAGCTACTACTACGGAGACTTACGTTGATAAGAAACCAGTAGAGGTCAATGAGACCAAGTCTACTGACAGTTCAACTCCGATGAAGGAAATGAAGCCGGTTAAAACAGATAAAGAGTCCACTCTGGTCAAGGAAACCGTTTCGGTCACCGAAGCTTCTCTGGTCAAGGAACGTATTGCAGCTACAGAGTCCATCGCGATCGAGAAAACAATTCCGCCCAAACGACAAACCACTTCTGTCGAATCAGCTGGTCACTTCAAAGCATCTTCCTCAGTTGAGAAACCACGGCCTGCCACAGAGATTGATGTTACCAAAAATTATGCCCCTTCTCAAGAACCTAATCATTCAAAGGAAATGCATCGTATCAATGTGGTAAACCCTGCTAGTGAGACCGTTTCTCCTAAGAAAGCCACGCCTGCTAAGGAATCTACTTCCCCAAAAGAAACGAGTCCTTCCAATAAATACGCCTCTCTGACCACGAGTAAAAAAGCTATCACATCGAGCCTTACCAAAGAGACTTTCAAGGATGTTGTCAAGCCCGCTAAGGAAATAAATTTTAGTAAGGATGCCACATTTCGAAAGAATGTCACTCCTACTGGGCATATCTCAACACCTTGTAAGGACACCGCAACTTCTAGTGAGGATACAACTCCTGTCGAGGAGACGGCTCACTTTAAGGAAACATCTCCTGCCAAGGAATCAACCCCTGTTAAGGAATCAACCCCTGTTAAGGAATCAACCCCTATTGAGAAAACAACCCCTGTTAAGGAAGCAACCCCTATTGAGAAAACAACTCCTGTTAAAGAAGTAACCTCTGCTAAGGAATCAACTCCTCCTAAGGAAACAACTCCTGTTAAGAAAACAACCCCTGTCAAGGGAACAACCCTTGTGAAGGGAACAACTCCTATCAAGGAAACATCTACTGCTAAGGAATCAACTCCTGTTAAGGAATCAACTCCTGTTAAGGAATCAACCCCTGTTAAGGATTCATCCCCTTTTAAGGAATCATCCCCTGTTAAGGAACCATCCCCTGTTAAGGAATCAACCCCTATTAAGGAATCAACCCCTATAAAGGAATCAACCCCTGTTAAAGAAATAACATCTGTTAAGGAAACAACAAAGGAATCAACTCCTGTTAAGGGAATAACTCCTGTTAAGGGAATAACTCCTGTTAAGGAAAGAACCCCTGTTAAGGGAGCAACTCCTCTCAAGGAAGCAACTCCTCTTAAAGAAGCAACTCTTCTTAAGGAAGCAACTCCTGTTAAGGAAACAACCCCGGTTCAGGAAGCAACTCCTCTTAAGGAAGCGACTCCTCTTGAGGGAGCAACTTCTGTTAAGACGGCAACTTCTGTTGAGGATACAACTCCTGTTAAGGATACGACCCCTGCTGATGAATTAACCCCTCTTAAGGAAACAACTCCTCTCAAGGAAACTACTCTCGTTAAGGAAACAATCCCTCTTAAGGAAGAAACTTCTCTCAAGGCTGCAACTCCTCTTAAGGATACAGATCCTTTTAAGGAAGCAATTCCTGTCGAAGAAAAAACTCCTGTTACGGAAACAGTCTCTGTTGAAGCAAGAACTTCCAGCAAAAAAAAAATCCCTGCCATGGAAGCTACCCGCGCCATGGAACCCTCTCTTTCTGAGGTCACCTCAACTAATGAAAACTTTTCTGCGAAGATGAATACTCCTGACAAAGAGACGGCTAATGAGTTCACTTCCGTTGGTGGGATTGATCTTACTAGAGATTGTGCATCTGCTAAAACCTCTGATAGCAGCATTCCCTTCGGGAGCTCTGAGGAAACTGGTGATGGGAAGGCATACGCATCTTCCAGTAAGAAAATTTCAATCTCTACCAAGCCCATCATTGAACCCAAGAGTGTTCCCTCTAAAAACGCAAACTCAACTGCTGATATTCCATCGATAGTAAATGACGATCAAAGCAAGCGTGACGCAGAAATGAATTCTGCAAATGCATCTGATGAAAATACCGTGTATCTTTACATGTCCATGGCTAGTGGTGTCAGAGGTGGAATGTCTCGCTTCAATCGAGCTACTACAATTCTTAAGTCTTACGATATCGATTTCGTACCCGTCGAGATCACGCTCGATGAACGGGCCAAAAGATTGTGGAAATACAAGGGCGTGGCCAGAAACAAAGTGCTTCCAGCCGTTTTCCGAGATGGTGACCTTAAGTGTGACTTTAATGAACTTGTGGAGGCAAATGAGATTGAGGATGTAGAGGATCTGATTTTCGACGGGCTTTGAACTTGTTGCGTGTAGGGCAAATTGTATCACTTCGGCATCCAAAACTCATGTACTCATTTGCTACTGGCATGAGCTGCATTGAGAGAACAACTGACTGATGTTTTTCCGATTTGTCCTCTTTTAATTCACTAGCATAATCCTTTTGCGAGTAACATGAGAAAAAATCAAACAAGCTATACAAGATTAAGTTTGGGAAATGTATGGCGAGACTATGTACACAATCTCTTCGCCTATCTACTTATAAATAGAACATCCCATTACCTACAAACTTAGTATTGAATAAATATATAAAGAAACACAGAAGCAAAGGTGATGTAGTAGGTTCTCGGACCCAAATATCCACAGCAAGAGAGATATTGTGAGATCTTTGTATGGGTTTGCTCCATTTCTGGCATAATCGTTTCTCCAAATCAGAACTGCCCAATTCTTCTTGTGCATCGAGTTCTTGCTCGGAGCGATCTAAAAAGTCGGTTTCCCTGAACTGGAACCCACCGTCAAATTATTGGGGCAGTAAGGAAGAATTTGAAGTAGGACTTATCCTTCAGGAAATTGTAAGCAGCTGTCTAGATGAAAACTACTGTGAAGAGCTCGTCAAAATTTTGAAGGATAAGCTATTCTCATCATCTACAGGTTGGATTGATAAATTTGTGAGCAATCAAGGTATTCTAGTGCTGCATAAATTGCTCGACGATGTACATACGTATAAAACTTTACGGATTGACCGCGAGCTCGACCTCATGCAGTGTATGCACACCGTGTTTGATAGAGGCGTGGTCGCTCAACAATTGCTCGCGCATCCTTCCCCTGAAAAGATCTTGAAAACAATTTTAAAAAGTGTTATTTCCCCTTGTGAGGAGACCAGACTTTTGGCCTCGGAAACAGTTCTTAAATTGAAGATGCGAGCGAGTAGCCAATCTAGGGTATTGCAGTCATTAACCCTCTCAAGGTAAACGTGGATTTCCCATGGTATTCAACAAAGCTATTCCAAGCTGCATTACAACCCAATAGAATATGCATCATATGACATTAGCTTCTGAGTATCATGAAATGCTAACAGCGCATGACACGCCGCCACCTAGCCCAGACTCCTGCAGGAGCCGAATTTCCTAAGCTCCAGGGTACCGATTTTTTTCTTCAAGGCCCTAGCCCCAATCCTCCTGCTTCACTCTATCATCTTACTTGATTACTCTGAACGCTCTGTGAATGTCTGATTCTGACTCTGAATACGACGGTATAGAAGTGGGATTGACGTCTGTTCTGTTGGGTTTTCCCGGAAAAGAAGCAGTGCGTGATGACCTCAGCGTTCTGGGAAATCACATCGGGGGAACACCAGTGTGGTATGGTTCGGAAAGATCACCAGTCTACCCCCCGGCTGAACTTCTGAAATGCAAGGTTTGTGACAAACTCCTCGACCTATTGGCCCAATTGAGTTGTCCGCTCCCTGATAAGTATTATGACCGGTCTATCTATGTGATGTCCTGTGCCGATCCCAATTGTCGACGCAAGAAAGGCTCTATCCGAGCTATCAGGGGTATCAACAATTCTCAAGAGGTGCAAGAGAGAATTTCTGAGGAGCTCAGCGAGTCTAGAGTTGAGAATAGCCTTGTTCCGGAAACTAAACTCGGTGATTCCCTTTTCTCGACTCCGGCATCAAATAATCCATTCGCTGCTGGCTCCATCGCCCCAGTGGCCGGGGAACCGTCGAAATCAAGTGAGACGCCTCAACACAAATCCGCAACAAAGATGAAGCTCCCAAACAAGAGATTGATGCGGACAGTCCCCGGTAGGTATACGTGTAAACTGGTTGAAGTTGAGGAGGAGTATCTCGATGATCTTTATAAACCTCTCGGTGAAAACGTCAAGATCGAGGAACTGGAAACTGAAGCTGAAGCTGAAGATTTGCCGACAGATGCAAGCGCTCCAGTTACATCAGACAACTCTGATGAGCCCAGCAATATCAAAGACTTCGAATCCAACAGCGATCCCGTCTTCACACATTTCATCGATATTGTTGAAAGCAATCCCGATCAGGTGCTACGCTATGAGGTCGGCCTGAAGCCTCTTTTGTACTCAGGAACGGATGCGGTTGCCGAAGAACTACCGAATTTAGCCAAGACTGCAAACAAGCGCCTGGAAGTTCAATTGATGCCGCATTTGATCGGCGAGTTGGAGACTGAAGATATGCTTTTAGATGGTATGGAATGGGGCTCCATCTTTGTTGCTTGTGACGTTGATGATAAGATGCCGCCTCTGGATGAAAATGGTATTGGATATGTAGAAGAATGGGTTGGAGTACAATGGGAATAATGCTCTCTTCACTGCTTACGCTCATATCTGCATATTCTATCATTCTAGATGCGCACATCTTGTGCAATCCCGAAATCATAGATCTAATACATTAAACATGATTCATCTTACACGAACCTGTGCTACCTAACATATAGCTCAAGGCAACCTGGCGTAATTCTTTCAATAAATACTATGTACAGAATGGTCTATCCTATATGTATCGGGGGGTCTTGATTTCTTCATAACCTTCCACAATATCTCCCTCCCTGAATTCGCTCCAGTTAGTGAAAGCAACACCATATTCGGAGCCTTTGTGGGCCTCGGCGACATGGTCTTTTCCGTGTTGGATACTTGATAGTGTGCCTTCATGCACAATCTTGCCATTGCGGATGACTTGCAACAAAGTCGACGGAGTGAACAACCCTCGAACGACCTTCACCCCGGCAACTTCGAGCTTGTTGCGCTTTTTCAAAGTAATAGTGAAAATCGCTCTAATTTCCATTTTTGCGATCACCTTACGAGAGATTATCGGTGCGAGTTGGCTACTGAGCTCCGCACTGACATCCTCCATGGTCTTGTAAATAACGTCATATTTCTTGATAGGGACCTTGTTTTGTTCGGCCAACCGTTCAATTGGGCGAGGCACCGTCGTGCTAAAGGCGATGATAGAAGCATTGGCTGTTTGTGCCCGGAAGACATCGCTTTCAGTCACAGGGCCGACCCCGCTGAATAGAACACTGGCCTGAATTTCGTCATTACCCAACTGGTTAATGATATCGGTAACCGCTTCAGCAGACCCTGCCACATCCGCCTTAACTACAAATTCCACAAGGTGCGGGCCAGCGTTGGTGGTTTTTGCGTCCATGGTGGTCCCCTCCCTTCCTTCTTTATCCCTCGACGTCTTTTCTTTCGACAGACCCAAAGCAGCGCGTTCGTCCCTAAGCGCCCGCTCCTCCGCTTCCGCGGCCTGAGAGGCCTTGTTTTCATTGATAAGAGCCACTTGTTTCGCCTCTAATGCAACCTGTAGAAGTCTTTCTCGGTTCTCCACCACTCTTTTAGCTTGTCCCTCATCTTTTGCTTCCAAAACAACGTCACCTGGCTCGGGGAGATCTTTCCAACCAGCTATACGGACAGGCGTCCCAGGGACCGCCTCCTTAAGCGCCTTACCGCGCTCATTTACAAGCTGGCGCACCCTACACCAAGTATTTCCGGCAACAACAACTTGCTTGGGTTTCAGAACCCCCTTTTTCACAATCAGTGTAGCCGCCGGTCCTATTCCTTTGGTGACACTGGCTTCAACAACCACGCCCTCAGTCTTCGCTCCTTTCTGCGGGGCCCTGAGGTCCTGGATCTCAATCTGGGCCTGCAAAGCAGCAATCAAGTCGTCAATACCCTTTCCAGAAACGGCACTTACTGGAATACACTGGGTATCGCCACCGTAGTCCTCGACATCTACCCCAGACCCAGCCAAATCCGCGACCACGCGGTCTGGCTTCGCCTCTGGCTTGTCACTTTTGGTCAGAGCCACGATCATGGGAACATTTGCAGCCTTTGCATGCTTAATGGCCTCTTTCGTTTGGGGCATAACCGAATCGTCTGCCGCAACTACTAACAGAATCAGATCGGTGAGATGAGCACCACGCTGGCGCAATTTGAGAAAAGCCTCGTGTCCTGGGGTATCCAGGAAGCAAATCTCCTGTTTGTTATTCTCTGAGCCCATTTGCGTGAGAAAGGCGCCAATGTGCTGGGTGATCCCACCCTTTTCGCCATCTACGATGTGAGACTTGCGAAAGTAGTCCAACAGCGTAGTTTTGCCGTGATCTACATGACCCATGAGAGCCACCACTGGGGGGCGTGAAGGAAGCTGTGAATATGTGGTGGGATCCACGTTTTCTGGGTACAGATCTTCTCCGTGGTTCTTATTGATCTCAGCATGAATTCCGAGCTCATCGGCGATTAACACAGCTGATTCGTCATCCACGATAAAATCCCAGTCGCTCTGGCTAAAGCCCATGTTCTCCATCGTACTTTGGATCTGAACAATAGGGCGCTTCAGCAGCGCTGAAAGATGGGTCACCGTACTGAATTTCGGCAGCACAACTTTATGCGCTGACGCGCTGCTTTTTGTAGCTTTGCTTTTTCGTGCAGTGTTCTTAGAAGAGCGAATATGCGCTGTCGCAAACGTCCTACAGTGCGTGAACCTCCATTCACCACCAAAAATGGGCCGTCTGGTCGAGGCTTTCAGCACATTTCTGAACATTTGTAGGATAAACCCTAACTGACATCCACACCACCAATATGCAGAGCCAGATCAACTACAACTTCTATAGCTCAGGTTGGAGCATTTGCATTCAGAAGTTTCCTTGGAAAAACGCTTTAAGATCTTTTTGCTTGTGATATCATGGAACATTCAGGTTTTAATGTCCGCCTTCTTAAGCTTCTATTTTTCTCTCTAATCTAGTTCTAGACTTTTGACTACGTCGATTCTGCTATAACCTAAGGATTCAATACATTCGAAATCAGATTCGTCTATACGGTCTTAACTTCTATCAATGACGTTCCGAAAATTTTTTATCCATCACGATTTTTTATCCATCACGAATTCATCTCATCTTCCTCATCCTTCTGTTCACTATTGTACAATGAGTAGAACAGGCCCTTCATATCAAGCAGATTTTGGGGAGAATCAAACTCCTTGATGACGCCATGATCAAGGACTATGATCCGATCAGAGTCCATGATAGTGTTCAGACGATGTGCGATTGTGATAATGGTACGATCAGAGAAATTCTTTCTTATGGTATCCTGCACAACTCGGTCCGTCTCGTGATCTACCGAGGCAGTGGCTTCATCTAGAACAAGCACTTTCGAGTGATGTACCAGCGCGCGTCCTAAACACAAGAGTTGCGCCTGTCCACGACTCAGATTACTGCCAGAGTCGGTGAGCTCAGTATCCAGACCTTGGGCACCAGCGAAATGCTCCTTTAAGTGGCACAGATCGAGAATTTCCCACAATTGAGCATCATCGCACGTCTTCAGCGGATCTAGGTTGTCTCTTACTGAGCTATCGAAGATCTGTGCATCCTGAGGAATGATTGAGAGACGCGAACGAAGATCGAAAAGGCCAAGAATCGACGTGTCGACACCATCCATCTCAATATGCCCTTGGTGCGCCTCAATAATTCGGAAAATCGCCAAAGTTAATGTCGATTTTCCACTACCAGTACGCCCGACAATTCCGATCTTCTCGCCGCCCTTGATAGTGAAAGACAAATTTTTCAGAATGTCAGGACCATCCTCCGCATATCGAGCTGAGAGATTATGGAAAGTAACCTCACCTGAATTCGGCCAGTTCCCAGAAGGCTGAGTGGCTTCGATCACTGCCGCTGCCTCTTGCTTGATGTCGATATACTCGAAAATACGTTCGAGGGCAACACCGCTTGTCTCAGCCTGTGCCAAGAACATAATAGTTTGTTTTACCATGACGCCTGCTCGTTGCGCAAAGTTCAAGATAACTGCTGCATACCCAGTGCTGAAGTAACCTACGCTGATAAGCTGAGTGACTGCAAGGGCAGTGGCCAAAGAAAGTACAGTGGTGAGTACTTGCACACGGAATCCAAGCCATTGGGTTAAATTACCACTGTAGAAGGCCGCCTTCACCCAGTAGTCAACTCGCTGATCGAATAAATCGATAAAGTGGGAGGTTTGCGCAAAAGCTCGGACTGTAGATTGACCCTTGAGACTATCCTCAATATGAGACAAAATGGGTGAATTCGCAGCGGATGCAATACGAACAACCTTACGCTGCATTGGGACGTACATCGAGCGGGAACGATTGGCTAGCCAAGCCAAAGGTATGATAGCAATTATTACTACCGGGGAACCAATGATAATCCCGCCTATCACGGTTAGAGTGTTGATAAACGACCGTAAACAATAGTAAAATACGGTTGGGATAGATTCATCCAGTGTAGCGAGATCGCCACTGAAGCGGTTGATCAAGCGCCCAAGGGGGGTTACGTCAAAAAACGACATAGGTGCGTGCAGTACATTCCACAGCATCTTGTCATGGTATTCTTTGGAATTTCGAAGACCAATCCTAGTCATGATATAGTACGTGGAAAAAACGATAAAGCCAGCAGAAGATAAATTCAGCAGGACGTAGCCAGTCATGTACCAGCGTGCTTCGTACAAAGTCTCGAGGTTATGACTGGTCATAAAACCCATATAGACAATCGCAAAGTTAGTGAGTATTGTGGAGAAGACAAGGATACACAACCACACAATGAAAGTTAAAGCATTTCCGCCAATGAGGTAACGCCAGAATACCTCCATAGACTTTAACTCATTGGAATCACCCTCTTCCTCCTCCTTTTTATCACCTTCACGTCGAATGTTTACCCAGTTGATTGTTACCGGCTTCTCACGCACATTGGGAGGAAATACTGAAGGGTTGGATCGTTCACGCTCCTCGATTATGGCTTTCCGTTCAACAATATGTTCTGCTTCTTGCTGAAGATCATTTGAATGACCGAATTCCTCGATGAGTCCATATACAAGCGACTTCTTGCCCTTCGCTACAACATCTTTGAACGAGATTGCCTCGACCACCTCTTTCTTCTGCAAAGCAATGATAAGGGATGAGTGCGAGAGTACCCTCACGTTATTGGTGGCCAGGACTATGGTGCGATTAGCCAGAAGCCCCTGACTAGAAAACAGCTTGGTGATCAATGCTGTACTGACATGTTCATCCACAGCACTTAGTATATCGTCAAGGATGACAATATCAGCGCGAGAGTAGACAGCTCGTGCGAGAGAAACGCGCGCTTTCTGGCCGCCACTCAAAGATATACCGCGCTCACCTACTTCTGTTTGGTCGCCAAGAGGCATCTGTCCAATGTCAACTTTCAGTTCGCAAGCATCTACCACTTTGTCATACCAGTCCTGGTCATATTCCTGGCCAAAGATTATATTGTCTCGTACAGAGTAGCTTTGTAGCCAAGCATCCTGAGAGCAATAAGCCACAGCACCTTTGAGCATGACCTCTCCGCCAAGAACAGCCAGGTCACCGCAGAGTGCTCGCGTTAGAGCAGTCTTACCAGAACCGACCCGGCCAACGATACAGATGAGGTCACCTCTGGTTGCTTCAAAACTGATTTCTTTGATGGCAATCTTGCTTTCCTCATCCTCTCCATTCCAGCTAATAACCGCCTTGTCCAATTTGATGGCACTATCATTGAAACCTGCTGCACCTTCGTTACTTATACGGTAATAATTGGCATAATCCTGTTCAGTCTCAAGAAGTAGTTCATTGATGCGTCGCTGAGCATTGAGCGCTAGCAAGATGGAATTTAGAGATTGGGGGAAGAAAAGGATGGCTCCTGAAGCATTCTGTAGAAGGACTAAAGATGGGAAAACAACTTCAGGTGACAAAGCACCTACTCGCAAATATAAGTAAGTCAGGAATACGGCAGCTGCGACAAAGTCACCACTAGCGTTCCAAGCTACTGATATCATGATATTGAGTTTCACTTTCTTGTATATCAAACGTAGTTCATTTTCAAGGCGCAACCTCGAAATGCGTTCGAAGAACGGCCTCTCCCACGCGTGCAATTTCAAAGATTTGATACACCGAAAAGCATTGGAAGTTAGCTTATTTCTCTCATCTTTAAATTTCATGAGACTAGGGAACAATGCTCCAATTATGATGGAAAGTTTTGTCGAAAGAGGGATAACGCACAAGTAAACAAAAATCGCAGATAGAAAGGATGGCCCTAAAAACTTCCAAAGCTGCCAGACTGCTAGTACGAGCGTAACGGGCAGAGCTACTAAGTTTGGCAAATTGTAAGCGAGCATGAATACTTGCTGAGTATCGACACTCATCATGTTCATGATTTTCGAAGCCTCAAAGCGTTCTCTGGCTGCCGGGCTCAAGTGCAACGCCTTTCTGTACATGACTGTCATCAAAGCAGAACGAGCCTTATTCTCAGCGTAATTGGCAGTAACTGTTTCCAAGATATCGAATGAAAGGGAAACAAGGGGAACTACACCCAGCAAGAGGGCCAAGTAGTAGGATTCATAGATGGGAGTTAGTCTCTTGCTGTAAGTCGTTAATGAGAACAAAAACATCTCCATAACCTTCGGTAAGCTCATGGTAACTAACGTGCCCACAACAGAAAGAACGACCACAAGCATCAACATGCCACCAAGCAAATCTTTGAGGGCAAATACTACCCGATACCTGGAGGTGGTGGCATATTTGGCCAACATTGAGGTGAATTCATTTTTGCTGGAAAGTGCGTCGAGTCCACTTGGGGGATCCATAATGCTATCATGATTTATGATGCTATCTTTCTTCATCAGTCGCTCTGTATAAGACATTGAGATTCGCGCGAAAACCGAGGTATCGTCGTAGCGGTTCTGGGCTTCCCGCTCCGGACTCCATAGTTCGAATATAAAAATCAAAGTAGCAAAAATTGATGCAAATACATTGTTCCAAGAGGCTCGCAATCCAAAGCGAAGGTATGAGTCCAGGGCCCAGCCAAAATAAAAAAACGCAGCCCCTAGCCAATAAAGCAGCAGCTCAGGAACGCTGACAGCTACTCTGCCGTCTTGAATATAGCTTAGAAGCGCCACGAAAATTCCCGCAGTTCCAACTGCTATGTGGATTGGTGCAGGTACCTTTTCCCTGTCTCCAGTATATAACGTTAGCAGTGGGGTGGTCAGGGCCATAACTGCCGAAAGTTGGCCTAGTATGGTCCCCTTGCCTCTCTGCAGGCGCAAAAGTTCTTTAAATCGAAGGGCCATAGGGACCATCATCGTCAAGGTTAGACCTAGAGCCACGGCTGCGGTGAAACAAAATGACATGAACTTAGTCTCGGGATTGAAAACTTGGACAGAGCCATTGGGTCTCACGCAATTGAGGTCGCCCCATATTAGCCGCTTCCAATTGTATCCAAGTGTGGAGTTTTTGTATGCGTGATTCATCACGTTCGCTGAAACCATGGAGGCCTCAGTAGCCGGTCCTGAGCCCCAAGTGTGGATACAGTCACCCATGGCTACTAGCATCATCTCTGGTGCAGCCTGCGGCTGATTCCAGAGAGTACGCGATATCGCATCCATTCCACTTCTGTCCTTCTAGGGATCTTTCTGTAAGCGGGAAGAGTTCAAGTTTATAGCAGGAAAGCCTGGAAGGAAAGCCTGATCATCTAGGTATTTACCCTGATCCCGCCAAGTGGTGTGATAGTAGCTGAGAAAAGGGTAACGGAGAAAAGGTTATGCGTGAAGGGTTAAAGCGAATGCCGCTTCCGAAAAATCACATTGGCCATTGAAAGCGTCGTCCTTGAGTGGCCGCTTAGAGCGGAAAGACGGGTTGGCATTTTTCATAAATAAAAGGCTGCTAGCTTAGTGTGGTCTTAAGCCTCGTTAAATTGCAATAGCATTAACATATGGAGCTCAGCCAGACACCCAATGGGATGTGCACCCTGACATCGGCGGCATATCGGTTACACCATGGTTTAATGTCACCACCACGTAGGTGCGTGCGCCCTCCTAACACAAACCATCACCACACGCGCTATGGACTCGAACTGGCGTTCTACTAACGTCATCACACCATATAATTTGTAGTACACAATCGATTCTTGAAATGTGAACATGAAAAATAATAAAAAGTAGGACAAAATTATAATCCCTTAAACCCTTTTTACAGACTACATTATAATTATGATAATGAGAGCATCAAAAAGTGACACCCGAGGGATTCGAACCCTCGCCTCCGGAGAGACCAGCAAATTCTGGAGATCAGAACCTGAAGCTGGCGCCTTAGACCAACTCGGCCAGAGTGCCTGTTATTGGACTGTGGTAGGTTTTTGACTTCACGTCCACTACGCAGTCAGCTTTATGTTATCATTTTTACTACGCACAGCACCCACTCATGTCACAACTGAATCGGGACCATGTCAAGCCCGGTAGGGTTTGACTATGTCGTTGAGAGTAATGTTAGCTTGACGACAAATTGGTTGTATACACTCCCGCAAAAAAATTGATTGAAAGACCCCTCTCTCCCTGATATGCCCTTTAGGCCTATAGGAGTCTACTCAAAACATACCTGAGAGAAATACAAACGAATTCCACTTTCGGAAGGAAAAACAGACACTAAAGTTAAAATTAATACTAGAATGATGATAAATAATGCCAAACTGTTCCCCCACAGTTTTATTACTATATATTGCACACTCCTTGAAAAATCTTTATTTTAAGCAAAATGGAAGGACCCCTAAAAAAAATCATTACAGATGATGTAAAAAATGACACCCGAGGGATTCGAACCCTCGCCTCCGGAGAGACCAGCAAATTCTGGAAATCAGAACCTGAAGCTGGCGCCTTAGACCAACTCGGCCAGAGTGCCTATCTTCATAGGAAACTGGATTATATCAGATAAGTACCACAAACAGTATTCTTGGATTATGCATCTTAATTACTGAGTGTAACATTACCCCAACACGCAAACTTGATAACTTTTCGAGACTTGACTCAAGAATTATATTTTCCCAACCCCCAACAGAGCACAGCGTGTAGATGTTTTCCGATACATATGATTTACCAGGAGAACAGATTGGACTTAAAAATACTTATCAACGAGTGATATGATATGGGGTATTATTCTTGTTAGCAAAAGTGGTGGCTTCAGCTCAGATAAACCCGAGAAACAGTTCTCGGCTCAAAATTTCACGCGTTTGTGTTCGTAGAAGAGAACCTTACCAGCAGGGCCTGCTGTCTATAGGATGCTAGTAATGAATTCACTCATGATGCTTTAATTAGGTGGCTGACTATTAGTTCAAATTCGTAATAACAAGAAAATTAATATGTGAGCGATATAGCTGAGCGATCGCGAACATGATCCAGAGCTCCAAAGGACATTTACGATGGTATCTAATAAAAAAGGATGGATTTGGCAATATGAATAGCCTTACCCTTATCGGCGAGCTCCGACGACCACGTGACAAGAAGGTTCACGACGAACGCTGCTATTATATCCGCGAAATCCGAGGTTCGTGCCGATGCGCTAAGGGCCAACGATTACATAGACAGAGAGTGTCGCGGGATGCCGACAGATGACGCTCTAGGAAACGTTCTCTAAGAACAGAAGTATCGGTCTGGACCTTATTCGGTTTTGTGTATATTTTGTTGCCCCTATTGAAGTCATGGCATATTCCGAGCTTGAGTAGATCATGTGCGTTCTGACAACCCAGCGGCATATCCAATTCATCAAACGGACGATATGTTCGCTCAAAGAGGGATCTCACTTCTGTTTTCTTATACACGGCCAGTATGTACCGGAAATGAACCCTCACATAAACCTTCATCACCACAATTGCAGAACCCCTAGCCACCACATCACTGTATGCTGAGCAGCAGTGACTAATAAAATATCCAGAGTTTCGAATGAACTGAGCGGAATAATTAGATCCCTTCATCATTCTACGGTGTGTCATCTTGATAACTTGATATTTGACCATCTTCAGAGCGCCCACCGCGAGATACCGGTCAAATTAGATAGTTCACATTGGGGTAACGGGCAGAGGATTTATTGCTTATCGATTGTTGCTTTCTGCAACTGTGTTCTGTTGGGACGTAACTTCTAGATATGTCACCGGCAAACGACAGTGAGCCTCGCCTGAGAGGCAATGCTTTAGCTTATTCGAGCTCGGCTGAGGGGGACTCATCACAAAAAAATTGGGAGGGGTACCAACGGGACGACGAAGATGATGGTAGTGAAACAGACCCCCCCGTGGAAAGAGTCAAAACGAGAGGCCATGTCTTAAGTGAGCTAGAGAAAGAATATCCTGAACTGCACGTTCATCTTCGTAGTGATGAGATCCCTCTCAACTGGTCGCTGCGGAAGCGACTTGCACATACTGTGGCGTATGGCCTAACAACATTTACTGCCCAGTTCGGCGCCTCTATGCTAAGTCCGAACACACCGGCAATTGCAGAGCAATTTCATGTTGGTAAGGAAGTTGGAACTTTGGTTTTTAGCATATATGTACTGGGAAATATGGTGGGGCCTATGATCTTCGCCCCTCTTAGTGAGGTTGCTGGCAGAAAGATCGGCGTGTTTGTGCCTTGTGTGGTCTCAGGAATATGGCTGTGTATTGCCGCGAATGCCTCCAATGTGTGGGCACTGATGGTGTTTCGATTCCTGGCTGGCGTGTTTGCTGCGGCTCCAATTGTAAGCTCAGGCGGTGCCTTAGGTGACCTTTGGAGAGCCGAGCAACGAGCAGCTGCTTTAGTTTTGTATGCCGTGTGCATTGTCTCGGGAAGCTCATCAGCACCAACATTTGGTGCTCTGCTTTCCCTCAGCGGTCCATACGGATGGCGCTGGACGTGCTGGCTATCGGGAATCTTGCAGATAATAATCCCGTTGTTCAATCTGGCAGTTCTTTCCGAGAGTTTTGTTCCTGTGCTTGAGCGCATGAAGGCGCGAAGATTGCGTCTAGAGACCCAGGTGTGGGCGCTACACGCAGATCTGGATGCTTGGAGAATGACAATGGACGAATTCATTCGGATTCATTGCATGCGCCCTATTCTAATGTTTTTGACACCGGTGCTATTTTTATTGGTCAACTATACGGCTTTCGTTTATGGATTACTGTTTATTGCTATTACCAGCGTCGGTGTACAATTCGAGGAAAAACATCATTTCTCGAAGGTTGCTTCATATTTACCCCTGTTCGCTATTTTCGTGGGCTTTGGCGTAGGGGGGCTACTCAACGTTGTAAATTCTCAACGCTACGCGACTATAGCAAAAAAAAATAACGGCAAAGCTCCTCCCGAGGAGCGTTTGCCAGCCATGATGCTCTTCGGCTGGACAATGCCATGTGGCCTTTTTCTTTATGGCTGGACGATGAAACCACATCTACACTGGTTCCTTCCAACTTTGGGCCTCGCTTTTATGGGGTGCGGGATCGCTATCATTTTTCAGGGATCATTAGTTTATATTGTGGACTGTTACACTAAGTATGCTGCGAGTGGCATCGCTGCCAACACTTTGATGCGAAGTGTGTTTGGCGGAGTGTTTCCACTGTTCGCTCTGCAGATGTACAACAAAATGGGGGTTCACTGGGCATCCTCCCTTTTAGGATTCGTTGCTCTGGCTTTGTGGCCATGCTCTTGGTTATTTTACTTCTATGGAGAGCGGTTAAGGAAAATCGAGCCCTACGGGAAATTCCTGCATTAACATTATTCATTTAATTTATTTTGTAATAACACGTTGTCCAGATTATGATAATACCGCGCGCAATAGATTTCCGAAATTTTACCAAAGTGCTAGCAAGGCAGGTTTCCGGTAAAATGCTAAAAGGGTAACAACACGCTCAAATTCTGTAGAGGCGCAGTTTTGCAATTTACCGAGCACCCCACGAAAACAAAAAATAATCTACTTACATTAGGGCACATAATGCGAAGGATTGACAAGACTAAAGTGTTATGCGAAGCCTGCCAAGAGTTGCGCCGACGATAACCTGCGATTAGGAGCCACCCCGGGTTATATAATCCGCATGAATTACCGGAAAGTATAATAATCCATAACATATCAACTTGCTCAAAGTGATCAGTGGGCAGGATATATCACGTATTGGTGCAATTGTAGGTGAAGAGATGATTAGCCAATGACAGGATTCCTAAGCTAGCTCGCAGCCCAAATAAGGTTCGCAGGCAAATCTCCAGCCGCACAATTCTTCTATTTTTTTGATTGACAGTGGCACTCCTGATTATGCACGATCATGCAAGGTTATGCAACCTTGCTTATCCGTAGATGGCGATCCCCTTCGACTACCCGACACACACGTGACACATTGGGCATCACCCCGGCGGTCGTGCTATTTTACAGGCGCTGTTTCGTATCAGGGATGGGGTCGGATTGAAGAAAAACGTACAAAAGGGCATTCAAAAGTGCTGAAATTGTTGTGATAAAGGCCCAGTATCACCAAGAGCTGCAAAAGAGTAAGTGGCTGTGCTGATTGTGCAAAACTTTGCCCCATGGCTCCCCCAACATCACGCTTCTCTGACTCCACCGATGGGGATATGTCCGCCATGAGAGCGCCTCGATCGCGGGCATCAGCGGGATCATCTAGTCATTCGGAGTCTTCCACAATCATCCCCGTTAAAGAGCCACCAAAAGCAAGCAAGGAGCCTAATATCGATTCTGATAAGCTATTGAAGTATCGGTCATATTCAAAAGAGCATGACAAACACTCGGATCTCCTCAGCGATTTAGCGAGTCACAGCGATCCACTAAGTGACGAGACCAGTGACCAGCACCATGAAGACGAACCGACGCAGCTGCTGTCCTATGATCACTACACTGAGGATGGGGACGTTATTGAAAGAATCCGGTCTCGCGCCAGCGTGACTTCGGAGAAGCACATAATAATGAATCTCAAGGAGAAATATAAGGATGGGCTGTTTCGCCTGGCACCCGATGACCCTCGACGCCCCCAGAACTGGTCGTTTAAGAAACGGATCGCCCACACAATGGCTTTCGGTATCACGACCCTGACTGCCCAATTAGGGGCATCAGCAATGAGTCCAGCGGTGGCCCAAATAAGTGAAGAGTTCCACGTTGGGATGACTGTAGGGACCTTAGCGTTCAGTATATTTCTTATTGGGAATATGTTTGGCCCGGCCATGTTTGCGCCTGTTTCGGAGCTGTTCGGCCGAAAAGTCGGTATTCTTATCCCGTGCTTTGTGGGAGGTGTGTTTCAGTGTGTGTGTGCTAACGTGCAAAGCATTGCCGCTCTTGTCGTATTTCGTTTTTTTGCAGGCATGTTTGCTGCCGCGCCAATCGCCGCTGCTGGAGGTGCCATGACCGACATGTGGAAAGCTGAGCACAGAGCAGCGGCCCTGGTTCTATACGCCGGCAACATCATTGTTGGTGCCTCCGGGTCTCCCGTATTAGGGGCTTTGCTGGTGGACACAGGTCATTATGGATGGCGGTGGACGTCTTGGCTAGGTGGTTTGCTGTCCATGGCCGTGGCCGCCTTCAATCTTGTTATTCTTTCCGAGTCATTCTTGCCTGTTGTGGAACAGACGGTTGCGAAACACAAACGCTTGGATACTGGATTCTGGGGATTGCACAGCGATCACGACAAGTGGCATTTAACTATGCACGAGTTCATGACAATTCATCTCGTTAGACCAATTCTGATGCTGTGTACTCCTATTGTCATATCTATGGCTATGTTTGCCTCATTTGTATTTGGTCTCTTATACCTACTCGTTACGACGGTGGGGGAGCAGTTCCGAGATAACTACGGGTTTTCTAATCCGGCTTCTTACTGCCCCCTTTTTGGGTTCTGTATTGGTTATTTTATTGGAGGCTCAATTAACGTCTTAATGTCCCGAAGATATGCCGAGCTTACCGCCAAAGCGGGAAGGAAACTACCACCCGAGCAACGTTTACCTGCCATGATGTTATTTGGCTGGGTTTTACCCGCAGGAATGTTTCTTTATGGCTGGACGATGCGGAGAAGCGTCCACTGGATGGTGCCTACTGTGGGATTGGGCATGGTAGGCCTTGGTCTAGCCACAATCTTCCAGGGCTGTCTGGTGTATCTAACCGATGTTTACACCAAATACTCTGCTAGCGTGATTGCTGCAAACACCATGCTTAGAAGCATCTTCGGAGGTGTTTTCCCGCTTTTTGCTCGACAAATGTTCTCCAGTCTAAACATTCATTGGGGGTCCTCCCTATTGGGTTTCGTGGGATTCGCCTTAGTCCCTGTACCCTGGATTTTCTATATTTGGGGCCCGCAGATTCGCGCCCATGATCCTTTCAAGCAACAGCTCGCTAGATAATTTTACGAGCTGCTGCCAAGCGTAATGAGACACATGCACTCATTCAAAAGGTTTTGTGAATCCCACTATGGGTGAGATTCTATTGGCGATGTATGACTCTGAAACTCACCGCCTCTCTATTCATGATAATGTCGTCGCTTATGTTTTAACGTTTAAATGTCTTATGCTCATTCCAACAACGCTATTTTTCTTGTAATTTTTTTTTTACTGTCGTATCGTAATCACACTTCTGTTTTGGTATGCGTCAGATGCAATTGAGATGGCTCGTAAATGGACGGGTGTCAGCCTAACCCTATACCTACTGATCAACATGTCAAACGGCGATGATTTGGATGAAATTTTAAAGGACGTCAAGGAGGCGTTAGGACCTCTTGACGATAAACTAACGGCGCAAAAGACGGACTCGCAACCTGAAAATGTTGGTATGCGATCTCATACCGTCCAAAACACCACGTTTCCCACGGAAATGAGCTGCTCCCAAGTGTTCGATCAGCTCTTGAAATGCTACTCGATCGGCGGGCAAATCCGCAACTACTATCGCTACGGTGAAATTAACTATTGTTATGATAAGAGAGACAAATTAAAGTTTTGTCTAGGGGTCAAGCTCAAAGGGGACGAAGCTCGAAAAGAAGAAATTCGAAATTGGTATATGAAGCAATTAGCAGAGCAACAAGCCAAGCACCAGACTAGTGAGGTGGTGTGGGCTAGCCGAGAGGTTCCCCTCAGGATGCCGTTCCGTGAAGATAGTGCCAAATATTTGGGGGATCGAAGTAATTAGATAACAAAGTAGATATATTGATAAGATGACTATCAGACTCATTCAGATCCCCAAGGGCATCTCGGCAAGATCCATCGTCAGCAGAGAATTAACATGCAAGACCCGCCATCCTGATTAGGGGGGAGTTTTCCGATCGGTGAGCCGTGATATGCAGCAATGACAGTTAGCCTTTTATCGTGTAATGCATACGTCCTTGCGGCCAGCACTGGTCATGGCTAATATGAGGGGCAAAAGAGTATGTAGTGGTCATTGTCAACATGTAATTTAGAAATTAGGGTAACGATGCATTTTTGCGTCGACATACTACACACCTACAATAGGTTCTGTGTTGATGGAAAGCTCAAGCTCCTCTAAAACTGACATTCGCTCTCTTCACTTTACGTATAATAGGCTTTTTCCGACTAATTTGACCGATCGGGATTAAGGACCAGAATTATATGGTGACGGCGCCCGAACCCGCGCTGTACATTTACGGGACGTCCCGTGCAGCGACATTTTCGTCACCCCTTTCTGCAGAAGTCAAGCAAATGTAAGTGCTTAGGGTTTTGACCGTTAACTTGTCTCAGTTGATAGTATGGGTGTGAGATTTAATCATAATTTTGACCTATCATTGTGAGCTTTGGGTACATGAGCCAGGCAATAAGGCTGAATCGTAGAACCCAACCCACGGCCGCTGGATGTTTAACCCGTAACCCGTACCCCGCGATTCATTTGACCTAAGTCACACACATTTTCCCCGAACCCTAGCTGACTGATTTCTGCCCTTCACTCTATCTGTACCTCGATATATCCAGTACTTAAACCTGGACCATCTCCGATTTGGCTGTGTAGTCATTTGCCTTGTTAATCCACTCAAAGGATTAGCGCGATTTGGCTTTCTCCAACAAGCAGCGAGCGAGTGACTCACTGGATAGCTTTTCAGACTGAGAAAACTTGGCTAAGTAAGCTTGCTGCAGACACTAATTCGACGAAATAGCTGAAAGGGAGCTTATAAGTCCGAAACATAGTAGTTTCAAGCAGCTCCTGAAAGGGTTTTTTGACGGAGCTTCCTAATTCGTGAGTACTGGGGCATTGAGGAAGTTACAAAATTCGTCGACATAAGGTTCTCTTTGCGCTTACTCTGACGTCCTTTTCAGTAAGATACCAAGATTCATTGACCTCCACGTAAACTTGCTATGGCAATGACAATGCCGCAGCCGACAGGCTTCATGCTTAGGCTCGCGATGCTGGGTGACGGTGGAGTGGGTAAAACCGCACTAGTTGTTCAGCTTTGTCTTAACAAGTTTGTGGAAACTTATGATCCCACTATTGAGGACTCATACCGCAAACGTATCTTATTAGATGATGATGCTACCACATTGGAGCTTATGGATACCGCTGGTCAGGAGGAGTATGTATCACTGCGGGATCAGTGGATCAGAGATGGCGAGGGGTTTCTGTTGGTATACTCGGTGACACAACGGCTCAGTTTCACTAGGATCAAGCAGTACTACTCCGAAATCAAACGAATCAAGGGCGACGTCCCTTTCGCCGTTGTACTAGTAGGGAACAAGGTGGACCAAAACTTAGACCGAGTTGTGACGACCCAGGAAGGAGAACAGCTGGCTAAATCATGGGGAATCCTTTTCCTTGAGACTTCTGCGAAATTAAACATTAATGCGGAAGAAGCATTTGTCACCCTGGCTCGGTTGACAAGGGACAAAAATCAAATGGAGGAAGTTGAGGGCACGTCAGTGTGCGAAATCCCGACGCCGTCGATAATGAGTGATTTTAATGGCCAATATAATCCGGGCTTTCCTCATCATAGTTATAACCAGGGCCTGCCGTATGGCCAGATTCCAAAGTTGCAACCTCATTTGCCGGATGCCTCTAACTATCAACAAAATGGGTTATTATCAGCATTTTCAGAAAATCCACCAAATCATCCATCCCTTCGCTTGCAGAGATACATCCAGGATCACCATCAATCCCAAGCTGAGGCGGAGTTTTATGTTCGCGCGCAAGAGGTCCAAATGCAGCCGAGGTGGTATGTGCAACCTAATCAATATCAAATGTCCCCGCAATCACCGCAGCAACCCCAGTACATGGATTATTCTCCAGCTACCGAACATAACTACCGACCATCGTATTATTGGGAAAACGCATACCCAGACCAGAGATATTCGGAAGATCAACGAAGATCATGGGCTGAGACAAACCTCACTAGCCCGAGCCGCCAGCGGTCGTCGTCGCAGAAGAATTACTCTGACCAGCAATCATTGCGCTCCCGCCAGGCTTCGCAGAGTAGTACTTCGAGTATAGCTGTGAGTTCGCTAGCTCAGCACAAGCGCGATGTCTCGATGAGTACTCTGCAAACAACAGGGACTGGGCGAAGCAAAACTCAAAAGCCTGATCAGAAAGCAAAGCGCAAAAAATGCTGTGTAATGTGATATTTATTTATTTATCCCCTTATAATGTCATTAAAATATCATTGTGTTAATTCTTTTACGAGTTACGTCATATATATCGCGTAAAGATTCGAGAATCGCAGTGGGGGGCCGAAGTTTTTCCATTCGGGACGATCTTGCTACAATGAACACATCGCGAGATTGGGTTTATTTTCATCCGAGTTGTACATCGTAGTCAATCAGGAAAGGCGATCCTCCATAGTATGTACTATTTTACTATCTATTATCGATCGGATTTGTGTGCCGTACTATTCGCCTGTTGTCCACTTGAGGTGTGTCATATCGGTGGTCGTAGGTCCTCTTCCCAATGCCGTCGCGTCACATTAATAACCATGGCAACGGTGTATAAACATCATCATTGTAATTCACGTTAGAATACCCTTATCACCACAAAGGCTCTGAGGGATCGCGTCGCGTCTTACTCAGCCCACACGAACCACAACAAGCATTAGCAGCAGCATCACGAAAACATATTTTTCCTGAGGCATCAGGAATCAATTATATATGCGGACAGCTTTAAAAGCCCAGGATGCCAATACAGCACATCGACAGGTGCATTCCAAATCCGTAAATTCTACATCGGTTCCCTCAGGGAATGCTGCGAACCGGGAACCGGTCGCCAGTGGTGCAAACTCCCATGGCGCCTCGGTAAGTACCGCGGCAAACATGAGCGCTACCGTGGAGAGGCAAGAATATCAAACTGCAGCCGCAGCAGCCGCGGCCGCCGTCTATATTGATGACGAGCGGGACTCATTGCGGGCGTGGCGGGCCCGCTGGCGGCAGATCATGCAGGCAGCCATTATTTATTTTGACGACATTCCGACTGTCCAGGTTGAGAAGCTTAAGGGCTACTTAACGCTGCTGGGAAGTACCACACAACCTTTTTATGACCAGAAAGTCACCCACGTTATCAGCGAAAATCAAAACAATGAGCTTGCCGGAAAAGCCCGTGATCACGGGTGCAAAGTATACACCGTTCAAAAGCTGTCGCGTTTTTTGGGATCTCTGCTTGGCCGCTCGCTTACGACTGCGGTAGACGACGGGCATTCGAATCGTCTTGCCCAGCTGTTGGAGGATGACTCCCGCATGAGTTCGGTGGCTCACACCCGGCGCGACGATTTTACAACATTTAGAGGACCGTATCTACTGATATCGGATGCCCAGGGGTATCACCGCCCGCTGATTATCAAGGAGTGGCGAACACCGAATGAATTAGATGACTCGGAGTGGCCCCAGTTGCGCCGGACTCCCTTGGGCGTGTCCCCGTTCACGGCCAAGTCTACCCTCAAAAGCGACAAACGGAAATATCATGATCAACAGGTGCAGGTCCAGCTACAACAACAACAACGCCAACAGCAGCGACAGCAGCAACATCAGGCACTGGCCCGACTCGTTGAGCAGCAGGAGGAGGAAGGTGATAACGGTGCAGCTGATGAAGGAGGAGAGCAGGCCCCGCCGAGAGAGAGACCGTTTCAGCAGCAAGCTGCTATGGAGGCTGTCTTGCTTGTCGCAGATGAGGAACCGATGGTCAAAAGACGTCAGTTGGCGTCTCCCATGAACGCCGCTGATAAAGAAAACTATAAAGCAGTCCCTCACAATCACTCACAGCAGCAGCATCACATCCCCGCCCAATCTACGAACTCGACACGCCTGCGAGACTTCGGTGAGATTGTGGCAAGCGGTGTCCCGCGCTACTCTCAGACATCCAATAAATCGTTTTCGGCCCGGGATGGCGTCACGTCGCGGGAGATGGCCAATCTGCGCCGTAAGGTTACGGGATCCCAAGTCGTTACTGCTCGGAACGCCTCGTTGATCGATGCGGGTGTGACGTCTAGGCCGGTGCGGAGGCCACAAGCTAAAGCAAAACCCCTTAATAAAAAGCCTGGCTACTGTGAAAACTGCTTAGAACGGTACGACGATTTGCAGAGTCACTTGAAAAGCAGAACTCATCAGCAGTTTGCCGGCAATGAGTCTAAGTTCACTGGCCTCGATCTTATCATTGAACGACTCCAGCGCCCTCATTATAATTTAGTAGGCGAGGGATCATGAATGGATGGTGCCGCAGCATGCACTGATGCCGAGGTTCACGGGGGCGAGTCTCCTGTGGACCCTTTGTAATTACTATAAATTATATACCATGGTTCTCTATATTATTTATTTGCCAGCCTAGAACAGCTCCATAAATACTGGGGGGAGGGCGATCATATACACCCAGTGGAGTTGATACACGATAATTCCTCGTACTCGCCGCCAGCCCAGATTTTTTGCGAGGGGCCTATTCAGAACAACAGGAGCCGCAAGACCACCTCCCAAGTGCTTAACCACGCATTAGATCCTTCTAGTCCAAGGGGCAAAGCCACGTTCGATCTCGCAAAGCCGAGCGTCGTCAGAATTTTCCCTGCGCTGTGACGTCTCTACCGAGGCGCATGGACCTGCGGATCCACAGCACAGCGTTGACGGTTGCGCTGTAGGGTTGCAAAACTGATTTACTTCACGCGTTTACCTGTTCCGCCACCTGCTTCCCATCGTACATAATTTATATCTGGAGTCAACCGACATATCAAAAGCAACCTGGCTCAATAAACGTCTACCCCCCACCAATTGCCTTACCTGTAGACTCCCCCCGATCGATATCCAACGGTGGGTTCAATCTCATAGGTGATAAAGGGTACAATCTAGTGCGCGTTCTGTGTGGCATTAGGGCAAGGGGTGCGCACTAGCGCTATGTATGTGGCCTGACCTTCCTTCCTGAGGGTACCCTCTTGAGTGCGGAATTTCCCCGCCCTCGTGGCCTCAAAGCACAATCAGGGTTACTCATCGTGGACGGGAAACGGCGCGTGGTTATGTTCAGGTGAGCTGAAACGCCTGGTTTTTCGAAACCGGCGCAAACCTCCTCTGCTCGTGCGAATTTGCAAGACCAACCGGGTTATTGAGTATGGGCGACCTCTTTTCCTACCCCCAAGTCGTCGAGCTGGTTCTACCGCTCGTGTTATGCTCGCGACTTACCCAAACCTCCGCACCCAGCACCCACCATACATACACCTGGCACCCTGGTTGCCCACATCATAGTTCCACCTCACCCACCCCTCCTCAAAGAATACGTCACTAATTAGCTCTAAGTGGTTCCAAGTTAGTAAATTATCCCCTAACGTGTCCCACCCACAACGCCCACGCACGCCCAGCCCACACAGTGCAACAACATATAGTGCCCCGAGGACTATTGATCACCTCACCTCACCACCATCCTCTTTGAAAAGTCTGGTCGCATCTCCGTCAGTATTCGCGTGATAAGTAACTTGTAAAAGATGGCGAGTCTGGCAGACAAGATGCAAAGTCGGCACTTAGACGAAGCCAGTGAGAGTAGCCACGGTACCCAAGCAGCCAGCCCAGGCCTGGGGTCTGTGTCGGCCGATCTCCCTTCTACTGACTCTACGCCTTTTTCGACGACGGGCCATGCTGAAGGTGCAACTTTGACGGCCGAGGATTTCCAGAGCATTGTGAAAAAACCTACCGTCGACCTTTCGGCTTTGCCTCAACTCAAGGGATCAAGTCCTAGGAGTGCTGGCGGGCCCCGTAAGTGGGGCCCATCCACTTTAGACTCCCCCGCCAGTGGAAATCCCCTTCTGAATAGTTCCGGTAGTACTAGTAGCCCTAGTGGCAGTGATGGCGAGTCCCCGGCAATCAGCAGGATGTCGACTCCCCAGGGCCAACGGACACCTCAGACCCATTCGGTGATAACTGTATCGTTGGATACGCCGTCTGATGCGAACCTGGTTTCTCAAGCCGTTAGAGGCGTATCGCGTACGAAAAAAGTGGTCATCGAAGTCTCCAAGGCTCCGGTACCTAACAAGGCCACATTCATGATAAAGGGTGCTTCGCCACAGACTCTGGAGTCTGCGCGAGCCCTCCTAGAAATTAGCCTGGCTCCGAAAGTGGTCACCGAAGTGTCCATCCCTGCCTCTAGTCGCTCGGCGTTGATCGGTGTGCGTGGAGCCAATCTGCGCGCTATTGAGCGCAAATATGGCGTCACCATTGAGCTCAGCTCGGGCTCTTCTCAGTGGACGATGGGGCGTACAGTGGTGACGATTGAGGGCAACTCTGTCGGGGTCAAAGACGCCACACGGACCATTTTCGAGGTTGTTGATAACTCTCGCCAGGTAGCCAGCTCTCGCGATTTCCCCCTCAAAATGCACCAATTTTTGCTGGCATCTAAAGAATGGGGCTCTTTCGTGAACCGCAAGAATCCGCGAATCACCTTGCAAGGCAATAACAGCGAAGTGACCAAAGGAATGGCCAGCGTTGATAAACAGCTGGCGGAGTGGGAGTCCACTTACGAAACTCTGGAGTTCCCCGAATCTGAAGCCACTGAAGTCTCAAGGACTATTGAGGCACCTACTGACTTGGTCTTTGCTGAGACGGGTGTAGTGGTGCTGCCGCGGAACGCGGTTTATGGCCCGGCTAAGTCACTTCCTGAGGCCATGCGAAGAGTCAAAGACTATTTGGCCTCGCAATCTTCCCTCACTCTCGATATCTCACAGGCTCATGATCGAGATTTGGCCCATGCCCGTTTGCTGAGCCGATTTTTCGCTGCCAACAAGGTGTTGGATCGTATCGCAACCGATTATCAGATTACCGTCACTGGCCCTAATTTAGAGACGGGAGGTGTTGTCTATACCATCTCAGGCGAAGACCGCAATGCAACGCTGGCCCGTAAGGAGCTGGTGAAGGAGGTGAACCTCCACAGCCCCACATCAATGGCTGTTGTTCGTGGAATGCGATACCCGCTGGTGAGAAAACAAGCAGAATCAGCGTTGAAGACATTGAAGGGCCCAGTGAGCGGTTTTGTAGGCCCCTCTGATGAGCTCTTTCTTCGTTTTAGTGAGCCGGAGGATGATTTCACTCCTCAGGCCTCAGATATCCGACGTCACCTGGATGAAGCTGTGACCCAACTAGCATTTCTTAGTGACTTGGCCAAAAGTATTGTAAGGAAATCTGTCAAGCTGGGAGAAAATAACGCTACTCTGGCAGTCAAGCCGTTGGGGCCGGAAGCGAAAAAGTTATTTGACGAGAAAATCGGCTGCCATAAAGACGTTGATCTTGAGGTCGAAGACTCTGCGACTGTTTCCGTTTCTGGTCTCAAACCCTCTGTGGCTGAAGCCGTTGAGGCCTTGCCTCGCATTATTCAGCTGTCACGAACCCACGCATTGCGTGCTAGTCATGTTGAGGAGTTTAACGTCGACCCGTCGATTGTCGGGAATCTGATTGGACGCCAGGGATCCCAGATTCGTAATATGCGATCTAACTATGATGTTAAAATGGAAGTCGATGAATCTGGCCATGTGCGCATCCAAGGAGTTGAAGCGCAAGCGAAAGCTTGTGCTAAAGAAATCCTCGAAATTCAGCGCAGATGGCGGGATGAAACGACAGAGAATCTCGTTATTCCCGCGATATACCACAAGAAGCTTATTGGAACAAAGGGCAAGCATGTTAGACGATTGCGAGATCAGCATCAGTGCATCATCCGATTCCCTAGAACTCGCCAGGGTAGCGTGGACTCATTTTCCGATGATGATGTCACTACGACCGGCGCCAGCGTCAATGACGATGAGGATGTGATTCTGATCAAGGGCCCCTCACGCGGTGTTGCTGCCATTAAAAAGGAGTTCCTTGAGCTCGTCGCGTATGAGCGTAGCCAATCATATACGGAGACATTCAAAATCAAGGCTTCCGTGGTGCCTAAGGTCGTCGGGCGTGGCGGTGTTGCTGTCAACTCTATTCGTAACAACACCGGTACGAACATTAATATCGGTACTCCTGCGCCTACTACCAATAAAAATGGTGCTAGCAGCAGTGGTGGTGATAGAAAAGAAGAAGATGATGATGAAGAAGAAGTGGAGATTGTAATTACCGGTGAGCGCAAGGGAGTCGAGAGCGCGGCTTCTCAGATTCGCAAAGCGGCCGAGGCTGCCTTAGATACCACGGAAATCACGCTAGAGGTTGATCCTGAGCTGCACCGACTACTGATCGGTCCTCAGAATGTCACTCGTCGTGAACTGGTCGCTGAGGCTGGTGGTGATCCTGAGCTGGCTGGCCGCACCCTAGTAGTGGGCGTAAATGGACATGAAAGCCCTCTCGTCCGAATTGTTGCACCGTCGGCCGTTGCTGCCAAACTGCAGACGAAGGTGCTCGAAATTGTTGAGGATGCCAAGCGAAAGTTGCAGGCATCTGGACAATTGAGTTTCCCCCGAAATCGTCTCAGATTTGTGCTTGGTGTAGGGGGTGCCAAACGAAGAGAACTTGAGGAAAAGTATGATGTCAATATCCAAATTCCTAAGGACGCACCGCCTTCCAAGGCCAACAAGAGCAGCGGGAATGAGATCGTGACAATTACTGTGCATGGCGAGAGTGAGCGCGTTGTGAAAGAGGTACTCGAGGTGTTGCGAAAGCTTGTTCTTCCTGCCGAGTTGATTTTGCAGATCGCTTCTCCGTCATGGTCACCGAAACTGCGCAATGCCGTGCAATCGCAGTTTGGTGTGCGGATGGAGGTGACCTCAGCCAGTTCTCTCACAACTACAACTACCATAACTGAGCCTTCGATGCCCGAGGATGGCAGTGATTGGGCGGTGAAAACCGTTGATACCAAGATCACGGTACAGCTTATGGGTGAGAACCAGGAAGCTTGCGAGAAGGCGGCGAAATACTTGGAAGAGCATGGCAATGCTAACACGTTTGGCTATTTGTGGATTCCGCAGTCGAAACACAGATCGATTATTGGCGCAGGAGGCAAAACGATTAACAAACTGCGAAATCAGTCCAAGACTAGCATCGAAGTTCCAGCCTCTTACAGTAGCTCCGGTAAACCAATTGTAATCATTGGCAATGCTGAACAGGTTGAGATGGCCAAGTCTTTGCTGCTTGAGACGGCTGTCCAGAATTGAATATGAAAAAAATTACGAATAACCGAATGATCGGGAAGCAGCGCATCATGTTGTCAAGGATACTTCTTTGAATCTTCATGAGAAACGTATGCAATAAGCGCGTATGTAATATATAATAACGCACACTAACGTCTGAAAACTAAGAATAAACACACGTACTAACTGACTTTAGATACAGATTACTTCTCACCCCCGCACCCGACGAAAAGAGGTCACTTCGGGACAACGGCTAAGCAAAGCGCTTATTATCCCTGATGGTATGAGCGGAAGAAATCCATGCATTTTGTGTAAACCACCAAAAGGATACCGCCTCCGGGGCCGAGCCGCAGTACCTTGGGCACAAAGCCCTTGTACAAAGCGCTGAAACCCTCTTCACGAATCACAGTGGCTAAGGCCGGGAACGCCCAGTTATACTTGGGCACTACCCCGGGTACACGAACAGTCGATTGGATCCGAGACTTGACGACATCGAAAGGAGTATTCAGTACGGTACCAGTGGTGCCACCGATGGTACCAGCGATGAGATCGTTGCGGGTCTTTTCCGTCTGGTTTTTGGCCGCAGGCAAGAACGTACGGGCCTGAAAGATGATGCCGAAGTAGCCGGCGTTCCATACAATGTGGCGCCACAGCGTAGCCTCCAGTCCGTTGTATAGCGATAACACACCTTCCTTGCGGATCATTTGCATGACGACGTCGGCGGGTCCTTTGTACGTGGAGTTTTTATCCTGAACACGGATCTTCACCAACTCAAAGGGTACAACCACAAAGGCCTCCGTGGCGCCGGCAGTGGCTCCGGTGAGCACAGCCAACGGCTGCGAAGTCGAGGTTACGCCAAAGAGGTTGCGGTAGAAGTTGCCCCAGGAATCATTGGCGCTAAACTTAACGGCACGTTTGGGTGCCTCCATCATGATCGGGGCGGAAATGCCCTTGTACAATCGGCTAGCGCCCTCCTGCTTAATGATCTTGCGGAAGGCATCCACCATCGAGGTGTACGCCTCAGGCGAACCAGGGGCCGCCGTCTGCAGCTGGATTCGGGTTTTGACCACATCCAGAGGGTACATGACCAGAATCTCTGAGATTCCAGCCACAGCCCCGGACAAGAACTGGTAGATAAAAGGTAGATCACTCATTTTTCAAAATAATACCGGGTATTTGAACACGAATTATGGAATCACCAAAAGCTCTCGAAACGAATGCTGCGAATATGTCAAACTGCAAGACTTACGTGGCGCTGAGTCTGGAATCCGTGTTGGCTGAGGCTCAATAAGGTGCAAGTATACCAGTGGACTTTATTAGGTATGTGGCTCACAAAGGTAAGGTTTGCCGGGGGGTTCACTGCGAGCCGAGGGGAGCGGATATCCACGCCTAAGCGATGCTAGGAATGAGGAGAAAGCAGATACGGAGATAATCAGGGCACGGGTAGATAAACCCTATCAGATGGAGGGTCCATCCGCACTGCCAAATGCCAATCGAGAATGATGACTCAAAATTTCAGGGTTCAAGCTAGACTGATCGGTTCCGATGTCAAGAGGCGGTATGTGTGGAAAAGTCGTGGCGTAGATATTGCCAATGACATTATACCTAGGTGATAGTGGCATCTCTCAGATGTGTAATTAGCGGTGATAATGACATAGCATAGTAGGAGTTTCTGCATATATGAGATCAAAAGCACAGGTCAAACAGGCCCGCCGAACCGCGTTGAGGTGCAGGATCGCTTTTGACCTGCAAGTTCAAAATGACTTGCGGGTTCGTTTTGCCTTCCCGGTTTGCTTGCATACCTTGGCTCCTATTTGGATTAGTTTGCGGCTGGCGTCGAATCACCCGGATTTTTATTACAGGGGTAAAACTACATATAAATAAGCGTTCTATATCTTGCCACTCTCGATTTGTTGGTAGAATTGGGAGACGCGAGGGTGAATGCGGATTTTCTCCCGCTTGAACCCCTTGATCTGTAGTCTGTCGTATGAAGTTGCCCGAGACACTGCAACATATGCTTGACCGGCCTCGAACACCTGGCTTAAGTCTACGATAACTCGATCTAGAGTTTGACCCTGAGATTTGTGAATGGAAAGTGCCCACGATGGAATTAAAGGTAGCTGTTCCCTTTTAAGTGGAAAGCGCGAGTCACCATCAGAACTGAATTCTACCCAGTCAATGAGTACCACCTGGCCCTGGCGGAAATCCACAACCGGGAGTTTGGCCTTCAACGGGGAGACCAGTGCCGCTAGATAATGAGATTTGATTGTTTCGTCAGGAAACTTGAGCTCATTAATTTCGGCATTCAGAACTGCATCGTCGTGGGTCAGATCAGCTTCGTCAGCTGCAGCGGCATTTATCTTGGCGTTATACACGTCCAGCGCGTATTGATTATCCCTCAGGAAGGGACCCAATAACTGCCATTCGACTTCGCTGAGAAATGACACGACATGACCACGGCGACCATTCACGAGGACGTCGTTCAAATTCCGAATCAAAAGGACCTGAGCGCCAATCTTCAAATCCAGGCGCTTTGGCGCCATAAGCTGTTCGAAAAACTTCTGGGCAGTATCGAAGTCGGAGGAATCCCGGGCCTCGAATGTGAATGTGGATCCAGGGAGGGCTTTCAGGCGATGGGCATTGGCACGCTCAACCTGCCAACGGACAGGGTAAAGCTCAGTGGGCTCAAGACCATCATTGTATTGCACGGGGCGTTCCAAAGCTTGGAACTGCTTCATAATCTCGGGGGTGAGGTTTCCAGTGCGCATTGCGTTGAGCATATCAATGAGAATATTATCCTTTTGACGAAAGACACGGTTCAGCACAACGCAGTGTTGAATCACAGTTGACCAGCATTTAGCTTCAAAGCAAAGCGGTGGACTGACTCCAGATCTACCCACGGGAGGAAGCTGGAAGAAATCACCGGTGAGCACCAGCTGAATCCCCCCGAAGGGCAAACTACTACCGCGAACACCTCGTGCTACCTCCTCTAATTTATCAAGGAGAGTCGAGTCCAACATGGAGACCTCATCAATGACCAGGACTTTACATCGGCGCCAATTGTCGCGGGTGTCCCGGCTCTTTTTGATCCTATCCACAAGCACATTGGGGGAGTCCACGCCGGTACGAATCCCGGCCCATCGGTGCAAAGTCTGGCCACCAATGTTGAAGGCAGCCAGACCAGTTGTTGCAGTTACAGCAACTTCGGAATCATATCGATTCTGGCGAAGACTGTCGACGATAATTTTGAGAATATGGGACTTTCCAGTTCCAGCGGCACCTGTAAAGAACACCGATTTGTGTTCGTTCACAATCAGATCCAAAACGGATTTCTGCTCGTCGCTAAGGAGCGCGTTAACTATAGATGGTTGTGACTTCTGTTTGGAAGATGCTATTCCTTGGGGCCGCACCAGGGGCTTAACTCTTCCCTGCCAAGGGGCTGAATTGGTGCGGGTGGCCGGAAGGGAACTCCTGGATGTGGAGGAGCCGGAAGGAAATGATCCGGTGGACGAAGCTTGCCGCTTGGCCACCATGCTATTGAAAGAGGGGATCTCTGTATCTTCATTGCTACGTTTTCTCGCGCCTGGTAAGGCAGTTTCACCTCTAGGCGGGGTTACCCACCAAGTGGATGGCCTGACACTAGGGCGAGCCGGAGGGGTTTTCTTCTCAGTACCATAAAAATCAGGAGGTGCCAATGTAGGCATCTTAGCCAATAAATTTTCTTTGGTCGTCGACGTGGAAGCGGCCGACGGCTTAAAAAAACTGCCAATCGTCGGTTGTTGCGCTTTACTTTTGGACCTCTTTTGCATTTGATACACCGAGGTTTACAAAATCAAGAGCAGCGTACACCAAATTGGTATAATGTATGGTGATCGTTCACAGCCGTGTACAGTCGCGCTATTTCCGGTTTTGTGTGCCACACGCGTCGCGACGCACACGTGATCACACTTCAGATCAGCAGCCGGAGACGGCATGTTTTACCATATAGGGAAGGCGTTACGGATTAAAAAAAAAAGAAAACATAAGAAAGATTGCTAGCAGTAGGTAGCTCACAACGATGTGTTCACTTAGAATTATTGAATGTATATACAGTTCATGACCCGTACCAGAATCCCTCTCTGTTAGCGTTCATTTCTTTGAGTGTACGTGTCCAATGTCCGAACTCCACGTCGGAAACACCCGCTTTCTGAGCTATTTCCAGCGCCCACTTCAAGCGCATTCTGCTGCCACCATTGCGACGCTTAGAGCTCTCGATAAGTGCGTTCACAAAGCTTTTCGCCGGTTCCACACTAACTTCCCTACGCATTTTGTTGACCATGAGGACCCGTAAGGTCTGGAACCGATTCATGATTTGAGATTCCGATAATGAGGGCTCATTAATCAGAATAAGCAAAATCTCATTCATGGTTGAGTAGGATACTGCTCGGGGATTTTCTGAGAGGAGCCACAATACAAAGAAGTAGCTTTCCGAGGGGTGAGAATTTGCCAATTCGAGAAGCAGCTTGTCGAAAGCTAGACGCGACAAACGCTCCTGTCCAAGCATGCGTAGCATCTGCTGTGCCACAACATAGTTCTTCTCGATAATGAGCTTGGAGGTTACATGCATTGCCAACCTCGCAGAGATACTTCGGTCGTCGTTAGCCAGTTTCTCCAAGATCGAGTTTCGATCAATACCATTCGACGAGTAGTCGCCGTGGTTTTCTTGCTCAAAGAGCTGGCGTACCATATCGAGCACTCTGCTCTGCTTCTCGGTGTGATGCTGTTTTGCCTTTTCAGCCGCCATAGTCAATCCAGCTACTAGTAGTTGGATATCCTCCTTGGCCTGCAAGGTATTCCAACCCACTTGATTACGGCGGCGGTGATCAACAATCTTAGTGATATGCCATTTGAGCAATTGAGCTATTCCTGCGTGAGTTATGACTGGCAATGCCATAAATCGAACTTGTTCTATGAATGGCCTTTGCGCTACCAGTTTGCCCAGTTCAGATTGAGCATAGCTATTAAGAGAATACTCCTGGGGTATTGATAGTAGCAATTGCCAAAGTACACGTCCCGGGACTCGGCGTTGTCTATAACGAGTGTGCAGTTTCCGGGCGGCCCAACCTACTGTAGAATTTGCAATTACAGAGTCTCTGGGCAAGACCATTCTCACCAACGGGGTTTGGAGTGTGGGTGTCGAGCATGTAACTTCTTCATTCTCGACATCAGCATCGTCAAGGAAATGAGATGGTCGCTTTTGAGCAAACGCAACTGCCAGCAGTGCGTCCGCCAAATATGCATGATGACTATCACCAGAGACCAACTGTGGCTCAAATCGGTGGCAGATATTAGCGATATCATATGATTGCTTCAGTCTAATAGCCCCATTGAGCAGAGCAACGGCCACTTCTCTGGTTACGGTGGGAATCTTAGCAGGTCTCAACAGCGGGCGCAACACAGAATGAAGCTGGGCTGGAGTGTTGGTGATAGACACTAGAGGGACCACAAATTCTGGGGTCTTTAGAGCCCAGCGGGTGACATTGGCGAAGCTCGCCGCAGAAAGTTTCAGCAATGCCACCACTGAGCCGCCATCTATGGGGCTCCGTGAGCCCGCTAAATGGTCCCAATATCTATTGAGCCATTTTTCACACTCGCGCCACGGTAGGAGAGCTAGCAGTCGCAGTTTAAACCATATCACAACGATTTGGCTTCCTCCAAAAAAAACTGAGTGAGATAGTAGTTGCGGAAAGTGGTGACCATTTAGTGTTTCGGTGATCACGGCATCAATATAGCGAGAATCGGTACCAGGGCCACTCTCATATCTACTGTTGTGCTCCCCAGATGCACCATACTTTTCCTCATCAGAAGCAGAGCTATCTTTCTGAAATGCGCCCTCATTCTCCATGTTGGCACTCTCGTCCTTCATTTTGTCGTTGCGTGCCAACAACAAAGAAATGATTTCGAATGGCTGTGTGGCACCCTCCATGCCTACACCCTGTAGGAACTGTTCCGCAAGCCCGGCATTCTCCTGGTTATATAAATGAAACCCCAACTCTAGAACACCCATATCTTTTAACGGGCCTGTTTTGATAATTGGCACAATCCGTTCTATCAACACGGCAAGGGCCACTTGGAGCGGCATTGTGCTCACAATGTAGTTGACGGTGTCGCTGAACAAAAAAGATTTGGTCAGCTTTTCGGCGTGGGAAATCTCCGACTCATGCGCTGCTAATGAGACGGATGGCAGCCAGTCTTCAGAGAGGTGCGCTGGGCTGGCGGTGTCGTCCTCTTCCTTGTTCGACGCCCTCGAGGTTTCTAGAGCATCATCAGGGAGGAAAGACCTTATACGTTCAGCTAATGAAACGCGCGTACGGATACCTCCTATATGACAGTAGTCAAATGGGGCCGCGACGCCATGATCCCCCGTCGGGAACAAGGCGTTGCCGTACCATAGTCTGTCCTGCAAAATCAGGCCGCCGGCATTACCAGGAGAGTACCTAGGTATCCGATGAAAGCCCAAAACCTTCGGCAGCCTCGCCCTCATTCATGGACCAGAGGTATGGATGGTCTTATTTACTCTATTCCAAATTCTTTAGGAATTTCACTTAGTAAGGGTTTCGACTGGGCCTTTACCACCGTAACGGCTGGGTCCCGGACCAACAAGAGGGGTCAGATATTCCGTCAATAAGTAGCATTTGTTATAGTGATTCCATTTGTTCGCTTATTTGTAAAGTGTTTATATGAGTATGAACCTGTTTATGGGATTCCAGGGGCTGAGTCTACACTGCGTAACGTGTACTCCCGAACTGGTGCCTTGCGCGTTTTTAAGCTCCCCACAGAAGACTATTTTTGATACGGCCAGTGAGAGTGTACTATGGGAAAGATGTGGTATTCTGTCAAGACAATATATCTATTTCAGTATTCCTCATCACCACTCAAATCCTGGCGAGCCCGCGAAGACTCTGCACCAGGCTTGGAAGCCACAGCATCACAGGCATCCACCCAGTCACTGTAAACATCAACCGGTGCACTGAGGGCATTGATCGGGGCCTGGAAGGTCTGCCCGCATACTTTGCAGCTTAGATTGCCGACGCCGAGCTTCTTATCCATGATGCAAACAACGCTGTCATCCTGGTTGCAGAAAAGACAAGAGAACGTGGTCGGGAGTACCTGCTTCACTCGCCTTGCAGGGCCACGGCTACTCTTCTTCCGTTTCCCCATCGGACTGGTTGGTAAGGCACAACTGGCTTGGTAGTGGTCAAACCAGGATTGTGAGGCGTTGATAGTGCTTCCAGTGGGATGGGTGAGTGATAATGCCCTACTCCTGGTTTGGCACCGCAGTTTCTTATGGTGATGGCGATGGCAGTCCCACCCGCAAAATTTGGAGGCCCAACTTATACCCATATACTGTGACTTGCACCAATAGTGAAAAAAATATTTGGGCCCAGCCTACAGCAGTACCAACCTCTACAAGCGGTCATACTTTGTAAATACAAGTAGTTTGTAGACACAGGTGGGGAACAAAATGTCGCTTGATACTAAAAAGGTGGCCTCTGCCAGTAAGGCACTGAAGAAATATGTGAAGTCGCAGACTCCTGAGCATGATAAGGCGCAATTGTTCGAGGAGGATGGCCAGTTTATCTACCTTGTGATCAAATCCAAGAAGTTTTTTGCCGAAAACCGCAACCTGAAGCCCAAACTTGTGGAATTGCCCACTAGCTTATGGTCGACTCACTCCGAGGCGCCCACAGTATGCGCGTTCGTGCGGGACCCCCAGCGCGATTATAAGGACGCCCTGCTTAGCCACGGAGAGGAGGCCAACACCAACCCCATTAAGCGGTGCGTGGGAGTGTCCAAATTGAAGGGCAAATTCAAGCCATTCGAAGCGCGACGGGTTTTGCGTTCCGATTTCGATTTGTTTCTTGCTGAAGAGGATGTCGCCCCCATGCTGCCCAAGCTGTTAGGTAAAGCCTTCTATGGTCGCCAGCAGTACATACCGATCTCGCTCAAGCTTCGCGCCAAGTCGGGCAAGATTGACGCTGAAAAAGTAAGGGCCCAGGTGGACCGCATCCTCAAGTCCACTGCCCTGCTGTACACCACAAGCCAGACCATGGCGGTGAGAATAGGCACGACCAAGCACACGGACAAACAATTGGCTGCCAATGCCGCCAAGGTGATGGACGCCGTGAGCTTCTCTAATATTCTTGAGATCGACATCAAGACCGCTGCGAGCCCCAGCTTGCCTGTGTACTACGCTGACCAGATATATTCGGAGAGCGACATTGGCGAAGAGAACGATCCTTCGTTCGAGACAGAAGGCCAGAAGCGCAAGCGTGATGATGCTCACCTTGACGAGCTGTTGGCTGAAGTTGTTGATGAGGAGGAGATCAAGGAGTACAACCGGGAGCAGAAAAAGGCACGCAAGCAGAGGCTCAACAATAAGCCTGCGGAAGAAGAGTGATCTTTTCTGGTGGTCACAGGAAAATGCTAAAATGAGAAGATACAATGGAGGCAGAACACTATCCGTGCTCGATTATATATTTATGACAATCCATAATAACATTTCATTCGATGTACCTATAGAATGACCGTTGCAATAAAGAAGTCGGTATTCTTTCGTCCATCGTGTCGGCAACGCTGTGATTGATCTCACCTGTGTTTCTTTTTTGTTGCACCTCTTAAAATCAAAAATAAATGGGAGCTGCATGGACTTTGTCTGGGCCCACCGATTCGTATATCGGTGAGTCAGCGGTGATAAGAAATGGGTAGAACCCACTAACTGCGCTCACCCTCCTTTTTTTGGTTGACAGTCCCCTCTATTAAGCTTTCAGTACCCAATGCCTGTGAGAACTCTCCCTACAGAACCACCACCACCCTTAACTAACCCATCGCCATATCCTCATCCATCTCTAACTAGCACATCCCCTCTTTCCGGCCCTCCGTCTCTTCACTCCTAAGGGCAGTACCGCTGATCAATTGGCCCACAAGCCGAACCAAAAAAAACACTCCATCGATAAAATCACTGCAATGTTCAGAACCGTGCGTCAGTTCAGCACGTCGAGGTGGTGGTTACAGAATCCTCTTAAAAATAGGATCACCGCTGAGGAGTTGACTCGGGCCCGTCAACTACGAGCAGAGCGTGACCAGCTCAAACGCCGCAGAAATACCGTGTCGATCACCCTATATGCGTCGGGAATGCTCATCATGGCCTGTACCTTGTCGTACGCCAGTGTTCCCCTGTATCGAGCCATCTGCTCCCGTACTGGCTTTGGGGGCACGCCAATCACCGATAGCACCAAGTTCACTCCGGACCGTATGGAACCTCTGGCCCGCGAGAGGCGGATCAAGGTTCAGTTCAGCAGTGAAGTGAGCAATCAAATACCTTGGAAATTCAAGCCCGAACAGAGGGAGGTGGCAGTGCTTCCGGGCGAGACGGCCCTTGCCTTCTACAAAGCCAAAAACACTGGGACAGACCCCATTATCGGCATGGCCACATACACAGTGATCCCCGAGCGCGCTGCTGCCTACTTCTCGAAGATTCAGTGTTTCTGTTTTGAGGAGCAGATGCTGATGCCTGGTGAGGAGGTGGACATGCCGCTCTTCTTCTTTATCGACCCTGATTTTGCTCGGGATCCGGCCATGGCCCACGTCAACCAGATCATGCTCCACTACACCTTCTTCAGGGCCCACTATAAAGACAAAAAGGAGGAGAAGGAAGTCGTAGACGGGCTTACTGCCCAGTTCGCTAAGTCTTAGACCGATCGTACCCAGCCCAAGACATTCACAGCCAAGTTTCGCTGGGCTGAACTAGGCTCTAGACCTGGAGCACCCAATTCAAGAATAACAGCACATTTTAATACCACTTAGATTGTCATATGTACATAGTCAGTGCTGCGTATGTGGCGCTCGTAATGACAAACCCCTAGTATGATAAGCAAACGCATATATGAGATATGATAAGATATTATATTATGATCGGCATGTCGACCCTAGCGGGCAAGACCATACGTGGTGGGTAAGACTGCAGCGGTCGAATAAGAGCATACAAGGTGGACAATATTAACTCGATCCGGCTAGGTCAAGCTCAGGACGCGTGCCACCGCCGTGCTAGTTCAACATGATGAGAGATGGGGATGAATTAGGTGAAATGTATTGAATGCTAATGGCCGTGGTTTGACAAGGCCATAGTGCCGGGGCCATAGTATGGTAGTAGAGTCATGATTTGGTGGAAGGTTTGGTGAGGTTACGGCTTAGAAGACCGGGCGCCAGCCTAGTCCTCAGAGGTCGTCACATTCAACGCAGGATTGGAGGCTCGCGCCTCTATTATAGTAATGGTGCGAGGCGACTCCGGATCTTGGTCTCTAGGCGAGTTCGGTTGATGGGCATCCACAGGGCTGGCTCCAGGGCTGGGTGTTTCTTGATACGCCTTTAGCGCTCTGGACAGCTGGGCATTGAATTCCGCCTCGTAGTGCGTGCGCTGATTGGGCTCCTCTTCGAGTTGAGTTTTCCATTCATTGGGAGGCGAGGGCGGTGGCGACACAAAGAGTAGGGTGCCAGTATCAGGCAGTGCCAGATGCGATTCGGCCAGCGAATCATTTGTGGTCATGCTGAATCCGACCCGCGCGCTCTCACATCCATTCACATTGCTCACGATCGACTTCACCCGAGGCAATGCGGTGGAAGCAGCCTCCACAGAAGAGAAAACCGCCAATACCCGGCGCAAAAAGCCCAGCTGTATCCACCGTACAATCCCGGGAAAATTCTCTGCACTAAGCTCTTGTACAGTTTTCTCAATCAGCGGCTTACGGAGCTTGTAAATCACCAGTGTATTTGTTTCATTCGATCTGATTGGGGTGGCAGTCATTTTTACTTTAAATTTTTGGAGCAGGTGTTCTACTATAAGATAGTAAGCGACGACTTAATTTTCAATCGAGGTTTGTGAAGTTACTGCGTCCTCTGTACTCATGAAGGAGGAACAGCTTGCCTACAATGGCGTGAATTAGACCCGGGGTAATAAGTTGGTCGTGTCGAGGAATTTCCGATACTTAAATCCGTCAGCCATCGTCAAAAGGTGCGCGTGCGGGTATAGCGGCCCTTGCCCATCGTTTTCCCCACCATTCATCAATCTCGGGCAGTGGAAACCAGCCAGGAATCTCTAGGCTTAGACCCCTTGCCCAAGCAAGTACTCTACTGTTCCAATCGGTGAAGTTCGAAGCGACGCCGATAGCACTTTCACTACCTAATACAGAATACAAACTCTCATAGAGTGCGCACCGACAAGCTCCGTACGTCATCGATGACCGTACCCTGAGTCATTAATGAAACGCATATGGGGTTATGGCTTTGGGTGTGGATTATGGGTGAAATAACATGCGCGTCCTATTAAAACGGTGTGTTCGGCAAGCAATCGCTTGGATTGAGCCCCCCCCCCCACGGCGCCAACGGTAATCGCTGCGGAATGATAATCCGTCGACGATATTCCGATAACATATTACATGAGGGATAGATGATTGATGGGAATCAAGGCATCAACTCATTGTACAGTTGTTTTCATATGTAGCAGCAGCGCTTTACAGCATATTTCAAAGGCTTCGTCTTTTCTATGGTAGCCGATGCTCCTCCCAATTAAGCCGCCCCTGGTTCATACATATTTTGACGATACCATCGGAACGCCCCGCCCTGTTGCGCTTCCTCTATCAGACGATTAGCTACGTCGGCGGGTTAGAGATTTGTGTGGATTTATGCATAAGATATCCGGGGCGGACGCTGACATTGCAGCATCTGATTGGCTATGCATCCCAACACTTTGATTCTTGTTACTTGCGACACGGAAGAACACAAAAGACTAAAAGGTTGACAGTAACTGTTGAGAGTAAAAGTTTTATGGGCACACAATGTCTATAGGGGAGTCTATCTCTAATAGCGATGCCGATATATAAGAGGCGATTGCCGAGGCATTAGCCTTCCATGAGCGGAACTTCTCTGGTACTGCCCATTTCCGGAAAAATACTTTATATATTCCCGAACATTGTGAGTATGACCAACCGAGGTAGAGATTCAGTCATGAAGCTACCACAACGACATATGAATCATTTGCCATACTTTTCACGGTACCCAGCGGCTAGAATTAATCTTGTTTTCATATATAATGTACGGACAAAAATTCATGGGTCATTATCTATATACAAGTAATTTGTAACTTTGCTGATTGGTCTAAAACCAAATCAGTCATGCGGAGGAGGATTGATGCGGCGAAGATACTTTGTATAGTCAAGCCATTTGCGCTGAGGCTTCCCTGTGTGTCCCCGCGACATGCACGCCTTTAGATCCGTCACGAATTGCGCACATTGCGGTGAGCCCTCCTTGTAAGATGCCCAACAGTTTAGCATATTGATAAGCACGGGTAAGCAGGAACCAGTGGAAGCACCGTCATCCACAATACTCATCGTTTTGGGCCGGAGATAGCTCACCTTCGGCAAGTTCTTTTTCGGCGCCATTTTAGTTCCAGAGCTATCTCAAGACTTCTATGAGATGACAACGGCGACTGTCACTTGAAACTGCAGGGATCTGCTGAGTTGGAGTGGAAAATTACAGGGAGTTCACGCCCTATCGCCTGGATACGGCTAGCATTAGCACCGGCACGACTCCTGCGGCCACAGTGGATATTAGGGCAAGGGCTCCTACCTCGATGGGGCGTACAGCGAGTAGAGGCTGTTGCAGACGATGAAGCAGGTTTGACCAGGTCGGCTGCTCCGGCTCAACGTTTACTTCGGTTTGTTCCGTATCAGCAAATTCGACCGGCGCAATTGATTTTGGCGTGGCGTTAGCAACCGCCTTTTTCTCATCGTCAAACATTTGCTGGACTTTGGTCTCGAATGATTTCACTAGTCGACGTCGTTTCCATGGCTCCAGAATCAATTGTACGATCACAAATAAAACAATATTGATTCCCATTAACACCCAGGTTCCCCACGTAGAGGCTTGTCGTATTCTATCACTGAACATTTGCTCTTCCCGGTACCGGGCGCCGATGAGTTTGCCCGTTTCTAGCTGCATGTCCTCTAGTTTGGACTCTACTTCGTCATAGCTACGTTTTGCCTGCTCGACATCGACCTGAATCTGGTGGTCCGCTTTGTAAAGCTGGGTGAACCGTTCCAGATCCGGGGCTGTCCAGGCCGGTTTACGCATCAATAGCTCGTTCATTTCGCGCTGCGAGTTGGATCGCTGCATCACACGGTTACTGTACAGTTCCCGTGCCTCGCGGACTCGGGACCGCATGGTCTCTATATCGGTTTCCAGCTGGGCCAATTCTGCCTTGATGCGTTCGATTTCGGTATAGCCGGTGATCTCATGGAATCTGGTAACGCCAATGAGAAACAACCGGTCCAGCTGGGCCAATCCTGTCTGCAGACGTGCCTTGAATGTCGGTTTTGTCGCAAACGCCCGCAAGCCGACGCGGCCAAGTGCTCGCACACCTACACTTTGGAGTAGCATGTCTACTCTGGGTAGGGTATGAAGCGGCCTTACCGAAATGCTTACACACATTCACACAGTGCCGCTAGTCTCAGAGGAGTTGCAGCGATTGCAGCGGTGGTGCAGTAATCTCTGTGGTGGTTGGTGAGTGCAGCTTGACGCAGGCTGGAGACCGAAAAACATGTTAATCATGTCGACAGCCGCAGTTCGAGCGAATATGTAACACTAATTTTAAAAACCTCCTAACCAACGATTCTAGAATTAATGGTTTGGGCCAACCCAACGTACTGCCGCCCAGAAAAAATGATGTTTCCGGACCACAGCGATCCTATCAGGAGAGTGCACTCGGCTGGATTAGAGCATCCGACTAATTAGTAAACCTACCAAAAAATGCCGCCATGTGAAAGTGATCATCAGGGAAAATTCCTGAGCGCGACAATTCTCAGATATTAGTGCCCAGCCAGAAATTGCCTGTTGTGGAGTTTTGTGTTGCGAGATTGCTTTTCGAAGGGGTCCAGTAGCGAGGAGAGATGCTGAGGCTCTTCCGTGGGAAGAAAGGGTTACGGGGCTCTCTCTCTCTTGGGGCAAGCAAAGAGCATCAGCACCACTGTGCCTGTATAAGGGTAGTGGCATAGGCTCACTAAAAATCCACCAGGGAATCAGCGACCTTCTCTACGTTCCACTCGCAAGACTCAAATCACACCACGGTAGAGAGAACCGGTTAGCAGCAATGTACAGGCTTGCAAGAAGTGCGTTTGCGAAACAAAATGTGAGGCGCGTGGTCGCTGCCTCCGCTCTGTCCCTGACTGGTGTCGGTCTCACCACATCTGTGGCGTTCGCTAAGGCTCCGCAGTCCGAGAAGGCGGAGACGCCCTTGAAAGTTGAGGTCGCTGAGGTGTCGACTGGCGTGCCCAAATTGACCCCCCGCGATCTATCGGAGGTGACTCCGGTCGAGGTTGAGGAGCCTCAAAAGGAGCGCCGGGCTTACGATCCTGAGACCGGGGAGATCGACTGGGACTGCCCTTGCTTAGGCGGCATGGCCCATGGCCCCTGTGGTGAGGAATTTAAGGAGGCTTTCTCGTGCTTCGTGTACTCGAAGGAAGAGATCAAGGGCTCGGAGTGTATACCAAAGTTTTCGGCCATGCAGAACTGTTTCCGGAAATACCCAGAGGTCTATGCAGACTTCCAGGGCGACGACGATGCCCCTGAACCTGAGCCTTCCGGATCTGCTGGTCAGACGAGCGCGGCGGCCGGTGCCGCTCGGGATGCCGCCGAAACCACCAAGAAATCTGCTAAGGAGGTCTCTAACAAGACCACTGAAGGCGTGGCGGCCGGATCCCAGCTCGCCAAGGAGGCTTCCACAGGTGCCAAGGATGCTACCCAGGGTCTTGTTGAGTCGGGCAAGGCTGCTGGACAACAGGCGACTGACAAAGCAAAGGAGACCGCAGACTCCGTGACCAAGGCGGCCCAGACAAAACTAGAGGAGGCCAAGCCGGCCGCGGCCAGAGTGGCGGATGGCTCTTCCCAGCTGTTGAAGGACGCCGAGGTGGCCTCGGCCACTGCCGTTGACAGCGTGCGCGACACCGCAGCGAGCACGGCAGACGCCGTCCGAACAGAGCTTTCTGGGGTCAAGGAAGACCTAAGCAACCAAGCCAGCCCCGCGGCCTCTAGCCCCGGCCTCGAAGAGAAAATTCAGTCCCTCAAGGACAAGATTGGTGGAATCTCGGGGGGTCTTATTGACAAGACCGCGGCCGCCATTGAGGAGCTGGAGTCGGAGCTTAAGAGTGACCCGCCGCTGTCGGCTCAGCTCACAGGTGAAGCCAAGCGGGACATCGCCCAACTGGAGCAAGATGGCCTCAACCTGATCTCTGACCTCAAAAAAACGAGCGGGTCCTCTCTGATCGACCAGGCCACTGATGCTCTGCACCAGTCGGAGACGTTCATCTCGGACGCAGTGGCCGGAGTCACTGCCGAGGCGCAGGATGCCATCAAGGCTGTTGGCGACAAGTTCAAATAGTGGGGCTCGGATTGAGCAGAAGGACCACGCCGGGATGGGCCGATGTATATAGACACAACCATGGACCAATAAATTAGATAGACTTACTTGCCCGCATAGTTGGGCGGAAGGCTCTAGATACCGACTTAGGCTGACTTATACGTTTAGAGAACCGCTGACGGGGCTTCAATGCTGGAGTATTGACAGATGACGGCTTCATAACTTAGGGGGTTGATTAACGAAGGGTCTTATTGATGAAGGTTTCAAGAAAAAGAGAGGGTTCTATGGATGTGAATCATTATGGAGAGAGGAAGGATACGTTGATTGAAGTTCGCAATGACGGAAGCTCATGTCGATGAGGCTGCCATCGGTAGTGGTCCTTAACGATGAGTACCTACCCTCAACGACGGAGAGACCCCTTAATAGGCTGTCAATGATTGATGTTCTCAATGCTCTCACTTATGGAGACCCTCAATGATTAAAAATCAAAACGGGTAGATGCATGCTGAATGGGTTGTTATATTTTAGGGATTTCTTTCTTTGTCTTTCAAATAAGCTTGGTCTCGTGGCGAAGTCGGCCGCCACGCCACTGACGTAGAGCCTTTTGCCGATCAGTGAGTGTCTCAAATTGCTCGTAAGCAGCGCGGATATGGGCCGGCATCAGCGGCGTTTCCTGCGTCGTGCGCATTTTGAACAGACTTCCCGATTGTTTAGACTCGCCTGCTGAGGCCGACGGGGCCGAGGACCCATCGGGGGGGTTCGATGCGCCGGTAACACCGGATCCCGTGGTGCCCGCAGCGCCAGGGGCGGAGCTACCGTCAGCGCCAGGCCCGGGTCCTCCATTCTCGTCTTGTTGCCGTTTGTGCCGTGATTCCCATCGACTCTTCACCTTCAGAGCGGCGCCGGTGAGGTTGGCTACGATCTCGAAGGTGAGAAATCCCATAACATCCATAATATCGTCCTGTAGCCTTGAGTCTGTGATGTGGGCGATGCCGGCCCACTCCTTAAACCGCTTAGCCTTGCGGAACGTGAAGCTGGCCTGGCGGCACTCGGACCAGTGCACATACTCCTCGCGCGTCATGTTTCGCGTGCGCAGATCGGCGCTCCGTAGCCGCTCGTTCATGATCTGGGTGCCCTCGTTATCCTCGTCATCCGACTCGCCTACAGCATCTGCATCGTCGCCTACTTCGATATCTGCCGCACCCGTCGAGCTGGTACCCGTCGAAACAGCCGCCACGGCCGAGCTGTGGGATGTCGATCCGCTTGGAGCCACGGCGGTCATGGGAATTGCGAACATGTTGGCCGGCTTCCAGGGCAATCCGATCCGCTTCGACTTCTGCCCGCGTTGATTGGCTTGGGCAGTGAGCATGGTGCTAGGGTCCTCCATGATATCTGGGGCATCGGCACCGCCCGCAGCGCCGGAGTCCTGGTCTCGGGCGTTCTTGCGCACGTCTTTCCACGCCAGATACGTAGACAGCCGGTTGACTTTGGCCGTGTCGTGCCGAATAAGGAACATAACATCCTCGACAGAAAGCGAGCGCGCGCCGCGCTTGCGTGCCAGCGCGATGCCCCGGTTGATCAGCTCCACCACTTGGGCTCGCACGATGTCTTCCACAACTATCACCGTTTGCAGAGGCGGGTCCGACGTGGCACCGCTCACAAACATCATCTGCTGAATCTCCACGCGGTACTTGTACTTTGAGTCCATTTTTGATATCAGCACCCACCACCAAGAGCCAGCCTCGGTGACAGGGGATTCCAAGGGGTGGAGAGATTAGATGTGCGCGATGGATACTGCCGGCGGATACCGCTAGATGTATGTATATATTAGTTTAGGGTTTATCCTGCGGGTTCGAAGAGTTCCTTGATGAGAAACATTCTCAATCCTCGGAAAATATCTTCTCGATTTGGTGAGACTCTTCATTGCGACCATGAGCATCATTTATACGAAATTGGGCAATGGGCATACTCTGTAGTTGAGGGAACCCAGAGAAGGATAGTTCACATATATTGAAGTAGGTGGGCAGCTAGATAATGGGGGAGCTAGATGGTTGTGGTTAGGTGGATGAAGCGCGGTCCCGAAAGCTCGGATTCGGATAGCTCCATTGATCAGGAGCTCTCCGTACCGTCCCCGCGGGCCCCCAGTGGCCATGACACTGCCGATATCAGAGCTGTCAGCCATGAGGAATATGGCATCGGAGCGTCGCTGATGGCCAAAATGGGGTTCAAGATCGGGCAAGGCCTGGGCGTCGACCAGCAGGGTATAACGGCTCCAATCGCGCCTGCAATGCGAGTTAAGAATGTTGGACTCGGTGCAGAAAATTCCGGCCGCCCCGGCTACAGGAAAGCAGTCTCTTATCCCGTGAACGAGTCTGCACTCCCCCCGGACTCTAATCAACTAGCAAAAGAAGCCCGCTTGGCCCAACTGAAAAATGTGCTGGACTCCTTAGATTCTTCAAACTCGCAACAATTCATCACTGCGTTCGGTAGTCTGCCATTGTGGCACGAGCTCAGACTATGGGAGGCCCTTCTTGCTAAACTTCCTCGAGAGTACGCCGATCTACCTTTTGCGGAGTTCGGCAAGCACCATGAGGAGCTACACCTTATCCAAGCAGTACTTCCAGATAGATACTGGCTCGCATTCATTCGTGACAATTGGCTTCCAAAGATGCCGCATAACGCGGAAACTATCCCGGGGGTTTTGAATCAAATCGAAGTTCTCAGGGGACTTTTGCCCCCAGAGATCATGGAGGGGCCCGTCACCGAGTATTTTCTCGAAAGGATCCACGAAATTCTGGGGGACACAGTAACACTAGAGCGAGTGCAGCGATTATGGCCGCAATTCTTGCTGACGGCGAGCCGGGTCCTGCCCAATTCGCAGTTTTCACTGGCTGAGTTGCGGCTTTTGGACAATGTCCATTCTCAGGTCAGGTCGCAGTTGGAAGAAAGCCGCGGTGACTTATCTGCCATAGCCGCCACTTTGACGGAATGGAAAAGTGAATTGTCGGATGAAGAGCATGCGGGACTTCTTCATCAATTTTTTGTCCCGCAGTGGCTCAACGACCTCGAAACTTTAGCTTTTAATAATACCTTGACTCGTAACTGGTGGAATACGTACCGACCTTTTGTTCCCCAGGAGGACTTACTGCTGAAGGGCCTCAACATCATCAATTATATCCGGGACACACAGCGGGTCCCAACTAACGAGGATCTCACTTCACCAGAGCCGCAAATTTCCTTGAGTGAGGCCTTAAACCACTACTGCTATATGAGAGACTATGAATGCCATTTCAAATCCCCCAATAGGGGCATAATAACTGGCCCCAACGCCAGCGTGTCGTGGGAAGTCACAGACAATATTCTATACTTAACAGAACGTCGCACCCCTGCTTCATTTCTAGATATCCAAAAATTCGTTTAATCATCATTTAATTCTAATTATGTGTCATCGAACAATCGAGATCACATCGCCTAAGTTCAAAAGCACCACAGAGCATCGATGTGCTCAACTTTGAATGTCGTCATGTTCATTTGGGCTCATGCTGGGTGCCACTGCAGTCACATTCGTCTGCTGATGCTGCCGCATTGGCTGGTGATTGGTAGTTTTGAAACCAGTGTTCAAGATGCTGGTCATGTATTCGAAGCTGAGATCTAGATAGTTCCGCAAATCAACACCTGAATACTTCATCGACCGCATAGCCGTGCGTTGTTCACGGTCAGAGAGATTGGCCACGGCAGAATTTTTCGCCAGCTGCCGCTGTGCATCGGATACAACCATGTGCCGCATGTATGGCGCAATATCCAAGCACAGAGACCGGAACCGGGTGCTGTAGGAGTAGAAATTATAGGGGTCAACGGCGGATTTCACAGTTTTCGCGTTAGAATTATGTGGCGGCACAAGCACGGGAGACTTCCAGTGCGTTACAGGTAATGCGGTGTTGACCCAAACACTGTCTTCAGAGCGAGTTTCTACCTCGTCCAGCGAGGCTGTCAGCTTCTCAATATAAACAGATTTCGGCTCATCCTTAGGCGAGTATTCGCCATCTCTAGGCTGCTCGTTAGGAAGCTCAAACCAAGTACCATCACTGATGACTCTGGGCCGTTCTAATACGATGTCGTCCCGATCTTCAGATTCAGACTCAGTTTCGCTGTCACTCATCATTATATTAACGACACGAGTAGTCCTAGCAGCGGACTCAGCAGAATTAACCAGTTTTTTCCGCCTCTTGCTAAATTCGCTCAATTTTGGCACCCAATCAGCACCAGAGGGGAGTCCACCGATGCCGAACTGGCACCAAAACTGCAATGTTGCTAATATTCGCCGCATGTCGCCATTCAACTGCGCAACTAAGTCACTCAATCGGCATTTATCAATGAGATGCCCCTCATTGAGGGCGATGATCCAGGCTAGATCGGTCACTGTCACAAGGTTTGGTGGTCGCATGAAAACCATTTCGTGGCGCTGAGATGGTGGTAGCGCGATTAGAGATGGATCCACACAAGTGATGACCACCGGCCGCCGCGAAGTACTAGCGAATTTCGTGATCGTTGGCCAAAAGCTACCCGCTTCATTTTCGTATACAACATCAGCATCGTCGACAAGAATCACCACGTTTTTTGCTGAGTGAACCGCATGGTTGCGGCCGATTCCGTCCAGCATTCCAGAGAGTTCCTTGCCCGTTCGTTTGACGCTGGCGTTGACTTCAAAAACAAAGACGTCGAGATCTTGGGCCGATGCATATACCGCTGATGTCTTTCCCGAGCCCGCCGGGCCCGAGATAATTAAAATGGCGCTTTCATCATCACTTTCAGATTCATCGTCGACTACAAAGTCACTCAATGCTGTCTTGCGTTTAGCCCGTTTCACTTTAGGCACTGCAGACTGCTTATTGATGCGGGTTTGTTGAGCTTGCAGCCATGCACATATAGTTTGCGCCGACTGCGGTGAGAAGTGATGCACGGGCTTCGTGGGAGCATACTTTTCGGACCACATTTTCGTCTCAAAAAGCCCCAAATCGAAGGCATCAGGCTCGCTAACACTCTCGCATAACTTATTCGTTTGGGGGACTGAACTCATCGATTGCGCACGAATGGCAATTGCTTGCAACTGCGAGCCTTCTATAAGACGTCGCGTAGGCGTATGAATATTTTCGGCTGGAGGGCTGAAGAAAGTTCTGGATTGCACTTGAGATTTGAGACTACTACCCCGAGGGAATAAATCCCATAGATCCATGCTTTTGCGCTTGCCGTCCTTCTTACGGGGCCGTTTCGTCACTGACCGCGGAGTCCAGCTCTGCTCGGGTCGAATATGCACGATTTGAAACGGCGCTTCAGTGGGCTTGAAAGGCTTGGTCGCCAGTCTGGGACGTGTCGCGTTGGCCCTATAGCCGACATTGGTGGGCCGTTTAGCAAAGAACGATGCTACCGAGGATTTTGACGCAGGAGTTACGGATTCTCGTGCCATATGTGGATTTTCCCGGATTGTTGAGAGACTAGATCGAGATGCTAATGTAGAATTCGCGTCGGAAGAGACCTCGGGTTGCAAAGCTTTTGAGGCATCCAAGACATTGGAAATCGGTTCCAAAGGGAACACAGTCCCCTTCGGAGGATTCAAAGTCACGACAAATGAATTGAAAGGATTGTAAGGATTGATATGCTTCCGTTTTGTTGACTTGATGACCGGGGATGAGCCATTTACAGGATGAGGGGGGGGCGAATCGCTCGGGTTTGCGGCAACATCATGGCTTATCGGAACCAGTTCGCAGTTTTGGTGGGATGATTCCTCTTCTTGTTTCGCCTCTGGTTGAATTTTAGCCGGTTTGCTGAAGATCGCGCTCCATTGTTGACGGCTTACGGCCTTTTTGACTTTGGAGGCGCGGGGAGGAGTGCTTGAAGAGACCGCTACTTGCGTTTCCGGTGATTCACGTATCACTTTCGACAGGTCGGATTCATCGGGCATCCCCCAATACTTCACTTAACGCGTTCCACAAATTAATATGATCCCAGCTTCTATTGAGGCCGACACGACTTTGGGTTACGGGTACGGGGAAAGGGTACATAATCAATCAGACGCGACAATCTTCGATATCAGTATGACACAGGTATATGATCCATCTACATCTAGAGCCTATGTGCGTTATTAGACCCAGTTAGAAATGGTGATGAATTATGATGCATCCTGGCGTACAATAAGTTGTGTCACCTGAACCTATTTAACCAGACCAAAGCGCCTTCTATCTCGACTATATACAAATGTATGTGCTAGACCTAGCTGAAGTTTTTCACTCGATCTGCGAATTCGGCCTCTAGTTCTTTCAGGCTCATCGTCGATAACCTCCGCGAGTTTCTCGTGCGCACACTGATCGTTTTCGATCCTATCTCCTTATCACCGACAACAATCACGTAAGAGGCCGCCGCATTGATTGCTCGGCGAATTCGCCCAGCGAGCGGCTCACTTTGGTTGTAAACCTCAACATCGTAAGACTTTTTGAGTAGCTGAGACGCAACGGTTCGAGCATATTCCACATGGGCCTGACTGACGGGAACAATGACTGCCTGCAGTGGGTTTATCCAGAACGGCCATTTTCCGTCGTAGTGATCGATGAGGAGAGCCAGGAATCGTTCTACACTACCTAAAACAGCCCTATGAATCATCACCGGAGTCTCCTTCCGCTTCTCAAGATCCTGAGTATCGTATTCCAGCTCAAATTGGCGTGGCAGTTGGAAATCGAGCTGGATGGTCGCAAGTTGGTGAGTTTTACCCAGGTTGTCAGTGACAATAAAATCGATTTTAGGACCATAGAAAGCGCCATCACCCTCATTTATCACAACATTGGCTCCAAGTACCGCCTTAAGGTCACTCTCAGCTCGGTTCCACAGGTTAATATCGCCTATGAAACCGTCTGGGCGGGTGCTCAGTCTCGGCTCGAAACCCAGACCGAACTTTTCGTATACCTCACTAACCAATTGCAACGACTTCGAGATTTCGGCCCCGACCTGATCAGGTCGACAAAAGATGTGACCATCATCTTGGTGAAAGCGTCTCACCCGCGTCAAGCCGGATAGGGCCCCGCTGGCTTCATTCCGATGTAAGGGGGAGAAGTCAGAGAACCTGATTGGCAGATCTCGGAAGCTTCTTTCCTGGGACCTAAAAATAAGGCAATGTCCAGGACAGTTCATTGGCTTGAGGCTGTATTCTTCCACTTCCACGTCAAGGCTCTCCACCCTGTTCATCGCAGGCTTCTCGTCAGAGAGAATCACATCATGAGAAACATTGTGATGATCATGTCCACATCCTGAGACATTGAACATATCCTTTTGATAGTGTTGCCAGTGACCACTGATTTTCCACAGCTCGTTCTTGAAGAGCTGGGGTGTAATCACCTCCTGAAAGCCATGCGTGCGCATCTGCGACCGCATGAATCCAGTCAGCTTATCTACGATCCGAGTTCCCTTGGGTAGAAAGAAAACAGACCCTGGAGACGTGGGGTGCATCATATACAACTTCTGCACATCGTTAATGGCTTTAATGCGAGCCGAGGTCGACTCAGCCGCCAGCCTCGCGACTGAAATTCGCATTGTCCACAGCGGTTCACAGAGACCTAGCCCACTGTTTATAAATCCACCACTTCGACACAGAGATCCAAAAGAAACCCGAATCTCATCAGAAAGATGTTCGAGAATAGATAAAAACAGATGCATTCGCACACCGGTCTGAGGGGTAGCAGCAATCCCGTTAGAAGCTTTGTGAACACGGTTATTAGCTAGTTGAATAGGGAAAAGTGAGTCAAGAGCAAAAGCCTATGTCAGTCCTAGCTAGGCATGCTATGTACATCCTGATGATGTGAGTCGCCTAGCTCCGTACTATACCTTGTCACTCTGGATTTGCCTTTTTCGATGAAAGCTCTGCTCAATGGGCAGGAACTTCATCTCCTGCGGCTTTCCACACTAGCTTCTTTCAATGATCGGTTAAGCCTGTCGCTCCCCCACATTCATTTGAGCGCAGATCACGACGGACGCATCTACCAGGTACTACGGTCAGTCAGTATGATGAACTTTTAACGAGTTCCTCCATATGTATCTTCTCTGCTCATTATCTAGATTTCACATTAATTCAGTTCGCTACTGAAAGGAGAACCTGAATTAAGGCAACACACGGTTCCGTACCATGAGCGCCCTCCCGTCACGCGTGAGCATAGAGAGGGAGGGGCACGCATCGGTTGGTTATACATATATCACCTGATAAGCCAGCATGATGATGTGTGCCATAAACATATGCACCTCAGTTCTAGGAAGATCCAATTGAACGCCAAGGTGGCTACGCCGACGACGCAAAATTCGAGCGCCACTACAAGAATGCTATTCTGAGAATGCCAACCAGCTAAGGACGAGTTTTTGGTCGGTCAATCATGGTGCCTCAAACCCCATCTGTGTTCGTCGTAGCTATCCATAACCACAAACCCTACCCTAACCCTAAGATCTCACTTCGCATATAAAAATGCTCAGTAAACTGCGATCGTTCATCTGCGCCATTGACACCATGGATTATATTAAGTTTCTGCATAAGACCATATATCACTCGCTACTGACAGATTCTGGTCCGTTCTTTACTGAGAAAGATTATCCGGACCTGACTGGTCGGAAGTGGGTAGTTACGGGTGCGACCAGTGGCATCGGATACGAAACCGTGAAGGGTCTGATCAAACAGGGTGCCGAAGTCTGGATGGTAGGGCGAAATCCTGAACTTTTAAGAGAGAAAATTGATCAGCTTACGAAGGAAGTGCCACACTCCGGGAAGCTACACCCGCTGTTCATGGATTTTGCTGATCTTACTACCATTAAGCCTGCAGTCCAGGAGCTGCGTTCGCAAACAAAACATCTAAATGGAATTGTGCACAATGCCGGTGTGATCAGCTATGATACCAGTGCGAGAACCAAACAGGGTCTTGAGCTCACTGTTGGGGTCAATAATGTCGCACCGGAGCTACTCCAGGAGCTACTGGATCCTCTAATCGAGAACGAGACTGATGGCCGTATTGTATGGTTAAGTTCATTGGGACATATTCAGGCGCCTAGGAATGGCTTTGACGTCACCATCATTAGCAATGGCTCGGCTTTACGCCGATACGCTATGTCTAAAGCCATCTCCTATATTCAATCCGTTCAATGGACAATCAAACATCCGAACAGCCCAGTGAAATCTGTCTCCGTCCATCCTGGTCTGATTAAGACCCGACTTAGCCGGGATTTATATTGGATTGTAAATAAGGCTGCGGACTTGTTCAACAATGATGCTTTCTGGGGTGGAGTGGTAGTGTTGTATGCCGCCCTGTCTCCCACGATTGAGAACAATGAATACGCGATTCCATGGGGTCGTCCGGGCCTTGTTCGCCCCGATATCTATGAAGCAGCCAGAGATGAGCACGGGAAAATTATCACTAAGTGGCTGCAGAACAAGTTCTGCTTAGCCTTGAGCGGCTCTACCACTGTGACAAACTGATATCTCGACTATACAGAAAAAGAAACAAAGGAAAAAAAAACTTAACTACGTGTTCTGCTTGATTGGAGTTGCTAGTTCATCAAATCCTGCAGTCTGCTCATTTTAATTAGGTCTCTTAGAAGTAGTTTAATTTTTATTCTATCGGTCTGTCTCTTCACAAGTAAGGGTGAGGGGAACGCGTAGTCCATGCGGAATTGTGAACCACAATGACATTCTCGTTTATAGAACTGGTGGGGGTTTCTTCTGCGACTAGAGTGGGTAGACATGCAGAATCCCGATAATCTCGCAGCTATTAGACCATACACCGTGTAAAAGTAAGCTTTCTTTTCGAAACAAAACGCATGCTTGTAGCTTTTAAGAAGTGCATATATAAATGTCATCAGTAAGAACTTCGCTCATAACACAGTATACTACAACTTTTCCGAATCGGGCCATGGGGACTTACAACAAAAGTTTACCGCGGCAGCCGGCACCGATAATGCAGTTTGGACATTACATCGTTCCGGGGTGCCCTAGCCCATGTCGTTCACATCAAGGTACCATGAGCGTGCCCCTGAATCACATATATACCTCGGCATTGGATCTGACCTTCCGTCACTATGGAACATATAAAATTTGCTTTTCAATTCACTCAAAATATCCTGTTTTCATCCGCAGGCCCTACGTTCACCCCAGATAAGTATCCTAATCTGACTGGCCAGAAATGGCTTGTTACAGGTGCAACAAGTGGAATTGGATTAGAAACTGCTAAGATACTAGCGGAGAAAGGTGCGGAGCTATGGATTATCGGGCGAAACGCTCAGAAGCTCGATTCAGTTCAACAACAGATACAGTCACTGGTAAATGGGGCATCTGTTCACACGCTCATTATCGATTTTGCCGATTTAAGTACTGTTAAACCAGCAGTGAAAATTCTCAGGCAACAGACCAACTACTTGGATGGGATCATTCATAACGCTGGTGTTATGTACACGCATCCAGATGTTAAAACTGCGCAGGGAATTGAGATGACAGTAGGTGTCAACAACGTGGCTAGTCAATTGCTGCAAAACCTGTTGGATCCACTCATTGAAGATCGACCTGCTGGGCGCATTGTCTGGCTGAGCTCGGTAGCCCACATTTATGCACCCATAGGAGGCTTTAACCTCTCTGTTCTTTCAAGAGGATCTGGAGGCCTGCTTTATTCTATGTCCAAGGCTTGGAATTATTTCCAGGCAATTCAGTGGACGATAAGACATCCCCGCAGTTCAGTTAAGTCAATCACCGTGCACCCAGGTGTAATTAAATCCGAGATTACTCGAACCACCCCTTGGTTTCAGTACCTCGTGATACGCCTGGCGGCATATGACATTACCATGGGTATTTTGGCTCCCCTATACGCGGCGTTGTACCCTGATATCAAGAATAATGACTATATTGTCCCCTTCGGAAGGTCTGGCCCAGTTAGGCCAGATATTTACAAAGCAGCTCGGAGCGACCAAGGTGAAGCTACCATAGACTGGATCAATGAGAAGGTGAAAAACTATCAGTGATCATAGTGAGAATCATTATTAAATTTCTGGAACCATAGTGCTGTGCTATGATTATATCCGTATTTTTAGACTACCACACTTTATACTGCCGTAGATGCTTATCGTTTACTTTTGAGTGGCTGAACCTTACATCGAAGGGTCAGTATTTGTTTAAAGCGACACTAAGGACCCCACAGCCGCCAAACGAATATTTTACTAGCCTTATCAGAAGGGGCGAACAATGCGACTAATCCGTGAATGCTATTATCTAGTATCGACTCAGTCTTGAAATGCTGGACGAAATACCTCGGAATGAATAAAGAAATTTATCTAGCTCTTGGGATTACTTCCCATGGATGATCAACCGCTAACAACATGACTTTAAGGCCACGGTGACCGCATCCAAAAGTAGGAAATCTGAGGCTCGATTACATACAGATTTTAGAATTCCTGGCCAGTATAGTGGGTCTCGTTAATTTGTAGGTACCAGTAACAAATTCAAATAATGAAGATAAGAAGGCGTTGTAGATCCTAAGAATCTTCTATTTTGCTGTGCTCTGTAACAGATAAGAATGATGAGTGAGTAGCGAGTCAGTCGATATCACAACGATTGAATCCATATTGAGTAAGGAGATTTCTCATCTGCTGTGCGTACTTCTATCCAGTTATCGTCTCTGCGACAGTCTTCTTCCCGTGGCTCATCAGACACAACTAGATAGGCAGTCGTCCCTTTGGTATCTCTAACTCTCACGCACAAGCTACCATATCTGTTACGCAGCTCCGGGCTTGTCACCCCTGCCTCTTTCAACACCTCACTCAATTCGCCCAAGGTAGCTTCACTGTGGCTGAATTCTTCCTCGTAGACCAATAGGCTGTAGAGGTTCTGAGAGATATCAGAAACTGATCTATTGATCTGGCCGAAAGGAACAAAAAATATCGCCACCAACACGCTCACAAGAATCAAAATATTCCCAATGCGCAACTGAGCATTCGGATTCTCAAGGTTGCGGGGATTCCCGTTTCCAGGATTTGCAGCTGGAGATCGTATCATCATTAGCTTAATGTCTGAGCAATTATCTCCCCAAAATCAAATTGTAGAAATTGTAGAGCGCAATAAGCATTAAGGTCTCCCGCCTCAGTGGGAAGTAAACATTAACGGGGTTGAGGGGCTCAAGGGTTCTGGGAGGAGGGTCACGTCGCCATGCCGTATGGTTATATATTTTTACATGGCTATAAAAGGAAGCGTTCAAGGTGACTTCGACAGACGTATGAAACGCAGTTTTGTTTTATAATTTTTCATAAACAAAAAAGAGACTCTTCACACGGCGGATTGTCCTTATGCTATATTGATATGGGCGTCAGCCCATGCGCGCAGTCTAGGTCCATAAATATAAATACCAATAGGCCACGGAATTCCAAGAACAATGGCTAAAAGGGCAACCACTGTGGACGCCCAGCCATATCCCAAATGATGGTACATAGCACGACCAAAGAGAGGAAAAGTCCCACCTAAAATGCATCTGCCCCATACAAGGGACGAAATGGCCGAACCGGCCAACCGCGCATTCAGACTGACAATGTAAGCTTGCACACACTGGAATACACAAAAAAGAGCAAAGCTGAAAATTCCAATCCCCACAACAGGCATGGGCCATTTCATTCTAGCTTCCGCACTCCAGCCATACCAGAACATCCCAGCAGCAAGAATCACAGTCGAGATCGGTAACCAAAACAAGCGGTCCTCAAGCTTGCCTTTGCCCTTTCGCTTTTGTAGCTTGAACCACCAATTGATTACGAGGGGCCAGAAAAACGCCCCAATGAGCATTCCTGTAGAATAGCCTAAATACATCAAACCCGAGATCCCTGGCTTATAATGGTAAACTTCTCTCCACAGTGTGGGGAACTCGGTCAAAATGAGATACATGAACCCATATGTGTAGGCCAAATATATTGCCAGCAACATGACCACCGGATTCAACGTCAAGAACAGCATCGGACGGACCACTGCGAGTTTTATCTCGCGGTGGAATGGAAGCGCGGTGAGGTCCCAAACAGTGTGAAGACTTTGATTGCCAGTTTCTTTGATCAATCGTTTCTTTTTAGCATGGAGAATAAGCTGGGGATATGTTTCGTCAAAAAAAAAGACAAGAGCTGCTAGCGTAGCACCTTGCATAATCACAACGACCCAGAACACCCATTTCCAAGTGGTATACTGAGCGATCCAGCCCGCAATTACCGGAGCTAAACCAGGTCCGCACGCAGGAGCTAAGCTCCAGACTGCCAATGGCCATTGTCGATCGGCATCCTCGTAAATATCCGCCAAAGATCCGGCACTCATGGCGATGGGTGCTGAGTTGAACACACCACCGAGTGCTCGGAATACCAACATGGTCGCAGTGGTGGGTGAGACCGCGCAACAGATGTTGAATACAAGATTTCCTACGGCAGAAGCTATCAAAACAAGTTTCCTACCAAATATTTCGGCTAAGGGAGCCCATACGATTGCACTGAACCCCCACAGGAGCACCATAATACTTACCATGAGTGAACCCACAGTTAAATTGTGGTTATCATAGGCCTCAAGAATATTCGGAACCGTCGGAGCGAGGATAGATGATGCCACAGTGGGGATCAACGTTTGTAAACTGGCAAGAGCGGTAATCTTCAGCTTCCGCCCTTTAGTCCAGTTGCGGGGGTTCTCAGGGTCATTTTCTCCTTCCCAAGAAACCAATTCGGGATCCTCGTTTTCAAACTCCATGCCAGCAGGCATTTCATCCACACCTTCGGTAGATATGCGCGTCTCAGATCTGTACAATGAGGACTGCCCAGCACGGGATGCAACTGTTGCCCGGGATGCAGCGCGCTCCAACGCAACCGTTTCCTCATCTAAATCACCATAAATTGTCTGGGGATCATAGCGGGAGGTCATCTGGGAAGCTCTTGAAATTCCCGTCATGTGTGAAAACATGGAGATCCTCGAGGTCTGAGTCGACTGGGAGCCGCGCCTTGGCTGGTGTTCGATGGGTTCTCCCTTCTCATCGGTATCATCGCTGTCTTCGGAAGACTGCGCTTTCTTTTCTCTATCAATGCTCCGTCTAAATTCTACTCTATCGTGATCCTCTGCAAAGTAAGGTTGGACTTCTCCTGAAGCTGAGGTGCCGTGCGTCGGTACAGCTTTCAAAGACACATCACTCTGGGAGTTCATCTGAGGTCCTTTGAACTCTCCTTTTTTGAATCACTTAGTATTTTGGAGCCTATAAGCGCGTCTTTGATCTAGAGAAAGTATACCTAAAAAACGGCGATCAGGAACACAATTATTGGGTAAATGACAGATTCACGGCTCACCGCCAACAATAAATACGAAGTCTTTTATTGGCTCTCTTGTCCGATCAATCGTAACCAGCCAATTTGTTCTCAGTTGATTCTCTCTACTTTCCCGTCAGGTTGAGGTCCTCAGCGGAAGATTTCCTATGCAATCTTCGAAGAGCCAAGTCGCCTTTCTGAAGAAATATATTTGTCAAATGACTTATGCAAATTTTTCCGGGATCGGCCGATTGAAATTTTTTTTGTACTTAGTACAACGGTAACCGGCTATATGCATGGACCACTCCGCCCCCTCCATCTCTGGGGCGGGGAAATTGAGAGACATCGGGGAGTCCCCGGTTTGTCAGTAGATAGGAGGGACAAATGGTGGGGTTGGGCTGAGGAAGAGACATATAGCACGCCTTACCCTAGTCATAAACGTGGCGACTTGCGAAGCGATATATTCTAGAATCAATATTTGTTGGAAAATAGTACGGCCTTAATATTCATCGATATCGCCGTGAATACTATCACCTTCTTTAATGTTTTGTAACTCCAAAATGCACTGCTCGCCTGCCCCTTTTCATCTCCCCCTCCCGCCATGCTTGGGTTTGGGTACATATGCAATGCAAGTGTATACATAATCCTTAAACATTTTCTGCATGTATGAAGCCAGAAAGCGGATAAACGAGATATTTCATTTCTCGTGACAGTAGCAGATTGCTTCTTTAAGATGGGTCTTTTCCATGGGCGGTCGTGTCGGATACATTCTTCCTCAGGCGGCTCCGATGCATAGTACGGATAATTTGAATCACGGGCCAGTCACAATAATTTCAAAAGCACTACATCCGTGTATCAATTTCAAGGTAAGTCAATTACCAAATTTCATTGTCATAAGTGTCACGAATCCGACAGCTGCGCATATTTACAACGGGAAACTCAAGAACGCCTGTACGTCAGTTCCTAACCTAACAACTAATTGTTCATGTTGACCCCGGGTCACAAAAGGCCATAGAATTGAACTCTCTAAAACTTAGTAAATAAAACGTAATTTGGAGGAAAATCTTTTTCGAAATCAGTTTTGAGTGAGGTCGTCTTGATTTCCTTCTCCTTCCATTCAATGAATACAGCCTCAATCTTGAGAGAGCGGTAGAACATAACGCTAGGGTCTTAACGAAAAGCGCTTCCATTGACTCTTCATCATTTATTTACCATCGCCGAGCTAGTTGTATTTCTAAAAAGTCTCTATAGTCTGATCATAAGAGAATTCTATACCACATCAAGTTTTCTATATATAGTCGGTCCGACAGCTTACAACAGATTCTTCTCCTGGAACTCCTTGTAAAGAGCCTTGCCAAGACCAGCGGGAGAAGGCTCAACAACCACACCGGCGGAAGTTAAAGCCGAGATCTTGGACTTAGCGTCACCCTTGCCGCCGCTGACGATGGCACCAGCGTGGCCCATACGACGGCCAGGAGGAGCGGTCACACCAGCGATGAAGGACACAACCGGCTTGGGATTGGTGCGGCTCTGGTTGAACTCCTTCAGGAACTCAGCAGCGTCCTCTTCGGCAGTACCACCGATCTCCCCAATCATGATAATTCCCTCGATCTCATCGTCCTTTAGGAAGCCATCGAGGACATCAATGAAGTTAGTACCGGGGAAGGGGTCACCACCAATACCTACGACCAGCTTCTGGCCCAAGCCAACCTCAGTGGTCTGATTCACAGCCTCATAGGTCAAGGTACCGGAACGGCTCACAATGCCCACACGGCCGGGCTTGTGGATGCTAGAGGGCATAATACCAATCTTGCACTTACCAGGAGAGATCAAGCCGGGGCAGTTAGGACCCACCAAACGCGTCTTGGACTGGGTCTTCAAGGCCTGCACGACTCTGATCATGTCGTGCTGGGGCACACCCTCGGTGATACACACAGCCAGAGGGATCTCAGCCTCGATGGCCTCCATGATCGACTGGGCAGCGGCCGGGGGCGGGACGAAGATACCAGAAGCGGTGGCACCAGTCTCCTTCATCGCGTCCTTGACGCTGGCGAACACGGGCTTGCCGAGGTGGGTCTCACCGGCGCGCTTGGGGTTAGTACCACCGACGATCTTGGTACCGTAGGAAAGGGCCTGCTGAGCGTGAAAGGTGGCCTGTTTGCCGGTGAAGCCTTGGAAGATGACCTTAGTGTTCTCGTCAACGAAAAGGTTGGGGCGGGTGGCCGCATAGTCCTGAGCAGCAGAGGAGACGCTGAACTGCCGGGCCAAAGAGACGCGCTTCAAAGCAGCACGGTGAGTGTTACGCAACATCTTGACCAACCTGATAAGAATAAGGAAGTTTCGAGTTTTTCAAACTGGGTGGGTGGCTTTGTCAAGATGACAAGTCTTTAGTATTAAGTATATTCAGTGTGGGAAAGGCGGTTTTAGCGACACGGTCAGGTGGGGTGAGGGGAACAACATATAGTGGTGTTGGGCCGAACCGGAACCGCTTTGGGGCACCCGCGTTCGCGGAACCGCATAAAACACCGAGCGGAAAAATAGGCCATGCATTTACAAATGTCCGACATTCGCACCATTTACTAAGATTACTAAATTTGTCGGAGGACCCCCTCGAGCATTATGAAGACGCAGTGGACCCATTAACCTCGGTGATAATCGATTTGTCGGCTAGCCATTGCTGAACCTCAAAGCTCACTGTGAAATGTATATATTCTAATATGCAGAAGGTCCTTAGACAAAGAAATGTGCTGTTCCGTTACGGAGTAACTGGCGTCTCACTAATGTAAAGCCGATTATTTATTTGTGCCACTCGATATTGATATAGGTCAGTTGTTATTCCTATGTTGAATATTGGTGTAACTACAACATTGCGTAGATGGACCCTCTTGATGCCATTCCTTAAGAAGAATTTGCGTGCGAGCGGCTCTGACCAATGGCTAAGTGCCATGCGTGGAGCCACCTTATGTCCATAGATGGGAGAATTTTTTTTCAATTTTCAAGCCTAACCCAGTGTTTCCAGTAGGGGGCCAAACAATGAATTTCTAAGCAAAATCTTGCTTAGGCGTAGAACTGAAACAATAAGGTCTGAAGCACATCGCCGCGATTTTACCAACAATTGCCCCTGAAGTTCAGTTAATTGTGTGCTTATTCGCCTTATCCAACGCCAATGCCCCCTAAAAAGAAGTTTACTGCGTTGGACCTGACCCCTGGTCGCACCTACCTTGGCCAAAGCTTCGTGCCTGGTGCCCCAAGCTTCGGCGCCACCAGCGGCCCTACGTCCAATGGCTCGCCTTCATCTTCAGCAACTTCGACCACTGCTTCGGCCACCGCTTCCGCCAATGTGTCTCCGGCTAGTTCGACATTGAACATGCAGGCATTGCTGGATTCCCTGAAAAATTCTCTTCCGGAGAGTCAACTTTTGTCTCAGTTCCAGACAGTTGCCCAGGCATCCACAGCCGCCGAGCTTAAGGAGGCTGTTACGGCTCTGGTTGCCGAAATCTCTGCGCCAGAGCAAGTGGCCTCCTTCCAGGTGGAGAAGGGAGTCAATGCTTTGCTGAAACTTAAGAAGCAGACCTTAGCTCGGGAGGGCGCCCTGCTTGTAGTTTCCCAGCTGGTGGCTAAGTTCGAAACTTACAACGGCGAAGAGCAACCCTACATTTCGGCAGCTTACATTGTTCCGTTCCTGCCTACCGCTTTGCGTGCTTTGGTGGACAAGGAGGGCAGCGTGAAGCGGGCTGCTCAAGATGCAGTGCGTGCGCTGGAGCGACTCAGCAAGCCGGAGGTGCTGGCCTCCAGTTTCATCGGTTTTGTGTGGGATGTGCTGGGAGACAATAGTAATAAGGCGCCCACAAAGATTGCTGCCCTTGAGTGTATCAACTTCGTAGCCGACAACTGCCCTTCAGATTGGGTCGAGCTGCAGTTTTACCGCGGTGTTCCTATTCTTATGAACCAACTTCACGATTTCAAACCCGAGGTTGCCAAGCAGGCCCGTAAGACGACCACAAAATTCATGCAGAAGCTGGACAACCAGGATGTTGTGCCCCGTATCGACGTCATTGTTGATGCCTTAACGGACCCTAAGAAGGTTCAGCAGTGCATTAAAACTCTTAGCGCTGTAACCTTCGTCGCCGAGGTCACAGAGCCCTGTTTATCTGTGCTCGTTCCCATTCTGAAACGTGCCCTCACCGTTTTCTCCAGCCAGGACTCGCTTCGCCAGTCCGTTGTGGTCACCGAGAATCTGACTCGGTTGGTACACAACCCGTTCGAGGTTTACCACTTTATTCCTGATTTAATGCCTGGTGTCAAGCATACGCTGGAACAAGCATCGCAGCCCGAGGTGCGTGAATTGGCCTCGCGGGCGTACGCTGTGCTCGAGTCCGCTGCCAAAGAGACACAGACTACCGAGCGTGCGCTAAGAATAGATGTATCCCAGGCGGAGGCCGATATTGCTGGAATCACCGGCGCCTCGGAGCTCCCGACTGAGGTTCGTTCTCTGGCGCTTCAGCTGGTTCTTTTGACCGTCAACACACGTGAGTTTTCTCTTCTCCATCAAGTTTACAGGACGTTGTTGAAGTTGGAGGAAGCAGAGGCTCATGCTCATGTCCAGCACTTCGAGCAGATGTTTGCTGATTCCCGTGTTGATGAAGAGGAAATTGACGGCGTAGAGATCGTCAACGCTAAGTTTTCTCTAGCCTATGGTGGCCGGATGCTACTCAACAAGGCAACGATGCGTCTATTTCAGGGGCACCGATATGGCCTCGTCGGCCGCAATGGCTGCGGCAAGTCGACTTTGATGCGATCCATCGCCAATGAGAAGCTTGAGGGATTCCCTGATCGAACTCAGCTGCGGACATGTTTTGTGGAACACCGCTTGCAGGGTTCCGATGCCGATCTCGACCTTGTCAGCTTCATCGCCCAAGACCCCGAGCTTACTGGGGTGCCTCGCTCGGAAATCTCTGATGCATTGGCTGAAGTCGGCTTCGACGAAGTTCGTCGCTCGCAATCTGTGGGTGCTCTAAGTGGCGGTTGGAAAATGAAGCTCGAGTTGGCGCGGGCCATGCTGATGAAGGCTGACATTCTCCTTCTAGATGAGCCTACAAACCACCTGGATGTTGCGAATGTTAAATGGTTACAAGATTATCTGGTTACTCACACCAACATTACTTCCCTCATTGTCTCTCACGATTCAGGGTTCCTCGACGAAGTTTGTAGCGACATCATCCATTATGAGAGCAAGCGCCTAGTATACTACAAGGGCAATCTCTCTGAGTTTGTTAAGGTACGTCCTGAGGGCAAAGCGTACTACACGCTAACCGATTCGGTTGTCCAAATGGCGTTCCCGCCACCTGGTATCTTGACGGGTGTCCGCTCAAATACCCGTGCGATTGCTCGCATGTCGGATGTCAGCTTTAAGTATCCTGGTGCTGACCGATACTCACTTAAGAATGTTTCGTGTTCGGTTAGTCTGTCTAGTCGTATTGCCGTGCTTGGTCCAAATGGTGCTGGTAAATCGACAATGATCAAGTTGCTGACGGGGGAGCTGGTCCCAACCTCCGGGTCTATTGAGAAGCATCCCAATCTACGAATTGGCTATATTGCTCAACACGCCTTCCAGCATGTTGAGAAGCACAAAGAGAAGACCGCCAACCAGTACCTACAGTGGCGCTATCAGAACGGTGATGACCGTGAGATCCACCTGAAACAAACCCGTAAAATGAGCGATGAGGAGAAAGAAGTCATGGCCAAGCCCCAGAAGGTTGACGATGGCCCCGAGCGATTTTTGGAGGCCATCATTGGCCGTCAAAAGCTCAAGAAATCCTTCCAATACGAGATTCAATGGAAAGCCATGCTTCCCAAACACAACACTTGGATGCCGCGTGAGGAGTTGATCGAGCGTGGCTTTGGAAAGCTGGTTCAGGAATTCGATGACCACGAGGCTAGTCGAGAAGGTCTCGGATATCGTGAGTTGGTACCTCCAGTCATTCGTAAGCACTTCGAGGATGTTGGTCTAGATGGCGACATTGCTGATCACACTCCTCTTGGCTCGTTAAGTGGTGGCCAGCTAGTCAAGGTTGTGATTGCTGGTGCTACATGGAACAACCCTCACTTGCTGGTGTTGGATGAGCCTACCAACTATTTGGATCGCGACTCGCTGGGAGGTTTAGCCGTGGCCATCCGCGACTGGAGCGGAGGCGTGATTTTAATTTCCCACAACACTGAGTTTGTTGGTGCGCTCAGTGCTGAGCAGTGGATTGTGGACAATGGTACCATGACAGTCAAGGGCCGAGTCGAAGGTAACGCGGCTAGTTTCGAGGATGGTGGAAGCACAGCAGCTTCCTCGGTTGCTTCCAGCGCCGCGTCTTCAGCTGCCCCGTCGAGAACAGCCTCTCCCGCACCCCCCGGAGCGGATGATTCCCCCGCAAACATCAAGATCCGTAAGAAGAAGAAGAAGCTGACCCGTAATGAACTCAAAGAGCGGGAGGCTCGCCGTCGTTTGAGATACATTGACTGGCTCAACTCCCCTAAGGGCACTCCTAAACCGGAGGACACAGATGATGAAGCATAAGTAAAATATTTATGAGAGCCCTAAATAGAACGTGTTTATCGGGTGACGTGATATGTAGTGCAAGTTAACAGCATCATCTGAACTTCAATAACGCAAACATTTGAGGCCCACAATTTGATCTCATGAGCTCCGGGCCTCTTCTTCTGCGGTCACCTCGTGGCCATCCTCCACTTGTTCGGTGAGGGTTTGCACGATCTGGCTCAACACCGCTGGGTCCGGGCCCAGCACAGAGATGGTGTTCCTTTTGTCATTATAATGAGGATAACTACCAATCTTAACACCTTTGTCACCGAAGTTCTCTTGTATTTCGCTCAATAGCGGGGCCAGCCTCGATTCCGGAGTTACGGTGGAGACGTATTTTCGACTAAGCTTAGGCGCATCGACCCGGCTGGCAATATCATCCCTCAAACCCTCAAGCATTTGCCGATAAAGTGTCGGGATACCTGGGAAGATGTAAACCTGCTGATCAAGGGACACGATGGGGACCCAAAGGTCCGGTTTGGTAAAGATCGGCTTAACCGTATCTCCTTTGGGAAAACGGGCCATCCTCAGCTGCGCTTTTAGCTCACTGGATCCTGGAGCCTTCAATTTCGGGGGATTCTGCGAAAGCTCATTCATTTTATTCACGGTCTTTTGATCCAGAGTCAAAGGCAGACCGAATGCCTTGGCGATACTCTCATATGTGATATCGTCGTGAGTCGGTCCGATTCCACCAGTGGTAACGATGAAATCAAACTTGGCGCGGAGAATATCTAGCGTCTCCACAATATCGTTCGTTTCATCAGGTACCACGCAAATTCGGCGCAAATTGATGCCCAGCTCAAAACAGAACTGAGCAAAGTACTGCGAGTTGGTGTCTTTAATCTTGCCATTCAATACCTCGTCGCCAATTACAAGCATTGCCGCGGTAGAAATTCGGCCACTAGAGTTCCCTGTGCAAGAAGCCATCTTGCTAAAGAGCCGTGTATGAAGCATATCCTTTGGATGGAAATGGAGCACTACTTTGTCACAAAAGAGCTAAATTCTGTAGATTATTCAAGAATTTATCTCTCCTTAGGTGAGAATTTGGGATCCACGGAGTTTTCGGTTTCAATTACCACGAACACGAGTTTGTGGAAGTTGTTGGTTCAACGAGACAAATTGACGCTTGCGTGATCTGCCTTGGGCCCAAGATCGGCTAGACTACTGTGGGATGATTAGTGTGTACCCATCATGCGGGTAGAAGCGGCGTGTGGTAAGGTTTGCTACCAGTTAAGATCATGTTGTGTGCAATTGTCCTGATAAATCAATGACAAACAAGCAACTCACTTCTAAACTAGTTTACCGCTGCCCTGAGCCGCTTCGAGCCGCACGGATACAAACGGCATGGGTGGCTGAAGCATAAGTCAGTCGCATAGCCATTGCGATCGAAATAAGCAGAGCATCGGGAGAATATTATTATAGCGGATTTTCACAAACTAGATTTCTATCGCATAACCCCGCAAATATTTCATGTATAAGAAGGGGTAAGCTGGTTGTAGGGTTGTACCATTGGACACTGAGGACCGGCTAGGTGACAAGTCTGCCTGAGGACCTTGTGCACACTTTTTGATAAGAACGAGAAGCGTTAATGCTCTACGAGAGTGTTCTATCTCAGCAGATAGTTCTAGAAACCCCCTATTTAAACAATCAGTGGTGATAGATACTTGTTTTACTTCTAAAGGACTAATTGACCTCAGGATATCGTGTGGAGAACCGAACCTGTTTCAAGGTACACTACATTCCAATAATTTGACTAATGAGATTCTAGTGGCAACTATGAAATGGCAAATCATCGCCATGGTCGCCAACTCTCTGAATACTGAAGATCTTACCGGGGTTGAGAATTAATTGTGGATCCAACGCGAACTTAATCTGCCGCATCATGTCGACAGCGGTCTCGCCTAACTCTTGAATAAGTAGCTTTCGCTTCCCCATGCCGATGCCGTGTTCGCCTGTGCATGTGCCTTCAAGCTCAATCGATCTTTCGGCGGTCCAATTCACAAAATCATGCACTTTTTCGATCTCTGTCTTGGGATCGTAGGCTAGACAGCAGTGAAAGTTTCCATCGCCAACATGGCCCAACACAGTTCCCATCAATTTGCGTTTTTTTATCTCCTCTTGAACCTCCAATATAAAACGCGTCAACTGGGATACGGGCACTGCAGTGTCCGTGCCAATAGTTTTATAGCCGTCTGGTGCACTGGAGAGAACAGCAAATAAAGCATTTTTCCGAGCAGCCCAAAGCTCTTCACCCTCTTCCTTAGTAGATGCGAAGACCAGATCAACAGAATTGTGCTGTTTAGAGAGCTTCATGATGTCAGCAATATCTCTGTCGACAGCAGCCTCAGTGGGGCCGCCAAACTTCAATAGAAGCGTGTCGTTTTCGTCCCATGGTCGCTCAGATACTCCAGATGCATTAAGCAATCGCATTTGCTCCTTGTCCATTAGCTCCATGGCTTGTAATTTGTGGCCAGACTGAAGTACGGACTCAACCATCTTGGCGGCATCCAAAGTATCAGGAAAAGAAAGAGCACCAATGCGCATATACTTAGGGAGAGGATTCAACTTCAGAGTGGCCTCAACGACGATACCTATGGTCCCCTCTGAACCGACAACCAAATCGGTCAGACTGTAGCCAGCACTGGACTTTCTAGGTCTCTTACGAGTTCTCACTATTGTTCCGTCGGCTAGAACGACTACTAAGCCCTCTACGTTCGCTCGCATAGTTCCCTGTGCAAAAGCATTGGTTCCTGACGCGTTTGTTCCAATCATACCGCCAATTTCGGCACCGGGTCCTGGATCAGGTCCAAATTGAAGGCCATAGGGTCTAACAGCCTCGTTAACTTCCTCGTACGTAACACCGGGCTGCACAACTATGTCCATATCTTTCTCATTGATAGCCAGTATCTTTGACATTCTGTTCATATCCAACGAAATACCCTGATAAACAGGAGTGAAATGCCCCTCTAGCGAAGTACCCCCGGAGTAAGGAACCAATGGAACACGAAATTCGTGACAAATCTTGACAATAGCGGAAACTTCGTCCGTATTTTTGGGATACACTACTGCCTGGGCTCTCTCACCCTCTAAAGCGCGTCTGAACATCCAAGGGGACTCCGTATGTGTATTCAGATTATCAGTCTGATCAGACACGTTTTCTTTGCCCACTAGCTCTCTTATTCTGTCTAAAGCTCGACTGAACTGGATCGGATCTGCATATTCAGGGACTGGTAGATCTGCGAGAGGCAGTGTAGACTTGAGACTAGTTGGTAAAACATCCTTGGCTGAACTTTGGTCGCTTCGAGTCTCATTTAAATTGATGCCAGTAGATAGTTGGTAGCCGATTCCAGTCCCAATGACCACGCCAGCAGCAACGCCAAAGGGAAGTTTAGAACAATATCTAGGGCCCCAACTGAGAACATTCAGAGGTTTCCCCCGGCGAGCCACTGTTGAGCTAAAGTTTCGGAAGACACGAAACATTCAAAACCAAAAAAGCTGGGTTTAGGCTTCGTCTAAGATGCAGGGCCTCGTCCGAGAAATTCCAATTTTGTCTGCAGTCTGAGTGACAATTGTGCATAATCACGTGCTTACTCGCAACACCGAGAGCGCTTCTTATCGCCGAGTGCGTGGGACACATGCAAAGAGGGTCATAGATATAAGGCGTCAGGTGGTATCAGTCCAACCTCTTGGGGTTGGGTTCCCCACGCCCTGACCACTCGATAACATGGACCTCTAAAGTCGCTAGATACAATGCTGCTAAAGAGGATAATACCACAATGAAGCTTATTACATATCAGAGCAATAGATCTCGAATTCGGTCCTCTCGATGTTCATCGAAACGCTTTTAATACATATGATATTAATAAATCTTTCTCAAAGTGGAATGCCCGTGCTACTTTAACCGTAGCGACTCCGTTTGTTTTTTTCTTCCTATTGAACTACAGTGTTTTTCTAGAAGTAGACCCTTCGCGTGCGGGAGTAGGGATTCTTAGCATTACAAATTCATTCTGCAATGCCAATCAGAGTGTATACAACTTAGCTGCCGTCGAAAGTATACATTTGCTCTGATACAATAGATGCTGCTTGGTTACATAGTATTGATTTTTTCCTGCTCTATCTTCAATGGTTTTCTTACTCGTATTACACACGGGATCGCTGAACCATCATCTTAAATCCATTAGACAGAGATGGGACGTCAGAGTAAGCGTTCCGGAGGAGCTCGTAACCATTGGGAAGAACCTTCACATGAACATCCTTAATGGGTTGATTAGCACCCAGCTGGTAGCAGAGAAGGAAATAACCAGGCCGTCGATGATCGAAGCAGAAAGCATAAACACTCTGGGTGGGTCGAGCGTTAGTGTAAGCGCTGAGCCACCGCTCTACATCATGACGGTTCCCCTTCTGGAACTTATCGGACGCAGTCATTTCATCAACCTTGCGAGCCATCGACTGCACGTGCATAATGATCAGTTCATCCAAATCAGCGTAGCGGTACGGTCCTACTAAAAGTGTACGACCAACCGCATAGTCACTGGGCTTGTCCTGTTCAAGAACGTCAATGTGCTGATATATTTGGTCGGCGACCTTCCAAGTAACTACGAGATGGTCCATCCCTCGTGAGCTTGGCCGGATCACTAAATCCCCCCGCTGCAGAGGCGCTAAGTAAGCTTCAGCTTCACGAGAACTGAACGCCCTGAACAATGGGTGCTTGATAACTCTCATTTGCCGCTGTTTCTGTTCAGCACGACGAGTGGCGTTATCATTGTCACGGCGTTCCGCATCAGAATTCCAGTGCTTGAGATCAAGAGCCTGTTTCGCTTCATTAACCAAGCGTCGTTGAGCATCAGCGACGGCGGAAGCACGAGTATTGACCCGGGCAAACAAAGCACCATAATCCACCATGATAACCTCGGCAGGCACAGCCTGTCCTGGGGCAAACTGTTGGCCCAAAGTGACACTACGGTCATCACTTATGTTTCCAGAGTCCGCAACAGCATCAATGCCCCCACTTAAAGAAAGCATCAACTGACGCCCCGTGACACGAGTTACGGTACCAGATACAACGGAGCCACGATGGAACGTTTTTGTAGTCTCACCCGTCAACATAGTAAACACCTGTTCAGGGGAAAGAGTTATTAATGAATGGCGGAGCTCTCCATAAGGGTCCTGGATTTCACGACGGATCTTTTCTAAGGTTACTCGCTTCCGCTGCTTGAAAAGTTGATCCAGTTCTTCGGCATACTCCTCCAGCACAAGTTCATCCAGCTTCTTACCTTCAGGATCTTCATCTAAGAGCTTTCCAACCACACCACCAACCTGGCGATCTTCGATAGCCTCAACATCCTCTTCATCGAGTTCAAGGGCATCAGCGCACATTTTCCGTGCCAATTCGTAATCCTCCGGATGAACTCGGGTCATATCAAGGTATTCGGCTTCACCAACTCCACTACTATTCGAAGACTTACCTCCTGACCAAGGAATACGGAGGAATGAAGCACAATTCATGAAAACGATCCGCGAGGTGATCTCAGAAGTCACCAATTGGGTCCGCGCACCCAGTTGACCAGCCTTGGCACGAGCCAATATCAGTTGCAACATACTGCTCGCCTTACGGGGACCCAGGCCAGCAACATACGGTAGAGCAGCCGCGTGGTATGCCGACCGCACTGCCACATTAATATCCACGCCTTCATCACAAACCGCATCCACGAATGCAGTTTCGACTGCCCAGGCAAAATCATCATCAGGAAGGAGATGCTGATCAGGATGGAGTAATAAGTTACGCAACTGACTAGCATCCAGTTGGGCATACTCAAGCAGAGGGCTCTGAAGGTAGCGCGCCAAAGCAACACAATAGCGGGCGTTAGGCACCAAATCTGGGAACTCAATAGCCGCGCGCTCGGAATGACGATACAGTCGTGCGACCTCATCCTGGACCCAAACCACCGCCAAGGGTTGTTCTGCATCCTCTGGGCCCGTCATTATCTTTGCATCATTGACAATAACATTGCGAACATTGTCGTGCAGCCTCCGTGCAGCAGGAGTGAAACCGGCTACACCAACCACATCAGGGCGGGAGTCCTTCACCACCTGCACCAAGGTTTCGCGGAACCTTTGGGAGCGGGCATCGCCTAGTTTCACTACCTCCGAAACGTGTCCGTCCTCATCAACGACAGCAGCCAAGACGGCATCGCTATACCCACCTTCACCAGCACTTATACACAATGCACGCGGTACCGTTCCTAAAACGTATCCAGGTGGCTTGTAAGGAGCCTGGTCCAGCCGGTCCGCAAAAGCTTCGCGTAGATCATAGCGCAGACTTCGGATACTGCTAGCTCGCAGATTCTCCAAAATGTTGCGAGCAACCAGTGGAATAACCAACCGTGAGGTTGATTTGGTAATCTTCTTCCGTGCCGCCGTCCACGTATCAAGTTCTTCAGGAGTAAGTGTCCCGGAGCTGGTGCCATTGCCATTTACAGTATCCGTACCCTCACCCTTCGATGTAGGGTACGGAACTGTTGTGCCTGCAAGCATTCTCTCGAAATCCGCATACAAGGTCGTCTTGTACTGTGGATACTGGGCTCGTACAATTAGAAGGCCCTGCTCCTCCGCTTTCAACATACGCAAGAACAGAGCGGGTCGGTCTCGCAGCTCCTCAAGTGTCCAGTTGGCAGAGTACTTGAGGTCCGCAAATGGCGAATTACTGGTGATTTTACGCTTACCATCATCGGTAACTACCAGATTAACTCGAGCGCTGCGTTCAAACTGGTTGCGGAAGAAGCGTCGAACCCTTGGGTCAGCACTTAGTGCAAAAGACACGTACGAAACGGCATCCTCCACATTCGCAGCAGGGCCCAACTCCCCCGCTAACTCGCTCGGCGTCAAGGCGGAATCGCGCGCCGTTGTTAAAGCTGCCCGTTGGGGCAGGTGCGGCACAGTAACATCGGTCTGTTCAGCGAGGACCTCGGCGACCTTAGTCACATCAATATTCAGGGCATCGACTAGCTCCATGGTAGGACCTGCCTTGACTCGATCCAGTTGAGTGAACCGAGAGTGACGACGAGCTGCCCTGAGCTGGGCACTAGCAGCGAATTGAACGTAGTCGACCAAATCTTGGTACTCCACGCCAGATGTGGCGGTGGCACGCATCTGATCGATATTGGTGAGGTCTGCATTGTTCGCGCGGTCATTTACGTCAACACTCGACAACAATTTCGTTAATGCACGGCGGCGCTCGATTAGCGAGTGGAAGTCCATGTCGAGATCAACAATGCGCCATAGATCATTCAGTGTCAATAGCTGGGTGCGCTGAGCCGAGCTATCTGGCGAGCTGAAATGTACTAAAAAGTCCTGGCGATGGTGCCAAATAAACGGCACCTCCAGATGACTATGGGCAATGCTGTCAACGACATCGCCCACAGCACGGCGTGTGGCCTCACGGAGATCGAATGAATGGTTCCCCTCTTCAATAAAGGCTTCACCCTCAAAATTGTCATCGTGAATCTCTTTTGCAGGAGCACCCGCATTCTGGATGCGCTTATCATGAGAAGCCACAAGTTGGTCCGCGATCCACTGCTTCTTTTCGAAGTACTCCGTTTCATCGGAGAAATCGTAGGAGTGTCGCAATTTAGCGCGCATAAGCTGATAACGTTCTGGTAGGTCTTCGCTACGAATGGCATTATCTTCTGATGTCAGCATTCGTGCCGCTAGCTCGCTCGGCTCGAACACATCTGTGAGCTGCAGTTCTTCCGGTTGGGGTGGGTGCGCCGCACCATCAGCAGCATCCTCATCTTCATTGGCCAGGGCCCAATCATACATCTCACCATCGCCAAACACATCGTATATTTCACTGAGTTTTTCTTCATCTAGGCCAGCCAGATCACCCACGGCGGCTAAGCCACCACCGACACCAGCTCCTCCGGACCCTGTAACGCTAGATCCACCCCGGCGGCTGGCGCCGCCTCGGTTAGCGCCCCGGTGTCGACCGATTTCTCGCTCTTCTTCTCGGCGCAAGGCTTCCTCTTCATCCTCGCTAAACTCATCTGCCTCAATAAAGTCATCGAACTCACCACCTCCACGACCACTGCGACCACTGAGACCGCGTTCGCGGCTGCCCCCACGTGAGGATCGATGGCCGCCTTGTGCATCCTCGTCGGAGTCACCACCATTGCGCTCCCCCTCAGAGTTCTCGTTCTCACTGTCGTCGAACATCGCGTCCAGACCGCGCGGCTTACGCTCACTGGTAGCCCGTTTCAGACGCTTGAAGCGGCTGGACCCGCCATTGTCGTCCCCCTCAGTACCGCCGGCCCCTTGAGCAAGGCCCAGCAGATCCAGGTCATCCTCGTCGAGTTCCAGCTCGTCGGGTGAGGATCTTTGTCGTCTCCTGCGCTTGTGGCGACGCTTCTTATCCCCACGAGACCTGGCCTCGTCATCGTCATCTGAATCCACAATAAACCCTTCGCGAACACGGGCCAGTTCGTCCTCATCATCATCACTGGACTCCTCCGAAGAGTCTCGCTCGTTTTCTGAGGCACTGTCACCTTCTTCTTCGTCGGAAGGTGCAGAGCCTTCACCGTTTTCGTCCCCGTTTGACCGACCGGCAGCTGAAGAAGCTGGCCGGCCTGTAGTCTCTGATGAGTCTTGGGGTGACCCATCAGAGTTTTGAGCTCCTGGAGTCCTGTTACCCGCGTCGATGACAGGCTCCTCATCGCTCGAATCGTCGTCAACACCGCGACGTCGATTCATTCTCAGTTCGCGTTATTATGGTGGACCAACTGAAATTGCTGACAAAGATGCTGGGGTGTCTTACAAGGCTTGAACCACAGTGAGAAAAGGTGGCCAAACTCTACCCAAAATCTCCTGGCCCAGCAGCACATCTCTAATAAGTGGATCCGAATCAAACTGAAAACCGCAAATCTACATATCATGCAATGGTAAGTACTTAGATTGTAGCTTGTGCAATTAAGCCATCATGAACTTTTAACCCGCATCAGTCGTTTGGCCCAACAATAATGTCGTGGGGTCAGCAGGAAAAGGCGGATGATAAATATATTCACTGGACGCTCTACTCTGAAATTTCAAGCCAAATAACATTCTCAAACTTGGCCTGAACCTTGGAAAAGAAAGACCATTTTTGTGTCTTGCTGAAAATTCTCGTTCGAATGTTGGAATTGACACTTAAACACATACTCGATAGCATTCTGATATTCCATTTCATGATCATGTTACATACCTTAATCCCTGTCTATATTGAGCTATTGTAGTCGGATTCTCACTTCATAGTCTATCGTCAGCTACTTCTGAGAGAAAAATTGAAGCTTCCCCAGAGGCATGGTGCCCCTAAAGACCAGGTCCCCACGGTCCAGTTAGTGCTGTCAGCCAAGATATATCTGGACAAGTATGCATCATATTATTATATCAGTTAGGAGATAAGTCACATTGTGTATCATGATTCATCGCTGTGTTGTTTGTGAATTGAAGCCCTTACCAGGATCCTGTCCTTGACAAATTCACAGCGTGTGCTTACTGGCCTTTGGTCGTGTGTATACTACCCAACTCATGACGGGAATGCAATGTGGTCAGTGATTACGATACGCAACTCGTGTGTAAAAACTATTAACCCCAGCCCTTGTTTCCCTAGCTTGAACAACATTCTATATGAAATTCACCCGCACCCTCGAAACCAGAAAGTGGTTTTTACGTTTCCACCAATCAATGCGAATCACGAGTTTCCTATCAATAATGTTTTTTGAAGATACCAGAGACTAGATCAAATGGACTCCGATGTCTGTAATAATAATAGCTTGCGTTGTAACTGAAGTAAACACATGTCGCTCAGCATTCCCTACCAAATATGCTATGTCGGATATCCTGCCATGTCCTTGGAGAACCCCCTTTTGCCTTTTCCCCCGCGGAGGAAAATTGTAAGTTACACAAGTACCCGGGCTAGGGTGGACACCCTAGAACGCTGAAGAATCCGGGGAACAGTGTCAGTTCCACCCGAGTCACATGAAGCATCTGCGCGTACACTGAAAGGGGTTATAAAGGGGCGTTGATGCGGGGTTGCGGTCAGTTGTTATTGGGGAAGGGTTATACCCTAGCTACCCGATCAGATTCGCGCCACACAGCCACGGCAAACAAGCGAGTGATCTTACGTGTGCCAGCTGTGAGCTAAGTTATGATGGGTGGTGTCAAAGACCGCAGGTTTTAGACGAATGAAGAAACGGACCGGTTGAGGGATCATTGATTTCAAACACGGATTTCCTGTCCAAAGATTCTTAGCCTGGGAAGTACCTGGGTTGTTTTTTCAGATGCCCGTGAAAAATTATTGATACGTAATCGCACAGATAGGTACCTGCATGCAGCTAAGCCTAGCTACTAACTACTGCTTCGAAACTGTATTTTGCCGTGAACTCTGCTTGTGTATAATTCTACTCCAAAAATTCATATCTTAAAAGATAATAGATTAATTTTCGATCCGAGCATTCTGACTCGTATATCATAATGGTGGGAGCGCAAGCTTGCGGGCTGCAGCTTGCCCAGTGAATCCGATCGTATGACGTTCTATGCAACGGATAAATGCTTTCAGTTCTAGCTGCAACCTTTGAGAAACCACTTATCAATTTTGCGGGCGATGATTCAAGTCAAAGAATTTCTTTTCGGAACCGCTAATGTGCATCGATCGTATTTTGGAGCAACGTCCTGTGGCCTCTTCGAGTGGAGATGTTACTCGTAATCTATAATGATGCGTATGTGTGTTTTCCAAAGGCGCGCCGATGACAATAACTCTTAGGTCCATTGATCTCAAGGCTCACAGCCGATCAATATAAGATTATTAAGTCAAAACTCTGGAACTCCTTTCGTCTTTTACAAATGACATCCCAGCGTTTTTACGCAGAAACCCAACTAGATTCGTTGAACCTGACGTTTGATTGTTACATGTTCCGCTTTGCAGAAGCATGTAGGAGGAACATAGTCGTGAGATCTTGCTGTGTCGGAGACGACGTGATCTGCGGTTCGTCAGAGATATAATCCGAACTTCAGGGTTCGCTCGTGAGGAACCCTGTACCCACCGTTTGCACGCATGCGCGCCACTGTTTTGGCGTTTTGTTCGGCTGCTAATCAAGGACACTCGTGTTACGTTCCATTGAGTTAAGAGTCGAAATGGTCTTGATCGAAGAACTTTATGAAGTAGTGGAAGGCTCTCAGAAGTTGTTCTCTAATGATAGATCTCAAAATTAGGCTGACGTCTTCGGGAAGCGATAATCACAGCACCTCACCGAAGATAGGCTCCAGGAGATTTCAATCTTGCGAGATATGACAGCCTACATAACTATGCGTATATGGATTCGGATTTCCAAATTAGAAATCCACATGGTTATGCCATCTTTTTCAAGTCTCCATGATCTTAAGAGGAATTGTTAATCACATCTAGCTTTTTTTCTATGAAAGCCTTATACATTATTAGGCTGGTATCAAGTTACCACATTGGTGAGGCCCTCCTGATCGGAGTAGAATAAGAGATCTTCTAGTTCGCGCGCGCCACACACCAAAACGGTTTATGCACAAAAACGCTAATTTGAACAGGCGCATTCCTATAGAATTGCATTTATTAGAAATAAAAGATAATTATCTCGCTCGAAATATTACTGGACGATCAGGAACTTTCTCCTGGAAATAGATCAGGCCCGGCCCTTTTCATTTCCCCCATTTCTAGGATGTATGCATACACCAGCGGGGGAGGCGGAACAAGAGGGGTAGGGTAATCAATGAAAACGGAACACATCGACAAATGGTAGCGGTCGACACAGCTGTGAGAAAATCACTCAGGGCAAGGTTACATAATCAGCCGCAGCGGCATGTAGAGGCCCGATACCCTGCGCAGATTACTCGTGATACTAACATTTGCGATAGATGGATGAGAAGTAAATAAACAATGTTCCACCGAGCTTTGAAAGAAGCCCACTGTGTTGAAGCGTTAAAGAAGTCTTTTAGAAGCCACTAGAGACCCTAAGTAAGGAAGGTAAGGGGTACCTGAAATCATATACGAGAACCCGATTATCCTGGGCTGGTCCGGGTTCACGTGCGTGTGTCTATGTGTGCTGCGAGTCAGTGTGTATGTGACTTCCTTCCAATTCCTCGCCCTCATCGGCGGTAGAGCACAAGCAATCTATGCTATCGTACTCGATCACATGGTCTCAAAGGTCCAATCGGTACCACTCGGGTTCTCTAACCAACGCATATACCCTTAGCACCCATTACCCAGCCCGCCGCCCCTGCCCGGATCATTTTGCATATGATTTAGTCGGTTCCGTGGAGCGCCAGTAGCGTCGGTATTCGACTAGGGTACGGTGAAGGACAATGGAGAGCCAAATAAGCATGGAGGAGCTTTTTTCCCCGGGAAAACATGAATAATCTGCGCATATAAATAACTGGCGTATACCTTAAATGATGGTAAAACTCTTTCCAGCGGATCTCGGGAAGTCATTCGGCTAGCCCTGATTGTCTCTAACATGCCGAACTCTGGTTTGCATGAGTGCCGTATTATCAGCACTGGTTTCTATTCAGGTACAATGCACGAAATACGTCATGCGCGTGTTAGGGTTGACATGTCCATAGCAGCAGCCTGCAGTTTTTATAAGAGTTGCGCACTGGAGGGATCGTGTCATATGTAGAGCTATGTTAATCAATACCCATGTTGATACCGCAACGGTTATACTTCCCACATTATGCCATTGATGTGTATATCCCGCGAATACTACGTTGCCGACTGATGAAATTAGGAATCGCTCGATCCCAAAGTATAAGCAACACATATTCCTCGGTGCTTTCTTCTCATCTAGAACTTATGTAATTTAGTCAAGTCGGAACGGGTGAGAGAATCATTCACGATGTATAGATTCCTGTGGAACCCTGAGTACCGTACCAATGCTATGCACATGATTAGAGGATTTATCTGATTTTGAGGGGACAGGTCTAGGTTCAAGCATAACGTGACGCTCCTGGTTCCCCATCCGAGTACCCCTGCCCTTGCCCGGCATTGAACACCAGCAGCGGCAGGATCGACAGCCCGCAGCGCGTCTATGGACGTGTGCGTCCGAGGTGAATGCGTGGGTAAGCGTAAGCGTAAAATTCGGCTCTGGGTTGTGTAGCGTGTGGTAGGTCTTCTGGCTCTGCAGGGCGGAGGTAGGTATGTCTTAATGCCGGAGATGAGCAGTGTATGCATATTTGTAGCGCCCTGAAAGTTAGCTTTCTGTCATAGTCACTCCGCGGTGTATCTCTAGATTTTCTTTTCTGATTCTGTTTCGGCAGCGAAAGCTGGGGAAAGAGCTATTGCAAATTGGTAAACAGCTACTATTGCATCGATTACCAGTTTAGGCACGTTGTATCCACTGAAGCTGACGGAGAACGCGCTCCACGTTGTTGAGTTGTACATTTTTTCCTGGTCGATCGATTTCTTCTGCTTACATTTGGCGAATCACGCCCTGTGTGGTTTTTCGTTTGGCAATAATCTGAGGAGTACTTTGGCTCTTTATATTTGTATATCCCTTGCGATCTAACAAATTCCGAACGTCTACAGAATCAAAGACTCGGTAGTCTGATTTCAAGAAGTAGGGACCTCACAAAAGCAATCCCGTAAACTATTAGTGGAATACCGATCGTTCAAGTCAATTACCAGACTATTAACCGCAGAGTCCCGCACCTGAGCTCCAGCAACCTCTGAAATCTTCAATTCCCGACTTTGCTTTGTGAACATTACACTTTTCAAAGTGAATGACGACTCAGTTTTCACTCAACGCAACTGTTAGCCACGAAAAGCAGTCATTGGCCTCTAGCATGACGATGCCACCTCCTCTACCTGTCGTCCATCAAATGAATGTACCATCAAACGGTCTAAACAGCCATTTCCCGGCTCAATATGCACCAATGCGGCCATCGCCATTGGGTTCGCAGTTGTCACTTCCACATAATCCACCCGGTGCTGTCCCACTAGGATTAGCAGGCCACCCGCCACCTCCCCCAAACCATATTGGTCCTCCAAAGCCCATTGGTGTACTGCCACAGGTCGTGTATTCTCATTTCCCCCCGCCAGATCCATCGCCACCGGGTGCTGTTCCGCAATATGCGCTCACAACAGGTCCCTTCGTCGTTAAGGGCGTACAGTACCCCACATTCGGATCACCGGCTTCCTATGGACCCGTAGCGGTAAGTCCTCAGCCAGTCCCTGTGGGAAATCATCACGGAACTGCCAGCAATCAGCCTGGATTGGGTGGCAATAATCATCCAGATCACAGATTGAATCAAAATTCACAAATGCATGCCACCTTTCGTGCGGCACCCGAAGCGATTCCTGTTCAAAATCTGGCCCCGTCACCAAAATCGGTGCGTGACCAGCTTCCGGCGAAGTCAGAGAGCGAATTCAATCGACATGATTCTGTCATGAGTCCGCCTCCGGCGAAACAACTTGTTCAAAGTTCTTCCCATGCTGTTTCGCGTCACAACAGCCACGCCTCGCCGTCTAAGGTGAACTATGGCTCGGTATATGAATCAGCCCCTTCAACAATGGGTGGCAATCCAAATAATGGTACGCTGAATACTACATCCTCAGTATCTCGTGCGCCGAGTGGAAACTTTCCTCAGGTTTCGACTAATCACGGCGTGTCTTCTCCGAGAGATTCATCTGCACCATCCGCGTCAGCCTCTATTTCGACACCCAGCAGCTTAGGAGAACCCAAAACAGAGCTCAAACAAGGACATTCGAGGAAGGACCCGCCTGAACCACTGCCACTGCATTCGTACTCTCTGACAGAGCCCGTACTCTCATCGGTATCGCTATTAGCGGCGGTGGCCGAGTGTGATTCCAAACGCGAGCTCCCCCCATCTTCAGAGCCCCTGTTTGTGCGAAGTCAGCGGGTTGAAGGAACTTCAGATCTTCCAACCCCTCCATTATTTACCAATGCTCAACAAGAGTTTTCATTTCCCTCGAAGCGTAAGGAATCGTGGACTAAGTCACCATCAGATTCCCCAATTTTGCCTCCCTTGCCTGCCCTGATCCAGGAGTCCTTAGTGTCACAGGGGCGGCGAAATTCATCATTAAGTTCACCAGTAGCTTCCTCAATCTCATCATCCGAATCCACGGGTTCCACAACCGCTATCCCTAATATTCTCTCTCCTGTAAAGGAGGACTTCTCGGACTTGCCTCCAGAACTTGCGCTAGCTCGGTTGATGTTTCCCAAATCACCATCTGATTGGGCATTCGCTGAATCCAATATGACGCAACGACTATCTCCTCCATTGCTTGAAGCGAGCAATGGTGGTAGACACAATCCTAAAAAAGGTCTACCTAGTATTGGCTCAGCATCAGCTAGTTCATCGACAACATTGACACCGAATTCATCAACCTCATTAGACTTTAACCAATGTCATTCTCTCCCTAGTTTGGTGTCGTCTCATACACCTCAAGGCGTATCTCAATCACTTTTCTCCGCTTCATCTGGAGGGCATAGGAATGGGGAGGCGATTAAGGGAGCAATCCAGCCGTCAGTTCAACCACCCGGTTCACAACCGCTAGCTTCACCAAAACTTCAATTGCCAGTACAGAACGAAACAACACAGCAGCCTATGAGACAGCCAATTTACCCAATTAAGCACTCTCTGAGACCGCTCAATCAATCAACCCATCATCACATTTCAAGCGCCGACACCAATGTTCCGGCAGGGATGGTGCCGTACACAAGCCATATTCCAACACCAACTGCCGAGAGTGGCAAAGCCAGCTCAACCAGCTCCAGAACTAGGCAAAACTCTAAGGAACAAGGACTCAAGCCGCAGCACCGCAGTTGGTTGCAGCAAAATAGACTTTACCAGGATAGACTTTATGCGCGAGGGTTCCGCGTTCTGGAAGGGATTAATGGCACAAAGGTGTGTTCTGTGTGTCACCATCATTTTGCCAAGGAAATGTTTGTTTGGCGACACGCATTGCAGCATGTTGGCGAAAAGCCTTTCCATTGTACTGTGTGCGATCAAAGATTTACCCGTAGTGACACCTTACAACGTCATGTACGACGCGCTGGTCACCATGGAACTCTCAAAGATTTATAGATATTGTATTTATTAGTTAACTTCATTTCTGTCCATGACTCCACGGACCGTGAGAGTGAAAGTTGGTCTTTAACCAGATGGTGGCCATAAGTCAGAACGACTACATTTTTTACATAGCACTCGTAGTTACCAAGTATGACATCGCGTTTACAGGTAATTTCAGTTTTTTCTATGATCATTAAATTAATTATATCCACTACACCTCCACTCCTTCAAGGGCGGCACGCCACTTGGAATCGTGCCCCCTCAATTATCTAAAACATTCGAGTATGTTGCGCATTGCGCAATGCGCAGCCCATGATTATTTGACATCTTCCTCGGAAACATGCAGTTTTGAGAGTCCCTGCATGCCCAGTCATGTGTCCTGACACAGCCGCCGAGGGTTAGTGACCTGAGTGCAACCCGAACCCAAGCTGCGGCTTCGGATATCGATTTGCGTGAAAAAAAAGTGACACAACAGACGATGGTGGGGTCAACTTGCACTCTCGCCCACAGCCTAAAACCCTTTTTCAAGTGACAGGTAGCCATGCGACCCAGACCCTTCAACCTTTCCGAGTGGAATAGGTATATCAGGCTAATGGCAGCTTGCTATGTGTCTGAACCCCACAACCGTTGAGTTAATCATAAACACCAAGATATCATGTAAGAAATGATAAATAAGTGTGTGCGATGTGAAACCTCACTTCAACCAGATGTCATTTCAGTATTGGTGAAAACTCAATATTTCGACGCATCGCGGTAACAATTTGTTGGATGTTTGATTCATGAAGTAATCTAGAATGTTGTGACGGGTAGATGTGGAAAGTATCATATCTAGTTGGAACCCAGTCGACGGAATATAGTCGGTTGTGAGTAAAAGCTCTTCGGATTATAGTTAATTATAACTCGGGTGGGTATCACTATGGGTAACACAGGTGGGTGTCACTATGGGTCACTCGAGAGGGTTTCACCGAGCGTCTTTGAAGAGGAGCGGTATGAATTCACGTAGATGGCCTACTTACCTTGTAATTCCAAGTATAGAGGTTGTACCTCGTCCGGGAGACTGTAAGAAAGGGATATGTCCGTTCTGTTTATGCTTATCGTGGTTAAGTTTCCACACAGTTGAATGTTAGGCTCTATTTTCTGGCTGAGGCAAATCGCACTGATCAATTCTATCCATCGCTAGAAAATTTCCACTTTTTTTTGTCTGTGGATTGCGGGTCCAGCCGGCATCGTCGACTAGCCCTAAAAGATCGCCCGAGCCTAGTATCTGTTAAACGGTATCAAGTAGCTGTCGTCGAAGCACTGCGTCCCAAAAAACAACCATAGCTGGTCCTGGTACAGTGGAAGATTCCATGAAACGATTTGTGGGCCGACTGAGTTGGACAACTTTGGTTGTGGGGCTGGTGCTGCAACTTTATCTCAGAGTCTACCCTTGGTTCCACACCGGGTGTGCTTGGCCAGCTATCAATTCTGCAGCACGCTACCAAGATGTTAAAATCGTAGCGTTTGGCGACCCCCAGATCACTGGATATTCTCCTCTGCAGAGATGGCGAAAAAGACTGGACATATTCGGCAACGACTTGTTTTTGAAGCAAGTGGCCTCGACGATGCGTCGGCGAAGCCAGCCTGACTTGGTAGCGGTGATGGGAGATCTGCTTTCCAGCCAGTGGATTACTGATGATGAATTTCACCGACGTGTCGATCGATTCGAGAGGATATTCCCTCTTTCTGATCCAGGCCAGTTGGTGAATATCAGTGGTAACCACGACATTGGATACCACGGGGAGTTTACCGACGGCCGCTTGGACCGGTTCGTGCAACGGTTTGGTGAGCTAAATTATGTTGTGAACCAAACCGAAGATAACGAAACTGGAATGAGCTATCGAATAATTGTTCTTAATTCGCTGAGTTTGGATGGCCCACCATATGATGACGCCCCTCAAAAAGAATCCCGCGCTTTTCTAAAAAGTTTGGAGGGATTTTCGGGAACCACGGTTCTATTGACCCATATTCCACTGTACAAACCAGCAGGGGTGTGCCGCGATGGGCCCAGCTTTGACTTTTATTCCGAGGACTTTGGTTCGGTGCTCAAGCAGCAGAACCACCTGAGTCAGAATGCATCTAATTTGGTGCTGAACTCAGTGTTCGCGAGCGGCCAAGGCGGACTAATCGTGGCTGGCCACGATCACGAGGGCTGTTTCATGAAGTACAAAATAGACCAGGACGGTGAATGGGTTCCTCAGATTGATACCAGACCAGACACGGTTGGCGATGCCGGATCTACTGAGGTGAAAGAGTTCACCGTGAAGTCAATTATGGGAGAATACGGTGGTAACTCCGGACTTATTTATGGACGGGTAAGCTCGCAGATGCGCATGGAGTGGACATACAGCTTGTGTCGATTCCATCAGCAGCATATTTGGTGGGTTACCCAAGTGGTTACGATCATTGGCATGATCTCGATTCCTCTGTTATATTTCTTATGACGGCGGTTTGTAGATACAAAATATTTAAAAAAAAATTGCATCCGGTAACTTCTCGGTTGTTGGTTCGCTATAGGAGTGCGTAGACACCAGGATAAGCAAAGTCAGAGGTTGAGTTTACACGCGCTGATCTGTTTTCAGACTCACAAACGCTGCTGCCCTTTGTCGTGTTTGCCCAGTCGCTGATGCGGTTTCGGAAGCTTTGTTGTCGTTTGGCTTTACCACCCGTATGTATGTATGTATGTGCCCTAGGAGTGGTGAGAATTTGGATTGTTTATCTCAAGCGTCCCAAGAAGACTAAGGAAACCGAGACCTCTAACGGACCGAGGCGAGACTCACTGCATAACTCGCTTTACTATGCGCATAAAACCGGACTATTTCAGGAACGAGGCTCGTACTCGATTACCCCGCTGACCACAACCATCATAACTTGCCAGTGCAAAACGCTGATATCTATATTTTTGTAATAAAGTTTAATCCATAAAATATGTACACATGAAGAGTCCAGCCTCAGCGCTCAAACACCGAGCGATGCACCGTAGAAAGCAGACCGGCTGCCCGACAGCGCCGGATGGCTTTAGCCAATTTGCGTTGGGTTTTGCCCTTGTTACCCAGAATCCACCCGGGCATGATTTTCCCGTTGGTGGTGATGAATTCCGATAGGGCCGAAGGCGATTTCCAAAGTTCGCGGGGATCTACACCAAGCGCATCAAACCGGTCTGTTCGGGTTTCGCCTTGCAGCTGCTTCATTTCTCTCTCGGTCATCTGGTATTTCCGCCGGGCCAAGCTGAAATCCTGCGGACTATAGGTGAATTGATCCGGGGCAAACCGCGGGCGCAAGCTAGGCGCGATTTCGTCGACCTTGGGCGGGGCGGGGACCTTGAAGCTATTCTCCAGCGCTCCCCATTTCACGGGCGGCTGCTGGGAGTAGAGCCGGCGAAACTGCTGCGACAAGAATCTCATGAACAAGCTCCGGTCTATGCAAGCACGAGTCTGCGCGAGTTCAGATCTACGACAGAGGTCCGAGAGTCTAGTTTTCTCAATGCAGCGAGGGTTCGCACCAGGAAGAGTATAATGTGTTCAGCGAGGACACCACATACCGTTAATATATCAGCGACTCGATCTATCGATAACCCGATGTGGGGAGTTCCGCACTTACCTAAGCCCAAGGCGGCCGCTGGTTCCTGGCATCGAGTACCACTACCGACCGGGCGCTGTAACCTCGCTCACCCGCATCTGGGCAACACCTTAATGCTTTTAGTGCTCCCCTCTCAGAATGGAGAAGAGAGGGAATAAACGTCGCAGACGGGTGGTTAATTACGCAAAGCTAAATGATGGTCTTCTTGAATTTGATGGCACCCATCCCCATATCAGTTTCTTCGCGCCTCACCGCCCGAGCCCCCAGCCGGAAGCCCCCGATTTGGCGACCTTCTTCCATTCATCAAGCCCCACACCTCTGCGCATTGCGAGAGACCATTTCCCCGTGATGGGTATGTCAATTGATCCTACAAAGTTTACGTTCGGCGCAATTGCCGACATTCTGGGCGCCGAATATCGTATCCCCGTGATTAACAGTTCTACCCAGCAACCTGAACCGGGCTGGACGCTTGGTAAATGGCGCGACTACTTACTCAATGCCGATCAACAGAAGGACCCTTACAGTGGCATTGGCGCGCTGAACTCCATCAGTCTGGAGTTCAGCAATACCCCGTTAAGTCACTTCATCGAACGACCCAAGCTTGTCCGAGCACACGACCTGGTTGACCAAATCTGGCCCCCTGTGGTCACCGGGGCCAGTGACGGACCAGTCGAGAGCCCTTACGGTCACAAGCCCAAGGTGAGATTGTATTCTCTCACTGGCGCTGCACATAGTTATACCGATTTCCATATTGACTTCGCTGGGTCCAGTGTGTTTTACCACGTCGTCCAGGGTCAAAAATCATTCATGTTTATCGCGCCCACGCCACACAATCTGCGGGTGTATGAGAAGTGGTGCAATTCAAGCGAGCAGGCTACCACCTGGTTCCCAAGCTTGCTGAGATCGGCAGCTGATACCGTGCACCAGATAGACTTAGAGGTTGGCGACTCTCTGTTGATTCCATCGGGATGGATCCACGCGGTTTACACCCCCGAAACAGCTTCAGTTGTTGGGGGGAACTTTCTCACTGCCAAAGACATGGAAATGCAAATAAATATCCACAAATTGGAACAGCGCACAAAAGTTCCTGCCAAATTTCAGTTTCCGAAATTTAATACTGTTATCAAACTACACGCACGAAATTTGCAACGAGAGAAAAATCTCGATATTGATATAGAAGGAAAGCCAACAATTCGGTCGCTTTAGCACGCCTTGCGGGAGACCTGGAGCACTTTTGATTGGAAAGTAGGGTCATATCGGCGGTAATTGCCACCGAAACAAATAACCTCGCGTGATTGAAGAATGTTGCCAGAGATAGCTAGAGGGCGCAATTGTCCCTACAACAGGAGTGAAAATGTCGCGTCATTCTTCGGCACCAGTTGGCGAGAGTCATAATTTAGGTTCGTGTTGTCAACAATCCAACTGCATGCTAAGAAATAGTATATACGCACGTGTTGTTGATTCGAGCTCTTGAATTCATCTAAACCAAAAATCACAGGTATGCATTGCAAACTGGATTGATCCGTGGATACAATCCATCTAGAGTCTATATTCAGGAAGAAGGGGCTCACGGTCCCCAAGTGGTTCCAATTATGCCACCGGCACGGTAAAGTAGTCACACGAAGGGCATACCAGTGGTTCGTCAGAGTGAGCTCCCGACGGTTTTCAATCCAGACAGAGTGGGCTAACTTAATGGTAGCTACGGATCAGATACGGTGGTGGTCCCTATTTCTCCGGAGTCCTGAGGTCTGTGGCACCAGTGGGGGACTCCGTGCAGAAACCAACCCATTAAATTTATATACAAAAATTTCCCGGCTGAATACAAGCTGCCACGTCTCGCTGGGGAATATATAATTCAAAATAATTATCACGAGCGAGTACTAAGGCTATTGTAGACATTACCGGACCATGTGAGGACGGCTTTGCCTTAAGGGCTTGGGTACGCGTTCCCGGATGCCTATCTCGCCTTAAACGAATGAGCGGTGTGCCGATTTGCAGCGTCATTTATTACGTACGTATGCTAACCCTAGAAGGAGAGACAAGATCCGCTCATCTCGGCACGCTACAGGCGCGCTGGGACGCAGCTCCCGACAGCACCACCCCGTGTCATAGACACACAGGAGGCACCAACGCCTCAGCACCTCGCACCCTCTGGGCACCAGTCACCAAACCGGCCTTCTATGACCCCGCGCCCTTATTTCGCAGGTAGTCAAAGACACCACCACACCACAAGTTCACCTCATATTTCTCGCCCACCTTCCAACTGGTATTGTCAGACTTTTTGTGTGCGCCATTGGACCAGTCCCTCTGAGAGGACAATAGAATAGATTTTGAAAACGGTGCTTTCAGGAGAGTCAAACATCACCGCCATTGATTTCTCTTGATTTTATGCCACACAGGGGAAGTGATTCCACGACAATTCATTTTTCCCGAGGGTAGAATACAGCATCCATTCTCGCCTCTTCATCCACTGGCAGCCTTGCATTAGCGAACAAGATATAAGGCAGGCATAGACATTACAGCATCTTGAGCCGTGTACCGTTGATCACTACGATTATCTGAACGCGGGTATCGTTTTTTTGCAAACATCCGTCACGCCTTCCACTGACCCATGTCGTCCTGGAAGCTCACAAAGAAGCTGAAAGAAACCCACTTTCTGCGTGGGCACATGCCATCAAGCAGCTCCAATAGTTCCAACAGCCCCAGCACCACAGGCAGCTCCACTCATTATGGCAACGCGTCCAACGGCGCGGCGGTTGCCGGCTCGAACACAACCCCCTCCGTCGATACGGCGAGTTCGGTCACCAACAGAAGTGGCCCTGAGGGATCCTGGTACGAAGATGCCCTCGGAAGCTCTGCCACATTGACATCTTCGGTATCGCCCACCCCATCATCGAGCGCGGTTGCTTCGGGCTCGTCTCCATCATCGCATCCTCATCATCAGCAGCACCAGCAGAGCATCCCGGCCAGCAAGGAGTACGCTCCGACCCCCACCAACGGCAAGGCTCACAGCGACCAGGAGGCGCGCCACGCAGCGTCCCTGGACACTTTGGTTGCGGGATCGCGCTCGAACACCATCACTGCTTCATCGCGTGGCACCATCACTGCACAATCAGCATCGCATGCCGCACATTCGTCCAGCGCGCGGACCGCGTCAGGGGCTCTTCAAAACGGCAGTGGCCGGGCCGCTGGCAGTAATACCTCGAGGGGCACGTCTTCCGTTGCCCGCAACGCCGCCGGGCTCTTGCGGGTGAAAATCTACGAACTTCGGCACCTGCTGGTCCAGGAGTACCGCTCTGTTCTGCCGGCCTGGGCGTTCGAGAAATCCAGCACCAAACCGCCGCCGGTGTACATAGTTTTGGAGTACGACAAGACGCAAATCTTGTTGCACTCCATTGGTGGCACTGTGGAGGACCCCGTTTGGGACAAGACCACGGCGTTTGATGTCGTGTCCGGGAATGTGCCGCTGACGCTGAGTCTGTATTTGCGCACGCGGACCCCCCACGACTCGGACCCCAAGAAAACCAGCAGCGAGAGCGAGCGCCGCAGCAGCCACTCGGAAGACACCGGCGGCGCCTCCCACCCTGGGCTTGCCCCAGGAAGCCATCATCACACATCTGACACTGCATCCGACAGCAACTCCGAATTCCAACCCTCTTCGGTGACATCCAATACCACCACCGCGTCAATTGCCTCCAACACCACCTCCACCAACAGCGTCATCTCCAACGCGAAAAAGAGCGGCAGCGGTGGCGGCAGCGCCGGTGGTAACGACAACGGTAAGGGCAATGCCGCCAACGCTGTCAAGGAGGCCGAGGAGCTCCGCATCAAAGATATCCTCTTGGCCACGACCAAGATCGAACCCACTGATTTCAACAAACAGGAGCAGCTCAGCATGGCCAGCGGTGTGCTAAGCGTCAAATGCGAGCTTCACAACACGCGTAACCAGAGCCTCTCTATCGAGGACTTCACCCTGATGAAAGTGGTTGGTAAAGGTAGTTTTGGCAAAGTTATGCAGGTGCGCAAAAATGACACTCGACAGGTTTACGCACTCAAAACCATCCGTAAGGCCCATATCGTCTCCAAGAGCGAGGTTGGCCACACTCTGGCCGAGCGCACCGTACTGGCCAAAATCAATAACCCGTTCATCGTGCCGCTCAAATTCAGCTTCCAGTCCCCGGAGAAACTGTATCTCGTGCTAGCGTTCGTTAACGGTGGTGAACTGTTCCACCATCTGCAGCGAGAGGGCCGGTTCGACTTGAACCGGGCCCGGTTTTACACTGCCGAGCTGCTGTGTGCCCTCGAGTGTTTGCACGAGTACAATGTGATCTATAGGGACCTGAAGCCCGAAAATATCCTGTTGGATTACACTGGCCACATTGCGCTGTGTGATTTCGGGTTGTGCAAACTCAACATGGGTTCCAAGGACCAGACCAGTACGTTTTGCGGCACGCCGGAGTACCTGGCCCCAGAGCTGTTGCTTGGACAGGGCTACACCAAGGCCGTGGACTGGTGGACCCTGGGAGTCCTTTTTTATGAAATGCTGACCGGTCTGCCGCCGTTCTATGACCAGAACACAAATACCATGTACCACAAGATCGTGAAGGACCCACTCACCTTCCCAGCAGATATGGACAGGGAAGCAAAGTCTTTGATTTCGTTGCTGCTTGATAGAGACCCCACGCGACGCTTGGGAGCGCACGGAGCCGCGGAAATCAAGGCCCACCCCTTCTTCCACCAAATCGACTGGAAATATCTGCTCAATAAAAAATACGCGGCACCATTTTTGCCGTCCGTAGCATCCGCCGTCGACACTTCTAACTTTGACAGCGAGTTCACTTCGGAGGTGCCTATGGATTCAGTCGTGGACAAGCAGTTCTATCTTAGCGAGAGCGTGCAGCAGCAATTTGGCGGCTGGTCGTACTCAACGGAGTCGCGCTTGGCCAGTAGTGGTAAATGGTAAAATCCTATATCGATACCGACATACACCTTTGTACTAACATACATACATTATCGGGATATCTCAAGAATCTCAGTCCATCCTTAGTTGGCAAACTGCTCAAACATATGTTACACTATTCTACGCCCCGAGACCCCCCCGCGTGAGTTTCACGGTAGCCGGCACGGGAGCAACAATACCTGCTCGTTCTTTCCCGAGTCCGGACCCTTCGGTCCAGCCCATTTGACGCATGAGTTTGTGACCGAAGTTGTCGTTTTGGATGGCGGTGGCATGCTGGCCCACAATATGGCCGTCTCTAACGCGCGATGACGTCGGCTTGGTTCCTTTGCCGCGCCAGTCGCTGGCCCTAGAGCTAGCCATCACGAAATCGGGAACAACCCCGCTCATAATTTTTTGAGTGACCTTGTCCGCAAGTTTCTGACGGTCCATCGTGTACATTTTCTTGCTTACTTTCTCGCCATCACTGTCCATGCTAGAGCTCGTTGATGATTTCACCACCACATATTGGAGGGCTGCCGCTAGCTCTGGGCTCAGGGAATCAGCATCCTTGCGCGGAAAGTGTTGTCGTCGCTTGAGAAGAGACCCAATCTTCCCCGAGATGGGTCGGGTGGAAGAGCGGTTGGTGAGAGTGACCACTACCGTTTTTGTGTCGCGAGAGCCCGCGACCTTGGAGGTCAGATTGAAATGGTCAGCGAATTGCTTCACGTACCAGTTGGCGTTCGTGTCCAGAGGCGGAAAAACTAGCGGCTTGGGGTTAAACTTGCGTAATTTCACGTAGGTGGTGAGCTCTGCCACCACTTCCGATATGGATATACTGTGGGGGTATTTCATCCACAGCAGTTGCATGTGGCCATTCTTGGCAGCCTTGCGCAACTCTTTCATTTGATTGCGCTCCTTTGTTTTCTGTTTATTCTGCGACTTCGATTGCATATACTGCTGGCTGGGATCTATCCCAGAGCCCAGAAGCTCGTCAAAGTACTCGTCGCGCTCATCAAGCTTGGCATCGAGAAGATCGATGTCCTCATTTTGGTGCACGCTCTGGTTAGCTGCCAGGGCAAATATCTGGTCATCATCCAAATCGCTCATGTTATCCAGATAGTCCTGCACAGCGCCATCGGAGTCGTCCGACTCGTCATCCAGATCGTCCAAGGTTATCTTAAGAGACTCATCCGACGAAAGATCTTCCTGACCATCAGCATCCGAGCCAGGGGCACTGACTTCGGAGTCTTCATCATCCTCACTGGAGTCATTCTCGTTCCCATCCGAATCATCAGATGAAAAGTCGATAATATGGTCATTAACATTCAGATCCGGCTCAAAATCCGGTACTTCTGATTCTAAATCACTCAAGACCGCAATCCCGCTGGAAGAATCATCCAGGCTTCCCATGTTCTCCTCCTGAGTTTCCGCTGAGTGGTCGAAAATGTCCATGCCAGAGTCTCGAATGCTGTGATCTTCGACATCGTCAGCCATGTTTGCGTCATCTATCACGTTATTGCCATCAAGCGAGTGGTCGGTGTCTGGTTGATCTTTGCTGAGAGATGGGGCATCTGGCGATGTCAGACCATGAACATTGATAGTGTCCTGCTCTACTTCCAGTTCATCCTCGCTCAAACCCAATTCTTGTACCAGCCAAGAGTCCATGCCCTCATCAAAATTCACAGTGTCCATCTCCGCTTCCGCGGTATCGCCATTGGCCTCGTGGCCCTGTTCTTCAGAGATCAGCTCATCGCTGTAACTTCTGTCGTCGCTACCACTGTCGCTATCACTGACGCTGCAGAGCTTGTTAGGAGGTTCGAAGTCCACCTCTTCAGTAGATTTCACGAACTGTACGGGCATATAGCGCAGGTCTCCGTGCCAATCGCCCACATTGCGTCGGCCAGTTAATTTTCCTGTTTTTGCATTTTTCCGGGCATCGCTATATTTCTTGGGGGGATGCGACCCGGATCGGCTCATTTTTTTAGCGGACTTTCTTGCTTCCCGCTTGGCCTGTTTCTTGGCTTTCGTCCATTTAGACATTGCGCTTCCGTAACAAGAGCTCAGACTGCCGACTTCACCACGCCTTGGTGGCCCTAGTGATGCTGATTATATTGGCAATCAAAATTCCTAGAGAACATGTGACCGGTGAACAAATGGCCCATCCCATGGTTATATATATGAGTAGGTGTGACGGAAGGATTCACTGCAAGAAGACAATTAAAAATTACATCAGATGATAATCACAGCTAAGCTTTTGTGCGTAGTGAACCTCCCTAAGAAGCAGTGATCTCCGAACCACGCGCTAAGACCGGATAGGTCCCTTCACTTGTAGTCATGCACGTGGTGATAGACCTCCCCATACCTAAAACAGGTGCTCATGATCCGAAATAAAAGCCTGTGCGCTACAATACATCATGTACTACCACCCATTGTGCGTCCGCTTCTTTTGCGCTAGTTTGTTGGGAAATAAATAATCTTTTTGTTTGAGGGCTCCGTGAAGGTAGTCCCGTCCACATAGAGCAGTATCGGCGGATTTAAACGAATTATTTGTCCCTTGATACGCTTCATCCGTCAAAGTGCCTGTCAATGCCTGGCTGGCTGCCCGGTTATTTAACTAGAGGCTGTTTTATGCGCCTCATAGCGCTCTTGAGCCATGCCTCGCCCGTGCCTGACCCTGCTTGCACTACCCCAAGGGCCCGTCATGAACACTTCCTGCCGACCCTACTACAACGCCCCACATTGATAAGCTACTCATCTGTCGTACCACCACAGCACCACCACATCTTTCTAAACAGATGCAGCGGGTTCTGGATCTTTGGAAAGACGATACGGCCGTGCCAATAGGAGATGCGGAGGCGTACTTGCTCGGCCGGGAGTATCCATTGGACGTGTCTGCCCTGGATAATGCCCAATTCAGCCAGGATTTTCGCACAGATGCTGGCAGGCTGGTGTGGCTCATGTACCGCACACAATTTCCCACCCCGATCCCGCGAGACCCCCAGGGGCCATCCCCGCTACTGCACAGCGTGAATGCGTTTTTCCGTAGCGGTCCGGCCGCCATTCAAGCGTCCAGCATGCTGGAGTCGTTCAGCACCGACGTAGGTTGGGGATGCATGATTCGAACCGGCCAGTCGCTTCTAGCCAACGCTCTCTTACGGCTTGCAAGCGCCACTACTAATGGGCAGTTAGCCGAAAATGATGGCGTTTCTTGCAGTGAGCCGCCCACAGACGCTGGAGCGAACGCCCCAATTAGCGCTTCAGTCGCCACCAAGAGCGGTGCACACAGCAGCCCACTCAGTAAAAGTACTGAGGTGTATGTGGAACGCAAACTCAACAGAGGATCGGATGCCACATGCTCAACCGCTGAGGTTGTCGAAATCTTGCGACAGTTCAGTGACGAACCGAGCTCACCGTATTCCATTCACAATTTTGTGGCCCATGGCGCTAAGCACTGTGGGAAACTTCCTGGAGAATGGTTCGGCCCGTCTGCGGTGGCGGCTTGCATTGCTGAGTTCGCGAAACCACAACTGAGCACATACATTTCGCAAGGTATGGACATTTACGAAGCAGAGGTGCTAGCGTTGCAGTTCCCCGTGCTGATTCTGTGCAACTTGCGGCTGGGTATCAATGAAATCAACCCTATGTACTATGAGGGCCTACGCGCTCTCTTGCAAAATAAATATTCGGTGGGGATAGCCGGCGGCAGGACCTCGGCCTCCCATTATTTCTACGGCGTGCAAGGGAACCAGTTGTTCTACCACGATCCACATGAACCCAAGCCGGCAATGACGGCCCAGTCTACCGCTGACGAAATCCTAGCCTCGGTCAAGTCGGCCAAACTGCGGGCCTTGGCGTTCAGCGAGATGGACCCTTCCATGTTGGCCGGCTTCCTGTTGCTGCAACCTACCGACTTTGCCGACTTCAAGTCTCGGATCGAGCAGATTTCTAGCCGCGAGCGGGTCATCCATATTTCCAGCGGCAAGCCTAGTATGGAAATGCTAAACTTGGCGGCTGATTCGGAAGACGAGGCGGAGATGACCGCCAGCGGGGCCAATCACTCCGAAACTGATGGAGGATATGTAGTGTGTTCGACTCCTGAGCCGGAAGTTGCAGAGCCCATCGAGGCGAAAGAGCCAGGGGAGGAATCGATGACCGAGATATAAGACGTGACCACATATTCAGCGGATGTAATTATTAGAGGAGAAAGACTGCGTCCATATGGCGAGAGCTGAATGGAAAGCGCTACATAAGAAAATATTACGAAACAGACACTCAACAAATATCTTTGTCGATGGCACTCCCTCGCGTTTTTGAATAACCGCAAGTGAGCGAGCTTGACTTTGCGATTCTGACTTTGCGATTCTCCAGAATGCCTTTATTACGTTGTTCTGTCATGGGAAGGAGGAAGAGCAGGCGTTTAACCGATGGGCGGACCGGAGTTTAGGGTCCACGTCACTTCGTCAACCAGACATAGAACTAATCCGTATATGTCCGTTCCGGAAGTAGTGACCAAGATCTGGGAGAGCCATCTCCAGGCTCCCGCCCGAATTCGGCTTATCGACACGTTCATGGTGTTTCTTGTGGTTACCGGTGTGCTTCAGTTCTTCTTTTGTGCCGTGTTCGGCAACTATCCCTTCAATGCATTCCTGGCTGGGTTCGGCGCCAACGTGGCACAGTTCGTATTGTTGGCGGGATTGAGACAACAGATCGATACTTCCAATCGCGAAGAATTCTCTAGCATCTCCCCCAAAGTCGCTTTCCGCGACTTTGTCTTGGGATCGCTCGTTCTACACTTCATTTGCTGGCACTTCGTGAACTGAAGGACGACCGGTTGGGCCCTGGAGAGAAAAACAACCTATACGCAAAATCGTGAACGAAGGTTGCAATGTGATCGAACGTACATATCTAGCTTATGCCATCAAACTCAGCATAAAATTCGCGTAGGTGCCGAAAAAGCAGGCTCTAGCCGAGGTGCCAAACGCGCACATTAATGAGGTGATTGATTCTTACAGAAATATATGCCTATATGTGGAGGCTAAATACAAAGTATCAGAATCCATGTAAACGTTTAGTTTTTCGACGCATTTTTATTGATACGAATGTGTGTAGGCACGATCTTACCCCTCGATCATGGGATATTTTCTCTGGCAGTGCTCACGAATGATAGCAACATTAATGCGGCCATCGACATCTGGTTGCCATCGGTTTCGAATGATGGAGCTCGCTCGCGCGCTTCGCCATAGCGCATATGTATACACATGTAAACACGTCCACATGGCGTTGTCCCAACTGATAAGGCCACAATAATGCAAGCGCTCACCAAGCACCCCACCATCGTTCCTCCCTGCAAAATTAAACCGCCTCACCTTCCTCGGACATACGCACAGGCATTTCTAACTCCTCGGCAATGCTGCAGGCATTTGCGCTCAATTGCCGGCCACAATGGTGCATGCTTTGCTTGAAACGCACGCAAGGGGCGGTCAATTTGCGGCGGGCGTACACATCCACATCGTCCTCTGATACTTTCGCATCTTTCTGGAATGCACCCGGACAAACGCCATCCCTATACCGTCCTAGCGTCGAAGATAAACTGGCGACAGATGCGGCTATATTGGAGCGTAGCAAATGGCAACCAAAACCTATCCATCTACATGAGCTTGTGAAATTCAAGGATCTGCACGGTAAATCGCCACCGTTACCGGATTTATTAGAGAGCGCGCGGTATGTGATCGCGGAGATCACGACCCGGCTCGCCCGGCGCCTCGATGCAATGCGTGATCTGCCTCTCATCGTGGAGCTGAATCCACATGTATCGGAGATTTATAACATCTACTACAATTCGTTCCGGGTGATGTCTTCGATTAGTGATCCGCAAACAGAGGAAGAGAATTCCAAATTTGTAGACATCCTGGGATCACTTGTCCAATTTCACAGCGAAACAATCCCAACCTTAGCACAAGGGTTTAGTCAAAGCTCCTGGCTTCTGGGACCCTCAGAGGTCAACCGCATTCTGTGGGATCACTTGCAAGCTCGAATTGGCACACGCATTCTTGCTGAGCATCATATCGCTCTCACCAGGCCCATCGGCACCAACTTCGTGGGCTGCATCCAAACCGATTTGAACCCGTATAAAGTGTGTGAAAAAGTGTCTAAAACTGTCGCGGAACTCACGGCGCTTCAGTTTGGATTCTCCCCTCATTTACGTGTGGACATGGGCAAAGACGTAGAACTTGCGTACCCGCCTAATCACTTGGAGTATATTTTGACAGAGCTACTGAAGAATTCGTTCCGGGCGGTGGCCTCCCTGGGCGAGACCCTGAGTGATGAGAACCCCGTAATTATGACGGTAATCAAGTCAAGTCAAGGAGTGATCATTCGCATTCGGGACCGAGGCGGAGGAATTGTGCCCGAAAACGAAGGTGATATATTCAGATTCTCCTACACGAGTGTAGACCGTGGTGGCGAGGAAGGATTGGTCGAAGGAACAGATTCCTCTTTGGCCGGTTTGGGTTATGGACTGCCGCTCAGCAAGGCATACGCCGAGTTTTTCGGCGGGAAACTTCAACTGCAGTCCTACCATGGCTGGGGAACGGATGTATACCTTACTTTGAAATCGCCGCTCGTTTCGGGATATCGTCGCGACATTCTCTAGGTATACTTTTACAGCTGTTATAGGCGTATTGTTCAACAGGATTTCGCGGGAAATCATCAATTTTGGGAAGTGATAGTTCATGCCGGTCACCCTTTGAGACCAGATAATCTCTGCCTGTCAGATGAGTGAGTTTCTTTAGTAGGATGTCTATGTCTCCTATTTTGCTGTAGTTTATTTTTCCTTATACTGGCCGCTGCTGTCGAAATGTTGGAGACTCACCTAGGTTCCCAATACGCTGCTCCTTACTGATACCTAGATAGACCTAATTTTTTTTTACCACAAAAAACGAAGGTAGCTTCCGCCACGGTCACAGATAGATGAAGCCATGCATAATATCTCTTTTTAAAAGATTTAGCGTTGGAGACCGAAAATCATTCAACCTATTCTCCCCTGTGTTCATCGCCAACAAGTCAGTGCGGTAATGTTTGACTTGTTATTGAGTATATACTCCACTCCACTAACGCACAGAGTCTGCTAGCCCACATACAGCTATCACACAGATAAGCCGGGGATCCTTTGCATATGGATCCAGAACGTGTGGGGTGGTCGTTTAATCACGGAGATCACGTGTGCGACTGGCGCTTCCGAAGCCAGCCAATCCACGGGCTGAACTCTTCTTCCAAATAACCATCCGCGGCGAATCTTACTCCTGCTTACTGGTGCAGACCCACCAGTGTGAATAGAGCTGCCAGTCCCACCACGACATTATAATAGGACCCTCCCACCTTTGTCACCATTTAATAGTGCCCACTAACCAACACACCCATACAAAACCTTAGTTTTTAAAAAACCATCCCCAGACCATTCGACAAATAATGCTCGCACGCACGTTCTTGAGAAAATCTGCCGCTTCCGCTGTCACCCGACGTCAGCTCTCTACCTCGCGTCTGCTGTTCTCGGAGAACAAGGAGGTCTCTAAGGACTACACCGTGTCGCGCAACCTGGAGGAGGCCACCAACCCGAATGCTCTCTTTGGTCCTGGCACTCAAGAAAAGGGTGCTCAGCCCTCCTCCTTCGATATTGCCACCGGTCTCGACCGTTTGGAGCTTCTTGGTAAGATGGAAGGCATCGACATTTTTGACATGGCACCTTTGAAGCAGGACCGCAAGGGTACTCCCCAAGACCCTGTTATCATCGATTCCTTCGACCGCGTTCGCTATGTCGGCTGCACTGGTTTCCCTGCTGGTAGCCAGGAAGTCAACTGGTTGCGCGTTGAGGAGGGAAAGATCTCTCGCGACTGGGAGTCTGGTTGCTGCTACACTCTCAACTACTTAGGGCCGGCCGAGGATGTGCACCACCACTAAAAAGCGCAACTAGCACACTTCTATAATTTATTAATTTTCGATCACAGCACTCGCAAAGTTCGCTTTTCTCACAAGGCTTGTCTGGCTTGGCTACTACTTAGAAGTGCGGTTCATAGATACGTTGTAGGGTATAGAAAAGCATCCAATATAAAGTCATCATCATGAAGTTTTCATTTAGGTTCTACTGATTAGAGATCGAATTGGGATTGACCCCACGTTCAGGATGGAGGTCGATACCATCTCGGTGTCAATGGTGCGGTCACTACTAAATGTTTCTCCGCTCCTCGGTGGGATTTGGGCGAACATTTCCAAGACACTATTGGTTTCAAGTAGGCCGTCTAAAGCATTGCCTTTGACTTACGCTCTAAAGGCCTCTACTTATCTACAATACGATGGCACTGCACAATTTCAAAAGCACAGCTTCAACGACAGGTTTATAAATATTAGAGTTGAATTCGACATGCATTTACTCAGGTTTTGCTCACTATAATATCATCAGCCTGTTTTCCCCACGCAAAGTCATATATAAGACAGCAGCTTCTTTCAACCGGGGGCTGTATAATATTGAAGGGCACTAGTAGTCTCTTCACGATCATAGTGGACTTCGGGTTTTTACCGAAGAAACTCCCCTTCACCAGCTCATCTTTCCAGCAATATGACTATAATACATGCACGGCTTTACGCAGTCTCGTATTATATAATTCTGCACTACAGAGCGTAAACAAATCTGTTCCGTAGAACCCTAACTGAGCTGGACATCACTATGTGGGGACATTTACGTGGGCCCAGTATACCACACAGCGTTGAAATTTAGCAACGAGCGAGTTTACAAAATTAGATGCGCCTCAGATAAGCATCACTACCCAGATGAAAAATATCTTGCGTCTCGCCCAAATCGAGATTGCCTAAGGTATATATTCGATATAAATAAGAGGACTCATTTCTCATTTCGCGGGATACATACAAGGACTTAAAAATCACAGGGTTGCGATCCAGTTGGCATAGTGCGGACGACTGTTTACCTCGAGAAACACAACATCATGTGATGTAGCCGCTCACGTCACCTTACCTTACCTTCTGATCCATCCAGCTCGAGTAATGCTAGTATATTACCACCCTAACCGTGGGCCCCTCGAGGCTGCCAGGACACGCGGCTGTGGCCAGAAAAGGGTGATTAGTGATATTAAGGGATACCTCATGTTTTGGATGTAAATATATATATGCAAAGAAGACGCGTCGCAGGGATAACAAAATCGCTCAATAACACCCCAAAGAAGAGCGATGAAAATGTCTCATTGAAACTTTGATATTCAATTCGATTGTTATGTGGTCGATGACGGTATGCTGATCAAATTTAAAGCTTTTCCTTTCTGAATTGTTATATCCTCAAATGTAATATGAGGTAAGGGGTGGGTGCGGGGGTTGTTGGGCCGCTTTAGTGGTCAAAAATAGCATGGACCTAACCCCGGTATTTCCCCGAAACAAGTTATATATACTTTAACAGACCTTATTGTAGTCGTACCCTACGTATCTCATCAAGGAAAAGCTTACCACATCGAAATGCGGTTTATCAGTGTGGCTGCTGTGTTAGCACTTACATACGCGGTAGACGTGCCTTCTTGTGGCCAAGGTAAGGACGCGTGTCCTTCTGAATATCCGTGCTGCTCGACGGATGGCACTTGTGGCAACGGCTACGTCTGTCTTGGTGGTTGTGACCCTCGTTTCTCGCACTCCCCCGGATCTTGTGTTCCCATGCCTGTCTTCGGTCAAACATCGCAGACTTTCAATGGTACAGAGGGTGTCTCAACCTATGCTGATTATCTTGGCGATGCTCAGAAGAGTCCTTTCAGCTATTTGGGCAACATCACCACTGGTGACAACAACGACTTGCGCATCCAGATGTACGAAGGCACTGGTGGCTCTACAGTCTCCACCTCCCACTACTTATGGTATGGCAAGGTTACGCTAAAGATGAAGACCTCTGGTGGTGGTGGTGTCATCAGTGATTTCATCCTTCTGTCCAGTGTCAAGGATGAGATCGACTACGAGATGGTCGGTTACGACTTGAACAACGTTCAGTCCAATTACTACTGGCAGGGTGTCGACGTCTGGACTAACATGAAGAAGGTCCCTGTTTCCAGCAATTCGGAAGAGAACTTCCACGAGTATAGCATCGACTGGCAGGAGGATAAGATTGACTGGATCATCGATGGTCAGACGGTCCGCACATTGAACAAAGAGGATACCAAGAATCAGACTACTGGCGAGTACAAGTACCCGCAGACCCCCTGCCGCGTTCAGTTCGGATTGTGGCCTGGTGGTGACTCGGCTGCCCAGGGCACCCGTGAGTGGGCTGGTGGAAACATCAACTGGAAGTCTGGTCAGGCAGCAAGCAAGGGTTACTTCTATGTGGATGTTGAGTCTATCACTGTGGAGCCCCACAACCCCCCTCAGGGTGTTAAGAAGACCGGTTCTAAGTCTTACATTTATACCAGCAAAAACGGAAAGCAGTCCGATGTGGCGATCACCGATGACGACCACATTCTGGGTGCAACCGACGGTACTGGTGACAACCTTGATGGCCCCTACGGCCACAAGTCTTCTTCTGTGGCCTCTAGCTCTGCTGCTAGCTCCACGGCCCGCTCAAGCTCTGTTCGCTCGAGCTCGAGTGCTAGTTCGAGTGCTAGCTCAAGTGCTAGCTCCAGCTCTGCTCTTTCTAGCTCCAGCGCTTCTTCTAGTGCTGTTGCTAGTTCTAGCAAGTCTAGCTCGGCTCGTTCTTCCAGCTCTGCTGCATCCAGTTCTGCCGTGTCCTCTGGTTCCGTTGCGGCCTCTGGTTCTAGTTCTGCATCAGGCTCCGATGCCGGCTCTAGTGCCTCCAGCTCTGGTAGTGCTTCTGGAAGCTCTTCTGCCACGAGAAGCTCTGGTAGCTCCTCTTCTGCGCCTGCTACAAGCACTAAGGCTGCAAACGGAGCTGGTCAGCTGCTCGCCCCCGTGTGCGGTGCTCTCTTGCCTGCGATGCTATTCCTCTAAGTGTTACGTTGCCTTATATAAATAATGATTGTTTAAGTTTCCACTTTGACCATCATCTCAAAATCAAGCGACTCCTATTCAGCTTCTGCGTTGTCTATCTCACTTGGTGAACGCTCATAATGTGACTTTTTCTGGACGATAAATTCCAAAAAGCGTAGCCATCCAAGTCGTCGTTGTCCAATTGAGATCGTCTTTGTTTATATATGTGGTCTATATGGTCAATATTTGCCACCTGGATTGACCTCGTCGTAGCATGTTAGTATATTTTCTAAAGCGCGCACGACCTTTTTCATAAACACCTGGTCGCCGGGTGAAAAAGTACGCTGAGGATGTTCGTCATGCACAACCATAACAAAGCCGCCGCTTACAACACGCGGATTGTCAAGCACATAATCCACTATGGGTTCCTGCCGCCGTAGTGGCATCACCATCCCTGATCCACTACATTCTTCGGAAGTGCTTCCAATGCAGTATTGTATTCCATAATCACTTTGAATGGCTGATGAGATCAGTTGGACCTGAGAAGATACCAAATCATCCACATCTACATTAATGCTGGGTGTACAGTTGCCGACAAGCCGTGTTTTTGTATTCGCCGATCCTACATGTTCTAACCGTACGTTTTCTGCGGATAGCTTTGAGACAAGCTCTTTGTTGTACTTATGGGAACATGCACCAATCTGCTGAGTTATTCTGATCTCGGCCAAGTAGATTACTTCCGCACCAAGATTGTGTTTGATCATACGGCACGCTTTTTTGATGGCTTGGGGGATGGACTGACAGCGCAATAAAGACTCAAATACTTGAAATGGCTGCAAAACTGATCGACACAATATAGGTTGCAGAGTGGTGCTGACCTGTGAGAGTCTGGCGTTCGAGCCCGCGAAAACATGGTCTCCATTGAGACTGCACGCTGAGAAGGCTTTTGATAGGGAATTCTGAGTCGACATAGATAGTATTGAACCAGTTTCAGAATTAGGGCCATGACTGCTCCGCTTGCTGAAGTCATCTTCTTCTGGAAGAGATGGAGGATAGTCATCGCCCCATCGAATGCGAGAATGTTGGCGATTAAGTTTGCGAGATTGATTATTTTCCAGTGCTTCAGAAAGCTGTTCTGATATCCGCTTCAACTGGGCGACTAGAGTTGGCATAACTTGTGCCTTCAGGTATGGATCACAAACAGCGATACATCCTACTGGGAGTCTGTCAACGAATATATTGACACCTAAGTAGAATTTGATAAACGGCGGTCCATGGACAAGTGGATTTAATCGAGTTCGCCAGTCACTGCTGCAGTCTAATAAGGCAAAATGGTCCTGTGAGAGAAGCGTGTGAGCGTCGAGTGATAAATCTCTGCTGACCGTGCTAAATAGCTGACCCATTCCTGTTTGCCAGAGAGTTTGTTGAGCAGTTTTTTCAATTAATGAAACTGTGGCAGCTTTCAATCGATGGTCACTGATAACACTGCATAATTCACGACTAAGCCAATCAAGCTCGTGTCTCCATAATAATGGATCACTTACTCTACTAACAGCTTTTAGGCGCGCAGTCTCATGCCGGTAAAGTGGCGGCGCCATGTGCCCGAAACCGCAAAAACTTGTAGGACGTCCAACTCCGCTCAAATTCTGATCACCCCGCTGGTACTTCTCCAACCAGTCCTCCCATGATTCATCCAAGAGTTGAATGCGAGAAGTGTTTTTCGGTCTCCGTAATGAAACTGAGCGGAAAGTAGCAATACCTTGTTCAATCAGACTGGGTTGAATCCCTATCGTATGTGGTGAACTCGAGGAGCCTTCGTGAGCAAAGTTCGTATTATTTCCAGTCCCGTTGGTTTGGAAAAAATCAGGGCTATTACTACGCCTTTTGTTGGAGGATTTCGTCGACAATTCACTTGTGCTTGTTGTCGAGTTCGACGTTGGGTTTTCCTCCATATATCCAGGCGCTTTTTTACCATTGAACACTTTCTCAGGGTCGTTTCGTAAAACTACCCTTCGCCTCAGCCGGGAAAGTAGATGACGGAGTGCCCGTCTCATTCTGCTGCGGCCAGAATGAGTCCAAAGGACAGAGTGGGATTTTTGCATTGCAAACTCATGACCAGGTGACAACAATTTTTCTGGTTTGCTGGTGTTAAACAGATGTTCTGATACTGCAAAAGACGATACTTCTGGAGATTCAATTCCAGTGTCGAAAGAGTCGTCGTGTTCAACACGGGAAACGTCTGATTGGTCCCTTTCGGTACGGTCGATGGAGAGTGCCATCGAAATTATTATGTCAATTCCCGATGTGTTCACCGTGTAACTTGGAATAACTCCTCGTATTTATTTGAGTCTGGTGAGATCTCACCCCCTCTTTGATTATGAGCTTATTTAGTTGTAGCAGATTCATTTATAAGTCTTCAATTCTCAACGTTGTTAGTCGGTAAGCGTTATATAATAAACTCGGAGGATGGAAAACTTAAAGTGTTATCAGTCTTCGGAGGTCCTACAGTGGAGAAAAGGTTGGGAATACGTACGAATACCCCTTAATAGATACAGCAATCTTTGAGTTTTCCAGCCGGAATATATTAAAGACCGAGGAATTAGGCGACCAGCACCAGTTGTATCATCCAGCCAATTTCAATAGGTGAGCTAAATTGCAATGAATTACTATCAAGTTCTTAAGATTTATTCGATCTAACACCTATGTTGGCACATGTATGTGTGAAATGCATTTTATATCACGATCTCACGATAATATCAACCTACATCTCAAGTGACACGGAGATCTTTTCATAAATTTTCAGCCTTCGAATTATGATATCATAAACATCAAGTCTCGATATTACTCATACAAATAATATAATTGTAGAGAAATCCGACTAGTCTACATCAGATGTTTTTACTTTTACAGCGATTAAAAGGATGTACATCGTTTGTGCGAAGAATATAGCTGGTGTTACAGAGATAAGGTTAGTCAGGGAGAAACTTATCTTCGATAATAGCGTCTGCGTCGTTTTGTGCATGCAGAATGTCACAAATCTATGGTGGAGTGCTATAGGGCACACACAGCTACGGAATTACTTTAGACAGGATGAATTCAATATCACTCATATACTTTAATAACTGTCTTGGCATATGCAAAGACGCACACTTGCTTCAATGGCGCTTTTTTTCGTGTCAATCATGGAACATCGCTAGAGGGAAAAGGTTACATATACAGCAAAACCTTTTTGCAAAGAACTAGACTAAAGCATTGTCCTTCGCACATTATCAAAACACAAAGTAAGCAGTGTTTTTTCTGCTCTTTTGGAAAAATTTAGCCATATGCTTTGTGTCGGTGTTTGTGTTATCAAAATATTGTATTCGTAATATTTTGTGCGGTAGGGCTGTTAACACTATATGTGCCCGTAGGATGCTCAGCAGCGGCATCTTGATTGGTGCCAAGAAATCCTGCATTGTGTTTCTTAGTGATAGACTATCGTCGTCATACTATATATGATTAAAGAGAATTTGTATGGTGAGGTTATTTGTACTTATTGAATTCGTTTTCGATTAGTACGGTACAATATAATATAACAAGTGACATGATATTTGTCTGCAATAAAACGGAGAACTTATTTTGGCCCATGAAAAGCTTTTGATAGTTCCTTGAATGCTTTCCTAGTGTCTAAAATATTGCCATTCGCATCACAATTTTCCAAGACGATTTCGGGTTTGTAGCGTGCAGCCAGTTCTCGTGCCTCCGCCGCTTGCTCTCGGAGGATTTGTTGCTGATGAATTCTCAAGGCTTCCTGACGTTCGTTTACCGGTAGGCTGGCGTACTTTTGGCGTAGATTGCTCATCTCTATGTCGCGCATCTTCTGCGATTTGGTAATCTTTTTTGCCCATTCTTTGGACAAAGTCTCCGCCTTCGGAGCAGGTGCACTGTACTCAAGTCGTCTAAGGACATCAACGACACCTAAGTTGTTGGAAGCCGGTGCATAAGTCTCAGACTCCATAGCACTCTCAGAGACAAGATCATGAGAATCATTACGCTCTACTCTCCGAGCTTCAAACTCAGTCGTAGCACGATTAGGTAACTCTGTGCCTTTATTTAATGACGCCGTCGAGTCTTTTATCTTACGTGTAAATGACACGACATTCAGAGGTTTTTCTTCGACAAATACCGTGGGCCCGTCACTTGACGTTACCTTTCGCTCATGTCTTTGTCGGCTCAACAGCATATATTTCTCAAATTCGGACTCTTCTTCCCGCTGACGGCGTAATTGTTCCTCCTCCGTTAATGGAGCAACCATTCTATTAGGTGTGCGCTTCGCAATGCTTTTGGACTTTATCTTTTTTGGTTTGAAAATCGCTAGTTTGGGTCCTTTCGAGGGGAGAGGGGCCTCATGAGGCTTCAATGGAGGTCTTTGAGAGTGCTGAGATGATAATTCGGATACCAGTGATGTCTCCATCTGCATATGTGAATTAGAAGGCCTTTTCAGCTGATCTCTAGTGCTTGTGAACTGGGGGAATGACAATTTCTTCTCGGGAGATGTATGTCCCGAGTTTCTGCTGCTGGTCTCAATATGCAAAGCCTGAGATCTAATATTTTCAAGCCAAGACGAAGTGGGCTGCAAATCCGGTCCGACGGAGTCATCGTCACGCAGTTTCGCCGAGTTTTCAGACGGACTTGGAGTGTCTATGTCATGGCCAAGTTCGAGATCTTTAGAGATCACTGCATTATTGGTCAGTCTACGTGAGTTAACTGCCAAAGCTCTGGCTTTCAAATCATCTCTGCGGAGATCAGAACCATCAAGAGAAATAAGTTTCAGACCCAGTCGTTGCCGTATTCTATTAGTGTCCTCGATCGAGAGACTCAGGTGCATGTACGATAGGGGATAAGGTTAGGACGAGTACAGTAGAGTGATATATACATATAAGTCAGTGTCCGATGATAAGGACACAGCTATTCCACTAGGAATCCCCAAACAAAACGATTTCTCCTAATTTCCAATATCAGTGTCGCAGTCAATGGCTGCGGCACAAAATTCCCCGAATGAACAGGTCAACTTCTCGTGAACTACTATTTGTCCCTTGATAAGCCTTATGGAGCCGCTTGTCCAAGCACTCGATATTCATTAGACCTCTATTGATGAGCTCCGCTATTTAATCCTACAAAGACGTGCGATAGTGTATTAAATAGCCGTTGGAGTGTGCTGATACAACGAAAACAAGGCAGAGGTCGGTATGTTTCATCGCAGCAGTCAGCTATCATTTCGAGATGCTATCAAAGACATTCCGAGAACCAAATGTAAGATAAAATAATGATTAATTCTTCATAAATGAATGCAATCTCAAAAGTCTGAATAGTCAGGACTATAGACGTTATGATATCTGCTAGAACACGTGTTCCGCTCAATGTAACGGTGATAAGGGGCCTTTCCGGGGTGGTCTCCCCGTTGAAACGTTGGCAGCAGAGATTATCTAGCAGACCTGAAGCAGAGCACGTGGCTTCTGGATGGCGTAAGTAGTGTTACCAGGCTATGGTCCAACCCCTCCCTCCGTATTAGGTTTTGCCTAACCAACTTATTAACCCCACGTCTCTCACCTCCCCCGTTCCCAAAGCCTCACAGATTTCATAACTGTTTACCGCTTGCTTCCCCGAACAAAGAGCAATTGAGGGCCTTTCGCGCCAAGAGTATACCAAACTGGACTCAATTTCTGGAGGTACCAAAAGCATTGGTTTCTTTAGGTTGGCACATCGTCACCACCACACCTACTCCTTTGCTGAGTATAAATACCACCCATCAAGTATCCCTGTTCAACTTCCTCGAAATGATCGGCACATTGATTAGTGGTGTAACTGCCTTACTCTTCCCGATGTTCGCATCGTACCGGGCACTGGTATCGAACGATATCTCTCTCATTCGACCTTGGCTGATGTACTGGGTTGTGTTCGGTTCTTTCGAATTTGCCGAATCTATGTTCCGGCCATTGTTGAACCTTGTTCCCTTCTACGGGTTATTCCGCCTTGGCTTCTTGTTCTGGCTTGTTCTGCCCCAGACTCAGGGTGCTGTCCAGCTCTATCAGGGTCGACTGGAGCCGTGGCTCAGTGGCCATGACCAGATGGTCGAGTCCACCATCACCCGCGGGCTTGAATTCGCCCACAGCTCACGATGGGCGGGGTTTCTGTCAATTCTCGGTATCCATCTACCTAAGCCACCTCCTTCCGACTCGGTGTCGGGCCAGACTTCTTCGGGGTCTGGGGCTGGTGGATGGGGCTCTTCATGGGGCTCCAACTCAACGAATCAGAAGCCAAATTCGAACACCACGCTAACGGATATGTTCATGTCGCGCTTCCGGCTCTCGGGAAGCCCGGACACCAACATATCAGCGTATTTGCCGAGTTTGCTAGGCGGAAATGAAAGCTCTGAATACACTGCCGTGGTACGCAATAGTTTACTGAGCATGGTGCGCTCAATTGACTCACGCCAGGTTGATAATAGTGCTTCCGAGAATGGTCCTAAGGACAGGTCAGCTTCCTCATCCCGATCCAACCCCGCCTCAGGGTTCACCAAGGATGCTGATGAGTACGACTTTGTAGAGAGGCCGCAGAATACGTCACCACCCCATGAGACAGTGATTGAGCGAGAGGTCGAGGCCGAGCTCCGCCATGAACCACACAAGGAGGCACGGCGGCGATGGATCTAATGCTATGCCGTGGACACGAGCCCCACCAGCGCCCTCCATTCATATCATATATGCGAATTTTATTCACCACGCTTCATTTTGTAGGTATGCCAAGATTATATTGTCGCGTAGATTCAGAGGCCACAAAAAGGCAAATCAACATGGCTTCCTCGTTACTGCGCATTATGTGGCTGAGATGAGAAGAGGGAAGCGTATTCTTGAGAGGAGCGGTGAGCTTCTTGATATTCTAAATATAAATAAATACAGAGTCAGCATTAGGAAAGGGACTATTTATTGCACGGGTACTATTAATTGTACGGGTACTCCCACGCCCGGTCTTTTCGCTTCCAGACGAACCGGCGCTTTTTCTCGAAGTACTTCGAATCGCAATTCTTTTGTTTGAACTGTCGGATAAACGTAGGATCCCACAGTTCGGAGGCGATGCCGAGATCCTTGCAGCACCTCATCAACGCGTTGGATTTGCACCCCTCCATGGCGGTGGTCACGCCCTCGGCACTGAAGAAATCCATTTCGCCCCGCGAAACTGAGACCAGTCGGCCAAGACAAACTAGACCGTATTCACGTGTCACTTGGCGTTTCGTCACCAGGGTCTTCGTGCGGGGGGCTATGCCCCAACCGCCGGGTCCGAAAGCACGGTTGAGAATACGGCGGTACTTGATTTCTGGAAGATATAGTAAACCATCAGGGGTGATTTCTACGTCCTCAGGCACCACAGGGGCCATCAGGATGTCGATGGCCTGGCGGTCGAACGGTTTCTGACCAAGGCCCTGGAAACTGGTTGTCCAGTCCTCTCCTAGACCTTCGGAGACCTCCAAAGAGGCCAAATTGTTCACAACTTGTTCCTGGTCTACGGTATCAGCCACAGGAGTGGTCGTAGGCTGTGTGTGAAGCTCGGGTACAAGGCTAGGCTCAACATTAAAATTAGGAGTGGGCGCTGGGCCATTAACCCCGGTGGACTGGGAAGCACCGGTCCTCGGGCCAGAAGGCGAGACAGATGCTGTCGGCCGGGAACTCGGTGGATCTCGCTGAAGGGCCTGTGCGGTGGCCGAGGCGACAGGAGAAGCAGAGGAGGAGGTCGTGGTGGTCGTGGTGGTCGACGCCTTCGGGTTGGCCCCAGACTTCGGGGCGGCTGCCGGGCGCGCCCTGGTGGCGGGCCGAGCGGCCATGCGTGGAGCCCGCGCAATTGCCCGAAATGCGGCCGATGTCGAGAAGTTGCGGATCATCAAAAGGCGAAACCCACTCGCTAGTTTCTCTGCTGCTTAGCGTCACAAAGCTCGTGTCGCGCCTTTGCAGAGGCACCCAATACCGCTAACTGCCCTACACTAACCTTAACCGCTTCAATTATATTCGATACGGCAAGCTTTTGGGACTATCCACCAGGAATTGTTGAGCACCTACAAGCAGGGGGCGGTCTAGAAAGTTGTGTTTATACGGGAGCTGAGGTATTACGAGACGTCCAGGAATTTTGTCGAGCGACGCGCACCCCATATAGGCCAGCCCACCCATGGCCAAGGCAACCCCGATTCGATAGGTATATACCGTACCCTAACCGCTGCCCCTGACCCACGTCCGCATACGTCGCCAAATCGCCAGGTGTTGGTAAAGCCACGCATACATTCTTTATTGAACGGATGGCTGGTACCGCGAAGAAAGCCGTCAAGAAAAAGAGCGTCGAGGAATCCAACTCTCCTTTAGAGATTGCTCCTGATGCGCCGGCCAAGGTTGTCAAAAAAATTCAAGAGAAGGCAGCTAAGACAAACCGCCCTGTGGTGAATGTCGCCGATGTACACCCCACGCGGCCTTGGCTCCGCTTGAAGGTGGTCGCAACCGTCTTAGCCTTCGCATTGCGGTTCTGGCGCATCAGCCTGCCCGACTCGGTAGTGTTTGATGAGGTGCATTTTGGCAAGTTTGCGAGCCATTACCTGCAGCGGGAGTATTATTTTGATCTTCACCCTCCACTGGCCAAGTTGATGTTCGCAGCTGTGGGCTGGCTTGTCGGTGACGATGGTCGGTTCAAGTTTGATAACATTGGCGACAGCTATATCGCCAATCGGGTCCCTTACGTGGCATACCGTTCCTTAGCCGCGTTCTTGGGCTCCGCTACCGTGCCTTTGTCGTTCGGCATCCTCCAGCGCGCAGGTTTTAGCCCGCTCTCGTGCTTTCTCGGAGCCTCCCTTATCATCTTTGATAATGCCCAGATTGCACAAACCCGTTTGATTTTGCTCGATGCTGCCCTGAGTTTCTTCATGGTGGCTGCGTTGTATGCGTACGTACGGTTCAGGGAGCAGCGACACCAGCCGTTTGGTGTTCAATGGTGGATATGGCTCACGACCACTGGACTTGCTTTGTCCAGTGTAATTTCAACCAAGTATGTGGGCCTCTTCAGCTACTTGACAATTGGCGTGGCCGTCATTGCTGACCTATGGCGGCTTCTCGATATCCGTGGCAAGTCTCCCGAGAACCAGGTGGAGCTGAAGGTTGTTTTGAAGCACTTTGTGGCCAGGCTGTGGTGTCTGATCATTGTGCCTTTCGTTATCTTCTTGTTCTGGTTCTATGTACACTTTGCCATCCTTAAGAACTCTGGCCCCGGTGATGCTTTTATGAGTCCTGAGTTTCAAGCTACGCTTAGTGCGAATCCCGTGGCAAAAGAGGCCCTGGATATTCACTTCTTCGACACGGTGCGTATTCAATCGCAGAATGCCTTGGCATATTTGCACTCGCACCTTCACCGGTATCCGATGCAGTATGAAGATGGACGTATCTCCAGTCAGGGGCAGCAGGTCACTGGCTACCCCACTGAGGACTTCAACAATCTATGGCAGATTCTTCCCCCGGTGCCTATGGACGAGCTGAATCATGTAGGACATGCACTGATTGTTGGCTCGCAACCCATCATGCTGCGCCATGTCGCTACTGACTCGTTTTTGATGACTCACGACGTTGCCAGTCCTGGTTACAGCACGAACGAGGAGTTCACTACCACGACCAGAGAACTTGCGTACGGCGCTCATCACGATTTCACTCTCTTCACGCTCGACCTGGTCAGTGGTGGTGATGTGGCTCGCACTAAAATGACCTTGTTCAGGCTGAAGCACATTAAGACTACCGTGGCAATGTGGCTGTCCGATAAGTATCTGCCCGATTGGGGCTACAATCAGTTCGAGATCAACGGCAATAAGAAGCTGGATGCCTCTGGCACTCTCTGGACTTTCTCATCAATTGAGGGATTGTCTGAGTCTGAGCGCAGGGCTCGTCGTAGTATCGGAGAAGGTCAGGTGGCACCTCGCCGACCCTTCTGGACTGACTACGTCGAGCTCCAAGGCGCGATGTTCCGCTCAAATAATGCCTTGACTGCTACGCATCCGTATATGTCGGAACCATGGACTTGGCCCCTCCTTCTGAATGGTATCTCATTCTGGAGCAACAATGACAAACACAGCCAGATCTTCTTGATCGGAAACTTTGTGGGCTGGTACGCCGAACTAGTTGCAATTGTGCTATTTGTAGGCCTGTATGCGTTTGACTGGTTTGCCATTTTGCGTGAAATCGATTGGATTGATGCCTACGCTCGCCAAAAGCTGCACAACACTATTTTGTGGTTCTTTTTGGGCTGGGCATTCCACTACCTTCCTTTCTTCTTGATGGGCCGTCAGCTGTTCCTTCATCACTATCTTCCCGCGCAGATCGTTGCGGCCTTGCTTACAGCAAGCATGGTTGACTTTATCACCGGACAGGTCAGCGATCGCAGTCTGCGCTACAAATCGAATACTGGAACCAAGGTTATTTGCGGCTTGTTGCTAACTGCTTTGATTTCCTGTTTTGTCTTCTTCGCGCCGCTTGTGTACGGAATGTCTATGGATCCGGCCGCCGTCAGAAGACGCCAGTGGAATAAAATCCAGCTGCATTTCAATCAGTAGAGCTATGTCACTCTTCGGTTCTCATGACCTAGAAAACGACTGAGTCCCCTGAATACAAAGATGGTAGGATTCTCATTGTAATGTTCTCAATTGTAACCGTGCATATACGGACACTGCTTTAAGCATGTAAGTCTTATATACGGATTGCTATATTTCAATATGACATATCACACAATTATATTCTCTGCAATTTCCCCAGACCAATATTCTAAGGAGGACTGAGTGGTGTTCTGGAATTCTCCTCCACAAGCATCAAATGGGGCCATCTGAAAGTGAGTTGGAACGAGATTCTTCTAGACCATGTCACGGCCAATGATAGATCTAGCTGGATCCGCAGCTGGGGGACACATTATTATCATGCAAAGCTATTACACGCAGCTGTCAACATGGATAGGTAAGACACACTCGAAAATGATATCTATGTTTTTCACTAGTAAGCATTGTGCAGCGTACATATGGTCATACCGAATATCGATCTCACTGATTTGTCAATGAGTGGTCAACTTCGAAACCAGCATACCACGGTAATAAACACCTATGTAATTTTTCTAAGTATCCTAAAACATCTAGCTGCTCGGCATTCCTATAGTTAATCAGCATCGCCTGGCTACCGCCTTATCATTTATCAGTGGTAAGTAGTTTCTGGGCAAGGGGTCGAGCGAGACTGAATCCATGGTGCTGCAGCTGAAGCGATTGGAAAAGGTTCTGGAACAGAGCCTCAGCGACGGCAAGGACGAGCAGCTCGAATCGACCGTCGATACATTTTTGAATGAGAATGGAGATATTTCGGAGGTGAACTCCTCACGGCTTCATGATACGTTGTTCCGTATCTGGGCCGGGCTACCGCCCGACCGGCCCACAATGGAGCTGGATTCAGAATACGCGCTGTCACCTGCCACGAGCACCGTGGAAGTGCAACCTCTAGCACCTCATGGTGAGCCAGGGAAGTCAGCTAACCCGAGGGTCCTGTTCCTCAATACATTGATCCGATTAGCGCCTTGTTTGATCATCAAAGATCAGCTTCAAGAATGGTGGCGGGAACTGGCTCCATATGCGATTGACTCTACCGGACATCCTTTAGATCTCGTTGATCGTGCTCAGACTTTTATTAGTGGGGTTTTGACCTCGTCATTTTACATTTATTCTGACCCCTCTCTGGCTGACCATTTCGCAGATATTGCTGCGCTTTACGGCCAAAATGTTTTGGATATCTACGTCGAGAAGTGGTTTCCAGCTGGCTCTGTGAATGGTGAAAAGCCTGCGCAGATCACCGACGAACGGCGTCGGTTTATTATGCTGCATTGTAGAACCATGTTCGGCAAATTTGCTCGAAAAGACAACAAAACCGCATTTACTCAAATCAACCGGTATTTTGTACAACCTCAGTATCGTCTGGACATGCTTGATTTAGTCGTTGAGTACCTCAGCGAGTCGCAAAACAGTAAACTGTTCAAAATCTACGAATCGCCATTCTTCGAATCACTTTTGGTCTGTTTGGAACGCGATTACTCCAGAATCGTACTACAATTGGCCATAACAGCGCTTTCAATGCTTCTGGTTCATGTTTGTGATAAGTTAGTATCCACCAATGCCCTGTTTCGTGTTTACGGTATTTTTGGCCGGGCGTGTAGTTGGCAACCTAAGGCGTTCAATGAAGGCGATATTGATTATGAAACTAATGATGAAACTAATGATGAAAGTGATGGTGAAAATGGCGTTCATGATACAAGCATTCAAGAGGGAGGGAAGCCTATCCCTGATCAAGACGAAGAGAAAGGGAAAGCTTCTCCTGATGAAGTAAGTGCTTCTCATGACAACGCTAAAGCATTGCCAGATCAATGGGTCCCTGTGGATATCGAGGATGATACTTCGATAGCTGCTGATGGTGAGATTGATGTGGAGGTCTCTGTCAAAGTGATTTCATTATTCACCTTCTTGTATGGCCTTTTCCCTATAAACACTCTAAATTTCTGCAAGCAATGCGACGACTACTTCAAAAAGCATAACTACCAGCGCAGATTCTCTGACTACTGGTCGCGGTTTATGGTCACGCGCAAAGCCGAAAGATTAGTTCGCCAATTCCGCGTTGATCCGCTTTTAGTGCTTGGCTCCGAGGAAACGGAGCTCTCGGGATCCGTAGAACGGTTTCAAGAGGTTGGAAACGTAATGGGCCTCAGCAGCATCTGCACATCACGACGGATCATCCAAGTCTTCGACGATGAGGAAGAGCATATTGATGCAGGATACGTTACAGAAATCAAGGCTAAGCGCATGGATGCAGATGAAGTTTCCAAAAATCATCTTTTTTCAGCTACCGAGCGCGTCACGCGTTCGCGGACTAATAGTGGCAGGACCCACGAGGAATCTATACAGGGGCTACGACCATCTGAGCACGACCAGCATATTGCCCGTGCTCAAAGTGTTCCGAATTTTC